>CM029018.1:114022289-114622289 GCA_016801055.1 Panax notoginseng
AACTTAAGGGGGGAAGAACCTTAGGCTAATAACCTCGTTAAGGAAGAGAAGTCCGAAGGGAGTAAACTTGAGCTTTACTTGAGTTGAATGAGTCAATAAGTTATTGAGGAAACTAAGTATCAAAAGATTTAAAAGATGGAAAGTAACCCTAAATAAATTAAATGTGATTTGTGCTTATACGATTATGTGTTATGTACTAATCAACATATGTGTTATTGTAGGATGTCGATTGATAGTTTGATGTATAGAGATATACACGTGGTGAGCGAAGAGCTTGTGAACCGAGTAGAGCCTGTACCTATACCAGTGGCGGAGGTACCAATAGTGATTCTAGAGGAGTCGGAGACAGAGGAGTACTTTTCTGAGGAAGACTACTCTGAGGGAGAGATGGATATATCGTCATACCTTAGTATTATGAATGAGGTGGAGGAAGAAAGAGAGGTAACATCGGTTACTACGGTGGTACCTACATTGGAGTCATCACCTCCAGATGCAATGGAAGTATTGTATCTGGCAGCGCTTGATAGGAATGTGCAACTGGTATAGTTGTGCAGAATCAGAGTGAAGAGATTAGTTATCTCCATGAAGCTAAGATGTCTATAGAAGCAAATTTTGAGTTAGAGCACGACAAGCAGGTGCTTATGGCAGAGCAGGCTATGAATTTTAAGGCAGAGGTCGATGAGCTTCGTAGAGAACTTGGGGAGAAGGATCGGAAGATAGCCCAAATGTCTTACATACATGAGAGTGCTCACAAGGATTTCAAGATGAAGGTTGCTTGTTATTCCGTTGAGTCAGGACAAACCAGTCATATGATTAGTCGGGATACTGTAGCGAAGATTGCGAATGAGAAACACGAGGACGCTGTTATGCATTATTAGAAATCTAAAGTTATATGTATGTGTGTAATGGCATAAAACCCTCCTTTGTATAAAAGGGTAGTCTTTTTGTAAATCCCAAATTTTGTGAAGTTCAAGTTCGGGATAAAAATGTAATAGCTGTTAGCTATAAACGTAAATTGTAAATAGTTTCAAACTATGAAGAAGCATATGTATATAATGAAGTTTTCATGGAAATGATTTGTTATGATGCAATTTGGCATGTGGTGATTAATAACGAAGTAAGTAAATAGATAATAATGAAATTTTATTTATTTAATCAGGAAATGCCGCTAAGGAAAAGATAACGTAATCAGGAAGTGAAATCACATAATGGTAATGAAGGGGGTCTGAACAACCCTATGCAAGAGTTCGTTAATTTATTAGCGACTGCATTTGACTAAACCGGGGTAGAATACTCGCGAAACCTAGAGTAGTTAGAACGACTATCTTTAAAGAGTTTAAAAGCATAGGTCCGTCAGAGTTCAAAGGAACGACGAACCCAGTAGATGCCCAGACCGGGGTAAAAGAAGTGGAGAAGGTGTTTGTTATTACAAACGTAGTAGAGGCGCAAAGGATTTCTTTTGCATCTTACTTAACGAAAGGGGGAAGCCAACCTTTGGTGGGAGGCTCACCAGGGTGGGGCTAGAACAGATGTGGTAGCATGGGAATAATTCAAGAAGGTTTACTTCGAGAATTATTTCCCTACAAGTGTGCGAGGGATGATGGAGATTAGGTTCTTAGAACTTAAGTAAGGGGACATGACGGTTCCCCAAGATGAGGACAAATACAATTGGCGAGGTTTGTTTCACATCTAGTGAACACGGAGGAGATGAAGACTCGTAGATTGGAGCAGGGCCTGAAACCCTAGCTCTATAGTAGGATTTTGGTATTCTAGAGTGTTTCCTATGGGATCATTCTGGAGAAGGTAATTATAACAGAAGGTGGTAGTGAAGCGTAGACTCAATACCACAAAGAGAGGAAGAATGAAAGCAATAGGGAGGGAGAAACCAAGATAGAGAATGCCAATGGCAGTATGCCAAGAAGAAAGAATTATAACTCTGGGAATACTGGAGTGGGAAAATGGGATCCTAAGCGTAGGATCAGAGCATATAAAACAGATGGAAAAACTCATCTAGGAGTCTGTCTGAGAGGGGTTAAGAATATTTTTAAACATTAAGATAGAGGAAGAGGGATTAACTTTAGTTAAATCATATTCGTGAAAATTATTTCATGGATAATCGAAGTAAGTAGGTATCAGTAGATAAGTACTATTCATGTTGAGAGAATTTGAGGAAATTCTCGGTATAAATGGGTTGATTAACCACAGAACTATAATAAATAGTTGTAAGAAAAGTCTGAACCTTCAGTTTTTCAGAAAACACAAGGTAGTAATTTATGATAATAAAACACAGAGACGTCTTGTCGTCTCACTTGGACGTAAGTTAGTAGGATGTTAAAGAAGAGGATGAGTCGTTACGGTTGCGTATCGACTATCGTAATAGGAGTAAGTTAGTAGTTAAGAGTAAATACCCGTGGCCCAGGATCGATGATCTATTTGGTCAGTTGAGAGGGGCAAAGAATTCTTATAAAGATAAATATATGTATGGGGTATAGTCGGTTGAAAGTAAGGAAGAAGGAGGAGATACCTAAGATGACATTCATAACATGTTATAGTTATGACAAGTTTCTGGTTATGTCATTTAGGTTGACTAATGTACTGAAGTTAGATTTGTCGTAAGGAGCGTCGAGTAAGTCGGTGATAAATTGATAGGTACCCTTGTGAGATGCTATAGTTGAAGGTACCATTAGCGTCACAGGATTTAAAAGAAAGGTTGATTAAGGCACCTGTATTATCTTTATCAGATGATACGAGGAATTTTGTAGTGTATCTCGATGTTCGCATTGATGACATGATTGCGTGCTCTTATAGCATGGCAATGTCAGTGTGTATGCGATATGTCGGTTAAGGATTATAAGAAGGTCTATCCTACTTATGATCCAGAATTGGCAGCTGAAGTTTTAAATTAAAACTCTAAAGATAGTATTTATACTGGGAGAAAAGTGAGATATACACGGACTCTAAGAGTCTGAAATATATCTCCACACGGAAGGAGTTGAATATGCAGTAGAGAGAGGACTGTGATATCTTATATCATTCAGGAAAGGTAAACGTAGAAGCCGACACACTAAGTAGGAGGGGTATTGAAAGTTATCAATACTAACGACTCAGAATGAGTTAATAACGGAAATGGCAATGTCAAAGTCAGAAGTTAAATTACGGAATGAAAGGGTAGAAATGTTTTGCACAAGATGGGCTCAATCCACGATGATGGAACGAGTTACATAAGTACAATTAAGTACCGAGTTGTACAAGCGAATGAAGAAGATGATGTAGGATAAGTAGAAGACTAAGTATAGTCTTATTTTGGAGGAGGAATTTGAGTTCCATATAAATCCGAGTTAAAAGGATAACTGGGATGATATAGAGATCGCGTAATGTGTTAATAAGTGTTTAACTTCCAACTCAAATTATTGATAGGAAGTGATAAGTCGTATGAATTAAGATAATACCTTCGGTCAAGGTGAAATGGAAGAACCCCAATGTCGAAGAAGCATTGTGGGAACTCGAGATTAAAAGAAAGGAAAAATTTTCTCTGTGGTATAAGTATGATTAGCGAGATTCTGGGGACAGAATCCTTATAAGGAGGGAAGAGTGTAACGCCCCAGAAAATCGGATTTTTGAGAATTAAATTTTTATTTTTATTAAATGAATTTAATTGATTATTTTTTGAGCAAGCTAATCGAACGTCGTTCTATGACCTAGAAATGTCAGAACATCGTAGGATTTTGGCTACGTGGTAGAATTAAAGTTTTTGAATTTCCAAGACGAAAATTAAAGCTTTCCGAAAAAAACTATTCACGCATTTCTGCTCGGGAATTATTTTTGAACTTCCGAGAAATACGTAATGATAGAATATCGATGTGAGATAGAATATCCAATAATATTTCAGTTATGGAAAACGTAATATTTCACCTGTGGACTTAAAACCTAACGTTTAAGGAAAATGATTTACGAGAAGAAAATGTAATACGAGTAATGGATTAAGCGATGATCGTATACTACGTAAGTATTATACGATGTAATGAATACAAGTATGATACGAAGTATTATACGAGTATATATGAATAATGGTATGTCATATATGTGGAATAAGTATACGAGCTAGAATACGAGAATTATACGTGATTATACGTTATAAGGCTTTAGGCCAATTGTAATGAATTTGTAGAATTGGTATGATTTGTTAAGTATTATGTGAGCCAAGTATTGAATGTAAGTATAATACGACGTATTATACTATCATGTATGAAGAATGAGATAACTTATATTAAGAATTAATATACGAGATAGCATGCAAAGATTATACGTGGGGTATAAATGTTAAGTTATGTATTTTAAAGGGAATGGACTTGTAGGATTATAAACTTAATAGTAGGAGTCCAATATAATGTGACAATCAAGCCCAAGTGTTTGGTATATCACGAGTCAAAATCATGTAGCACAAGCCCATTAAGGAAGTAGTTGGATGAATTAACCAAGCCCAATGAATTAGCCATGATCCATTGAGCAATCCAAGTGTAAAGTGGGTAGACTTGATGGGCAAACAAATTGTGTGATTATCAAGAGACTTAATGACTAATCAATGGATAACTTAAGTGGTGAGCAAGTGACTTGGTGGCTAAGTAGAAGTGGTGACCAAGTTAACTTAATTAGGAAGTAATGAATAGTAAGGATGTGGATGGCCTTTTGACCATTATACCCTCATCTAGGATTTCCTATAAATAGAGAGCTTGGAGTTCATTTTGTGGTTGTTTCATTTTCATCCAACTCCTCTCGTATATAAATAACTAATTTGGTTGAGAGAATAAGCACTCTCCTTGTTAAGTTTTCCACCAATAAACTTATAGCTTATTGGTTAGAGATAATAAGTTAGCAAAAGTTATACTTAGGAGTAAGAAGTAAGCACAAGAAAGAATCAAGTGATCATCAAAGAGTAAGTGTTCTTGAACCATGTTTCTCTTTCTTTTCTATTGTTAGAGAAGGGGGTATTGGTAGAGCTAACATGCTAAGAAGAGGTTGGAATAATGAATCAAAGGGCTTAAGTCATAATAAGCCGGATAAGTCATGAATAATCTATTCGTAATCATATAGGTTAAGACCTTGTGAAGAACACTCATGAATGTATAATAACTTGTAGGAACTTGTAACATGGTTACATTAATGAAGTTAGTACGATAATAAGAAGCATGAATAATGGATCGAAGTCATCATCCATAATAAGTTATATGAAAAGAAGACATAAGTTATGAGTATTGAAAATATAAGTAATTCATATTTTCATAAGTTCTAAACTCACGATGAACTAGTAATAACTTATCATGAATATAAGTTAACGAAGCATTTATGTCAAGATGATAGTATAATGGATTGAATCCAAGTGAAATGGTTTAAAAATTTCAAGTAACGAAGTTTCGCCGGAATTTGCACGATTAGACGACGATCGTCGAATTCGTGAAATTCTCGGAATGGAAGTCAAATTTTGATATTGAGTTTGGAAATGTTGGTTTTCAATGGAGATAAGTAGTATTTGTCATTATAGAGTTGCAGACTCGAAAATGGCCGGATTCTGACTTAGAACGAAGAAACGAGAGTTGAACGTTCACGAACGTTTACCGTTTTCATTGAAAATGAACTAATAGGTAAATATTTATCAAACGAAATCAAATAGATAAAATTCTTAAATGATCATGTAGATTACATAATTTGTGAACCGTAGGCTTTTGAACGAGCCAATTCGGACTTATAACGAAGAAGTTATGCGTCCGGGAAGTTCACAAAATTTCAAAACTGAAAATTTTTCTGGTGCACAGAGTTGGCGCCGTGGCGCCAACCCAAGGCAAAATAGGTCACGCCGCAGCGCCAAGCATGGCCGGGCAAAGGTGAAACCTACTGAAGAGTCACGCCGTGGCGCAGCATTTATCAAAGGGAATCGCGTCGCTGCGCCGAGTTCGGTTTCCAAGCCCTAAGGGGCGACGCCGCAGCGCGGCACAAAGAAGAAAAGCTGGTGCTGCGGCGCCAGCTCTAGGGTTTGCATAGAGAGGATTGTTTATAAAGATAAAAAGAGAGGTAATGAAGTAACATAGACCTAATGAACATGAAGTAACATTGTTAAGTCGTGATTAAACCCCAAGTAGGATCACTTAGGGTTAAGGAAAGTCGGTTGAAGATGAACGCAAATGGTATGCAATAAACGTACTTAACCAAGGATGATTAAAATATCGTTTAATAATCTAAGAACATTAATAAACCGTAAGGAAAGATGATTAACTTGAGCCGAGTTGTATTAATGATATAATTTCACTTAAGTGTTATAAGAGAACGAAGTTGGTAAGAATGATGTAAAGAATGACGGAAAGCCGGAACCCATAAATAACAAATCTAATAAGGGATTAGATTGAGAAGAAGAGTAAGATTCTTTAGGAGCTATGTAGGTTCATTCATAACCTAATATGGTATGCTATGTGATTATGTGTTGTAGAGACTGTAAAGACTCAAGGGAAACGCATTTATACTGTAGCAGACGTTGAAGGCAAGTTCTTCCTAAACGCTTGTCTAACCTTCGTGTTAGCCAGGTTTTCAAATGATTCAAATTATGAGATGCATGTATGGTTTTGAAGAAAGAGTCGATGCCAGTTTTAGCTTGGCTAGACTAATCTTGATAGATTGATTGAACTGTTTACAAGTCTTTCAATATAGAATTGCTAACGCTATCCTACGCCAACTATTTGGTACGAATTCAAGGTAAGCCTGAATATGTATAAATAAATATTTTTTCATCGAGTATTCAATGGGCACGTGAGGTTGCAACAACTTAAACGTACACATGTTTAATGGATGTAGTGTTGATCAACATAGAGTACTATGAGCTGATCACTCAGAAGTGCTCGTAAGCTATGCCGGACTTACGGACTTCGTGCCGGGTCGTCCTTTTCAAAGAAACTATAAGACGTTCACGTCTTGAACTAGAATTGATGATTCATGGAATATTGTTATTGTAAAATGTTTTGAAGGAAAAGAAACACTATTTTAAGTTATTGATAGTACTTCGTAACTATCATCCAGTTATTGAAGATATACGATTCTTATATTTCAAGCATGCTTTTAAAAATAAAATTGTTATACTTGCTGAGCTTGTTATGCTCATTCTTGCTTGAACCATATGAATGCAGCTTAAATGATACGACCAAGGGATTCTACAAGGATAAAGTGAAGACTAAAGCGAGCTTGTAGACTACCTATGTAATAGTATAGGTTTGTAATGATAATATGTGATATTATGACAAGAACAAATGTAACGGTTATAACGAACCTGGGGAATGGTAATATTATTTTGGTGTATATATGAGACATATTCGTTCTTTTGAGGCATTTCAATTGAATGTTTGTGTGAACCGTAGCACCGTAGAGCACCATCTGTCGGGTTGAAAGAGACCCAGATTTGGGGGCGTCACAGATGACCTGCTTGACCAGTTGCAAGGAGCACAATTCTTTTCAAAGATCGATCTTCGTTCTGGATATCGTCAGTTGAAGGTTAGAACTGAGGATATTCCAAAGACGGCTTTCAGAACTCGGTACGGGCATTATGAATTCCTAGTCATGTCCTTTGGATTGACTAATGTTCCTGCTGCCTTCATGGATATGATGAACCGGGTATTCAAGGAATATTTGGATCACTTTGTGGTCATCTTTATTGATGACATCCTTATTTATTCCAAAAGTCGTGAAGATCATGAGCAACACTTGAGGTTGGTACTCCAAAAGCTTCGTGAATACAAGCTTTATGCCAAGTGGAAGAAATGCGAGTTCTGGCTGAAGGAGGTTGCATTCCTTGGGCACGTAGTATCAAGTCATGGAATATCTGTTGACCCATCAAAGATTGAAGCTATTCAAAAATTGGGAGCAACCTAAATCAGTAACCGAAGTATGTAGCTTTCTCTGTTTAGCTGGTTATTATCAGAGATTTGTGGAAGGATTTTCTCGAATTGCTACTCCACTAACTCAGCTGACTCATAAAGATACAAAGTTCGGTTGGAGCGAAGAATGTGATAAGAGTTTTTAAGAACTCAAGAGGAGACTTATTTCAGCACTTGTTCTAACAATATCATTTGGCTCGGAGGGATTTGTCATCTACAGTGATGCTTCGAGCAAAGGGTTGGGATGCGTTCTCATGCAACATGGAAAAGTCATAGACTATGCATCAAGACAACTCAATGAATATGAGAGGAATTATCCTACTCATGATCTAGAGTTGGCAGCTGTTGTCTTTGCACTTAAAATTTAGAGGCATTACTTGTATGGAGAGAAGGTGGAGATCTTTACGGATCATAAAAGCCTCAAATATTTTTTCACTCAAAGGAACTCAACATGCGACAATGACGTTGGCTTGAACTGTTGAAAGATTATGATCATACCATTCAATACCATCTTGGTAAAGCGAACGTGGTAGCTGACGCATTAAGTAGAAGATCATATGCAAGTACGAGTGCAATATTGTCAACACAAAGGCCCATTTTGTGTGACTTGCAAAGGATGGAGATAGAGTTAAAGACTCCAGGGACCCATGTGATGATGGCGAATATACGAGTAGAACCGACTTTAATCGATAAAGTTAAAGATGCTCAAGCTACAGATCTGGAGCAGATGCGTATGAGGAAGAAAGTGCAAGAAGGTGCTATGCCGGAAGCAAGAATCGATGAAGAAGGAATACTTCAAGTCAACTCCAGACTTTGTGTTCCTAACGACCCCGATTTAAAGTATGAAATCATGATGGAGGCGCACAACACACCATTTGCAATCCATCCTGTGAGTACCAAAATGTATCATGATCTTCGTCATATATTTTGGTGGAGCAATATGAAGCGAGAGATAGCGCTGTTTATCTCAAGGTGTCTAACTTGTCAACGAGTCAAGGCGGAGCATCAAGTACCAAAAGGTCCATTGCAACCACTTTAATTTCCAAAATGGAAGTGGGAGCACATTACCATGGATTTCGTTACCGGTCTTCCTAAGGTTTCTCAAGGTATTGATGCGATTTGGGTCATTGTTGATAGATTGACCAAGTTTGCTCATTTTTTACCGATACGAGAAACTTATACACTTGAACGTCTTGCTCGTATGTACATAAACGAGATTGTAAGATTGCATGGTATGCCAGTATCCATTGTTTCTGACCGAGACCCAAGATTCACTTCACGATTTTGGGTTAGCTTACAAAAAGCTATGGGCACGAATTTACGATTTAGTTTGGCATATCATCCTCAGACAGACGGACAATCAGAGAGGACTATTTAAACTCTCAAAGATTTATTAAGACTCTGTGTCCTTGACTTCATGGGAAGTTGGGACAAGTTCTTATCATTTATGGAGTTTTCTTACAACAACAGTTATCAAGCAAGTATTAGCATGGCTCCATTCGAAGCGTTGTATGGAAGAAAGTGTCGTTCTCCAGTATGTTAGCATATTTATAAATTTTGTAAAGTACGCAAGTTGTTATATAATATTCGATTGGTTGTGGAATATTCGTTTTAACAGGGAATATTCGTACAACGGCACAATCATTGGTGGACCCCACAACGGAGTTGTTGTCGGATTGAGAAAACGAAAAAAATATTTTATTAAAAATAACGACGGAAGTTTTACCATTGATAATGTTGAACTACTCGGTAGTAAAAGTACAGTAATACGTGTGGTTGCATAGTAGCACACGGTATTGATTATTAATGCTTATGTGAGAAGTCACTCAGTTTGATTCAATTATTGTCAGTTAATAATATGAATTATTTAGTGATAATGATAAAACAGAAACATCTTTTTATATAAAACAGAATACTTTATTAAAGTTATTCTATAAATAGAATATATTATATTTTATTTAAAAGATTTTTCTTAAAATATGGACCGTCAGATTAAAGTAATCAATCTGGACCGTTCATGGATTAGTTACCATGCATTCTATTTTTTTATAAATAACAGCTCATTCCTTCATTATTTCTTACGAATTCACTGAACTCTAAAGAGAGAAACTATAGAGAGAGAGAAGAAAAGTATTATGCTACTTAACTACTGCCTTGTTTTAGTTCTTCTTTAAAACGGTAAGGGCTGTTATTCTTTCTTATTCATGAAGATAACTGTTATTATTTCATTTCTTATTATTCTGTTGGAATAACTTGTATACGCGGTCTACCCTATACTTGGTGACATTCTTTTATTATTCTGTTGGAACATCCTGTCTATGTGTTTTACACTGGACCTGGTTTCGTCTTTATTATTATTCGGTTGGAACATCTTGTCTGTGTGTTTTACACCGGACCTGGTTCTGTCTTTATTATTATTCTGTTGGAACATCCTGTCTGTGTGTTTTACACCAGACCTGGTTCCGTCTTTATTATTATTCTGTTGGAATATCCTGTCTGTGTGTTTTACGTCGAACCTGATTCCATTATTTATTATTCTATTGGAATAACATGTATGTGCGGTCTATCGTATGCATGGTGATTTCTTTTGTTATTCCATTTTTTATTATACTCAGTTGGTTAAGTTTTGACTTCTATACTCCATGAAATTTATGGAATATCCTTAATAATTGCGTTTCATCCAGTATCTTTTCATGAAAATATTCTTCTAAGCATTCTTAAATTTTACTCCACAAAGCAGTATCATGTTGACAATTTGGACGTTGTTAATTCTTGGATAAATTAATTCTTGAACTTATTTTATGAATTCTTATATCATTGTCATCATCCTCATGTTGATAAAATGTTGAAAGTCATATGTGGCCTGTAGTGCATAGATGGACTAGGTATGATTATGACCAGGGATTATTCGGTATAATCATGACCGTAATGTTACAAATAATGTGGTAAAAGTCCTCATTGGCCTGTAGTACATTGATGGACAGTTGTTGGCATGATCATGACCATTAATGAATACACGAATATCCTTGGCCGTAGTGCAGGGGTGATTCGATGATGTGAATTATTTTATTAAGCTGAGTCACAGCGATAACAGTGTTGAAAAACCTTTTAAATCATAAAAGATAGTAGATTTTATTTTCTACTTGACTCTTTTAATCGATTGCTTGTTCCGCTGCAGTTAAACTTGATGTTGCTTATATTTTATCAGTTTAACACTGTTGAAGGCTAATGATAATTTATTCTGCATTATCTTAGTCATAATATTTCTTACTGGGCTAGTTGAGCTCACCCTTTCTTTCACTGTTCTCTTCAGGAAATGAGAATATAGCTGGGACGAGTCGGGAAACGGAGTGATGGACCAGATGATAGTATTAGTAGTCCTCACTATTCTGTTAAATAATGTGACAATAATTGTACTGAGGACTCCTTTTGAGTTTGTATAGTCTCTAGTATACAATAATTGTATTCAAACTCACAGTTATGTTTTGCCGTATTGTACACGACAGTTGTATTAGTAAGTTGTATTTGTATTCTGTATCATGTATCTGACGACCCAAGATGGGTGATGTATACCTAATTTTGGGGGCGACACACTTTAACTTATAACTTAATTAGGTTTGAAATAAATAAGCAATTGAGATGAATAAAAATAACCTATTAGGTTAGTATACATTTTAAATACTAACATTTCTTTAATACCATAACCCTTAGGTTATTTAATTACCTCACCTAATGTATAATTAGGTTATGTGGCTTCCCTTTTTAATTCAATTCATATAATCAGTAAGTATATATATCAACACATACAATATATATTTATTTAGCTATACTCCTTCCCAAATATATCATCACATATTTACTCACTATACGACACAAAATTTTCAATATCAATAATATACCTACAAAGTGACTTAAAATTCTTGGTTATTACAGTCTCAAAGTTAATTTTCCAGTACCGTTTATCCACATACTCATAGAAAACAATGCTCAGTATGGCATGTACTCTTTTGTAGACTGCTTTGCTGGTTACAACCAGATCATACTTACTGAAGAGGACCAGAAGAAAACAACCTTCATCACTCCTTGGGGAACCTTCTATTTTAAACACTTATCATTTGGCCTCATCAATGTCGGTGCTACCTATTAGCGAGCCATGATGGCTCTTTTTCATGACTTAATGCACAAAGAAATAGAAGTTTATGTGGATGACAACATCGCCAAATCCTGGAGGGAAGAGGACCACATAGACCATCTCAAAAAACTTTTCTACCAGTTGTGCAAATACAACTTGAATCTGAATCCGGTCAAGTGTGCCTTTGGTGTCAAGTCAGGCAAGTTGCTGGGATTTCTAGTAATCCACAAGGGCATTGAGCTAGATCCTGCCAAAATTCAAGCCATCACTGAGATGCCCATGTCCCGGACATAGAGGGAAATACAGGGATTTCTGGGGAGAATCAATTTCATCAGTAGATTCATCTCCCCCAACTCACAGCAACGTGTGAGCTCATCTTCAAGCTGTTAAGCAAGAACTCCTCCAAAAAATGGAATGAAGAGTGTCAAAAAGCCTTCCTTTCCATCAAATAGCAATTGGTCAAAGCTCTTATCTTGGTACCTCCAAGGGAAGACGTTCTCATGTTTATGTACCTGTTAATTAATGACAATAACATGGGCTACATGCTGGGGCAAAAAGACGATAGAGGCAAAGAAAGAGCTATCTATTACCTCAGCAAAAGATTCAGCAGCGAGCACAAGTACACCTTGATTGAAAAGACTTATTGTGTATTAGCATGGCCTTCCATGAGATTACAACATTATCTCCATAGTCACATAACCCATCTCATATCCCGTATGGATCCTCTAAAGTACGTATTCATCAAACCCATATTGAATTACCAACTGTCTAAATGGCAGATGATCCTCCAACAATTTGACAACATCTACGTGACTCAAAAGTCTATCGCAGGTCAAGGAGTTACGGATCAACTGGCCGCATCACTGTCAGGGGATTTAAAACCTTTATAAACATATTTCCCCGATGAAGAGGTAATGGCAATTCAACAAAACCATCAGGAGAATACAGTCCGCTCGTGGAAAATGAAATTTGATGGAGATGTAACATGGAAAGTGCCGGAGCAGGGGCAATTATGGTATCTACATTGGGAGAAAAGTATCCTGTTGCTATCAAGTTACAGTTTGTTAGCACCAACAACATATCTGAGTATGAAGGCTGTATAATGGGGTTGAAAATGGCCCAATCCATAAGTGCCAAATGGTTAACTATCTTTAGGGAATCAGAGCAGGTCATCAAAAAAACCACTATGGTCTACCACACCAAAGAATTGTATTTGCTGCCTTACCATCGGCAAGTTACCCAGATGGCTGCGGAGTTTAAAGAAATATCCTTCCTCCACATTCCTCGGAACAGGAATGATTTTGCGGATGCATTGGCAACCCTAGCCTCCTTGATCAACATATCTGAAAGGGGAGGCATTCCAAATATTAAATTCGCAAGCCAGAAGGCTGCCTATGGAAATTACATCAGAAAAGTATCGGATGAATTGCCTCCCATCCAACACCCTTGGTACCATTCCATCAAGTAATATCTACGAGATGGATATACGACCACTGGGGAAAGTCAAGCTGATAGAAAGAGGATCCATAGAATGGCAATTAAATTCTATCTAATCAAAGACGCACTATACAAAAGGGATGTGGGACTAGGCCTCTAAGATGCCTAGACAAAGACCAAGCCCAAAGACTAATGGATAAAATACATGGTGGTGTATGTGGTCCACACATGAGCGGTCCTTTACTTGCCAAAGAGATCTTAAGAACAGGGCATTACTGGATCTCTCTAAAAGCTGACTATGATGATCACATCAGGAGATGTTATCAATGCCAAATTCAGAGAAATGTCATCCACACTCCTCCAAGGGAACTCCACAATATAAGTTCACCATGGCCCTTTTCAGTGTGCGGAATGGATATGACGGACCAGTCGAGCCCAAAGCCAGTAACAGTCATCGCTTTATCTTCACCATGATCGACTACTTTACTAAGTGGGTAGAAGCGACCTCTTTTCCCAAAGTCACCAAAGAAGTGATCATTGCTTTCATCAAAAACAATGTCATTTATCGATATAGATAACTGTAGGTGATAGTATCAGACAATGCCAAAAATCTCAACAACCAGGAGATGGAGGAATTATGCAGCAAATTCCACATCAAGCAACTCAACTCCGTCATCTATCATCCAAAGATGAATGGTGCTGCTGAAGCGGCTAATAAGAATATCAAAAAGATCATGCAAAAGATGTCCGTTAATCACAAAGGATGGCCTGACTTGTTGTCTCTAACTCTATTAGCCTACAGAACGTCAGTGCACAATTCCACTGGGGCAAACCCCCTACTCATTAACTTATGGCATGCAAGCAGTGCTCCCCATAGAGGTAGAAATGGTTTCCCTACGAGTATTGATAGAGGCTCAAATGGAGGAAGACCAATGGTTGCAAAATCGGTGCCACCAATTATATCTAATAGATGAGAGGAGGACCACAACCATTTTCCATGGTCAATTATATCAACGGAGGATCTCCCGGTCCAACAACAAGAAAGTCCGGCTACAGCAGTTGAAAAAAAATAACTTGGTCTTTAAGAAGGTCCTTGCCAATCAAGATGAATCTAAAGGAATGTTTGCCCCAAACTTGGAATGCCCTTTCAATGTCAAGGAGGTATTGACAAGAGGAGCCCTCATATTGTAAGAAATGGATAGCGAAGAATTTCCCCAACTTATCAATTTAGACACTGTGAAGAGGTGTTATGTCTGAAGTTACCTGTAAACTAGTATCATGGTTCTAGATCATCAATCCATCAATCAAGTCAATTCAGGTTTTCAAAACCTTTTCAACCGCATCAATTCAGCATCAGGTTCGAACTACGCAGACCTGATCTCCCCTAGACACAGGAGTACGTAGGCAGCCATTTATGGTGCAGTCTAACCACAAACAAAATTTTTTTCAAACCCCTTCAACTTCTACAACTTTCAAACCATCCAGCATCAAGCTGGAACTATGCAGACCTAATCTTCCCCAGACACGAGAATACGTAGACAGTCATTTATGGTGCGGTCTAACCCCTAGGAAAATCCAAAACAAGCCTTCATCACATATAACTTTCAAACCATTCAGGCCCAAGCATGAACTACGTAGACCTGATCTCCCCTCATCAATTAGAGTACGTAGGCAGCCATTCATGGTTCTATCTCACCCCTACAAAATCATAAAACCCTTGCAATGGTTTTGTGATCATCCATTCAGCTTTTCAACCTTTCAAGCCAAACCACAGAGATGTAACTACCTAGTCTCCCCTTATAAATGGGAAATAACCGGTGACCGTCTGTGGTGCAGTAAACCACATCTTATCGGCTCAGACCACAGAGTTGGAACTACTTGGTCTCCCCTCATCATGGGAAAAAATTGGCGACCATCTATGTTGCGGTCAAATCCTCGAAGAGGAACACCAAGCCATAAAAATAGAACTACCTAGTCTCCCCTCACCAATGGGAGAAAGTCGGTGACCATCTGTGGTACGGTTAAACCTACAGAGAGGAAAGTCAAAACCCTTTTCTCAAACCCCAACCACATTCAAAAACCAGTTCCAAAACACCAAAGAACTGGAAAACCCAAAGATTAACGATCTATTTTAAATGATCATGTGACATCTCAATGTCCATCCACCAAGGAGGAGTTCAGAATACATCAAGATCACAAGTCATGAAGAACATGACAACTATCAAGTAAGTAACAAGGCATATCTAAAAGAGAAGTGAATCAAAACATATTTCCTTGCCATATAATATTGTTTGATATAAAAAATGTGTCCTGTACATGACAAAAATGGCTAACCTAGTCTATGTAGAAAAGTAAAAGCTAATCTACAAACCCTGGATAATCGAGCCAACAAGTCCAACATGGCATCTGTGACGCCCCCAAATCCGGCTCCCTTCGAACCTCAAATTCAGTCTGTCACAATACTACTATCGTCAACTATTTATATCTTTTATTCACAACTTAATGAATATTACTTTGCTTATTACAATTTAAAATATAAATTCTTTCCATTTTCAGGATCTGTGTAATGACCCCAAACTTTTATAAGTTTCAAATCTTGGTCATTTACCATTCATGTCTTACATTATATTCGATGTTATAAAAATATGCGAAATAATTTAAACTTTTTCAATCCCCTTTAAAAAATCTTTTATTACTTTCTTAACATGAATTGTAATATCCCGAGTGTTTATGAGTTAAGTATATGATAATCATCCTTAGAAAAGGAAGTGAATGGGTTAAAGAATATATAATACTCAAAATATAATTGATTTCAAGTGAAAGTTATGAAATAAAACTTAAAATTTATTATGAAGAATGGTGGAAGTAGGAAATATAAAACCTATATTAAGGTAAGGTGTTGAAGTTATTCAATGAAGAGATTTGATGAAAACCTGAGTAAGGTAGGGTTTCGGTGATTCCGATGACGGAATCCTTATAAGGAGGAAAGAATGTAACAATCCAGAATTTTATTTATAATTTCAAATATTTATTGAATTAAATAAATATTTTTAATTTATGTGTTTGTTGATTAGTAAATATTTGTTGGATTATATATTAGTAAGTAAATAATTCATAAGTTATAGAAAGTAACTTAATTAAGATAAACGAGTGTTGAATTAAATTTATAAGGTAATACTCTAATTTAACTTAATAACTAAATTAGAGAGTTATTAAGGATTATATGGTTTGTTAGAATGTTATTTTAATTTAATTTAGTAATTAAAGTGATATGTTAATTTATTAAGTAAAATTATAATGAAAATTATAATTTTGTGGTAATTAGTTTTGTTTATTTAATTAAGATTGGATATGAAAATCCAAGTAAATAATGTGGGACTATAAACTATAGTATAAATGATTTATTGAAATAAATTAAAGTTGTTTTAAATGAGTTTACCAAACAAAGCTTAAAGATATTAAGTCTTTATTTTAAAAGTATTTTATCAAACAAAGCATTATGGCTTTTAAATTTGAATTTGAATTAAAAATAAAAATAAAAATAAAAATAATATATTAAATATTTTATAACTGCTAATTAATATTATATTTATTAAAGCGTCGGTTTTTAGACGTTTGAATTTTGGAGCGTTGGTTTGATGTTACGTAAAAGGTTTGGCCAAAGAGAGAAGGGAGAGTTTACAGAAAAAGTTTGAGAGAGAGAGAGAGAGCTTGAGAAAGGAGAGAAAGAGTTTTGTGATTTCAAATGAAATCTTCATCTTCTATCAAGGATTATCACCAAGCAATTAAAGGTATAACCTCTCAATCTTGAGTTTTATGTTCATAAAAAGAGTTCATGTTCATGAGTTTCAAAAGTTTCTATAATTGCATGTTTGATGAATTGTTGTTATACAAACTGATTAATTGTGTTTATTAGTAAATTTGTGATGTTAGAATTAGCATCTGGATAAAGAATTAGTGTGCTAATTATGTTCAAAAAGAAAGAAAATAGTTTACAGTGTATTTGGTTATGTATATAGCTTGTGAAAGTACACAAATTGGTAGTTCATTTGTGAACTAAACTGTAAATTGAGTCTAGAATATGTTAATATGATAAGAAACGGAAAGAATGCAAGTTGAATGAATCAATTTGGTTAAGAAACGAATTTCCAGTGAGGAATTTCGCTATGAATGTCAAAAGAAGAAGAAATAATAGAAATAGTAAAATTAAAGGTTGTAATTTTGATGTTTATGTTGTTTGTGTGGTTAGAAATGTGTTAGAAACATTACTTTATGTTTCTGTAAACATATTACACCTTGGGTAGGTTGGTATGGTTGTTAGAAATAAGTTTTTAGGCCTAAGTTGGCTTTCTGTAGTGTTCCTGATGTTCATTCGCGAATTTTAAAGGGACCCTCGCCCCGGCTGACTTGCCAATTTTTGAAAAATAAAATCTGACTGGACAAGTTTTACTAAAATGAGCATAACTTTTTCATATGAACTCTGATTGATGCGATTAAAGATGATCTAGAACGAGAACGAATAGGCCTACAACTTTTATTCTTGAAATATTTCAATTAGAGGTCGGGAACAGGGGTCCAAATGGTCATCTTTAGGACTGTTGTGTTTTCGGGATAATTGGAGGGCGTCAGGCATGTACGTATGCAAGTGTAATTGAATTGGAACTGAAATTTTCCTTTGAAGAAGTTTGTTATGTGATTATCTTGAATTGTGGTTGGTTAGAATGGTTAACAAGCACACACACACAACATGGGTGATGACAGGTTTGGATTGACTAATTAGTTAGAGTTATGGATTTTGATTTGATCGGATATATTGTTTGAGTACCAATGGTAACTTTGAGGCCTGTTGCTATATATCATACTGATTTATTACTGGGTTCGTATGTATATTAGGAAGTAGATCATGCGTATGCATTCATGTAGTTGAGTTAGTTTGTTTATTTTTAGTTCTTTTGTGTTTTTGCTTGAGGACAAGCAAAGGTTTAAGTTTGGGGGTATTTGATGAGTGAGTTTTACACACATGAATTGGATACATTCGGGCTTAATTCATTGTTGTTCTCAAGTCTTTTAGAATATTTTTTAAGTGTTTGTGTCCATTCATCCATGTTTTACATTGTTTTGTAGGATTTGGGACAAAAGTTACGTGGATCGACGTTCGGGGTGGCCAGATTCGCGTTTTCGGCTTGCCATTTACACAACAGTCACTTCAGAGCTAATTTGAGTATTTCTCCGGACCTTATTTTGAAAATCTTAAAGAATGAAAGTTGTAGATCTACTTCTCCTCTTTCCGGAACATCTTGAATCGTCGAAATCGGAGTTCAAACGAAGACGTTATGGCCATTTTCCCAAAGGACGTCAGATCAGAAAATTTCCAAAAAAAGCATTAGCGCCGGGGCTCTAATTTCAAGGCAATTTCCAGCGCCAGGGCGCTATAAGGCAGAGTTTGAGCCGGCGCTGGGGGAAGGGTTTGGTGCTGCCTGTACGCATTTTGGGCAAATTTTGACACCTTTTTGACTCCAAATTGGATTGGGTTTGTTCCTAACCTAAAAATTTGACTTGTAACCTATAAATACATGATGGGAGGCATAAAATAAAGGGGGATTACATAGATTATATTAGATTAAACACTCCATTAGATTAGAATCTATACCCTAGTTCTTATTAGTTTTGGAGATTGAAGCAACTTGGAGATCATTGATGAGCAAGAGCAAGAGCAAGAGGGGAGCCTCAAATTTGCTGACAACAGATTCTATTATCTTCTCTTATCATACTTTTATCTTTTAATGTCTATTCAATTGTGGATTCTTGGTTTTAATTCATTAATTATGAACTAACTCTTTTATTAAGATTTCAATTGAACTTTTTATGGCTATAAATTAGTTATTTGATTTATTCCAATTATTTGTATTGAAGTGAATTATTCATCTTGCTATGAGCTTATTGATTAATTATCTGATCAATAATTACCTTGTTACTCTAGAAGGAATTGGGAAAGGAATTCTAGGGTTAGAATTGGGCTTGGTGACATGTGACTTAGTTATTTGCACAGTGAATAATTAGGTTTGTGAATAGAATGAGAATATCTATTTGTCGCATGCAACATAAGAGGAATTGGGTTTGTAGCGAGTTTAATTCAATTGTTTTGCATAGAGATATAGCAAAATTAATCTGGGTTAAATAGAAGGAAATTGATCACTCGAGAGAGGGCTTTTGGCATTTGAGAATTCCTGTTAACAATTCGGTAGATATAATAATTGGGATAGTTGAATAATTGATTTATAATTCATAATTGGGGATATTGGAGTCTTAATTCTTATTTATCTGAATTCCATTAATTCTTAGTTGTTTATTTACTTTCTTTTAGAATAATCTTTTTGTTTTGTTTAATTTAGTTTTCTTAAATCTAGAAATCACAATTATTGGTTGTTTAAATAAAATTGATTTGGTTAAGAATTAGTACTTGGTGATTTTTATTAAATAATTCCTCATGGGAACGATACTTTACTTTCACTTTATTACTTGTTGACCGTGTATACTTGCACGTATTCATTGATTGCGAAATCAATCAACAAGTTTTTGGCGCCGTTGCCGGGGAATTAATTTAATGATTATTTACCAATATTAATTTCAATCAAATTAGTCTTAATTTAAACATTTTTATTTTTATTTTTATTTCTCATTCTCTTCCTATATTTCTCTCTTTTTAGGTACCATGGATGACTTTGCGTATCAATGGCCATACACGAACATGACTCAACCAAGGGGAGCGGAGATTGACAGACTCGAGAAACTTTCTGCATTGTCAGCACAGATGGAGACACTTTCGAGGACGTTTGAAGATTTTGAAGCTCAACGTCGTCAAAGTGTGGCGGTTACTTGTGATTATTGTGCTGGAAATCATATGAGTCAGCAATGCGCCATCAGTTTTGAGCCGGTACAGTATAGTGGTGATTACCCCAACAGTTATGTCTATCCCAACAACTATCATCAGGATTGAGGGTATCACCCAAATTTTTCATGGAGTAACAATCAAGATCAATTTTATGCTCCAAGTCCAACATACCCACCGGATTTCTCGTGTCCACCTCCACTACAACAGGAAGAACATTCAAATTGGGAGGAAGCCTTTGAAAAATTTATTAAATTTAAAAAAAAGAACGAGGAACAAGACAAAAGATTTAATCAAATAGAGTTGAGTTTGCAAAGCCAAGGGGCGTTGATCAATAATCTGGAAAATCAATTGGGGCAGATAGCACATGCGTTGACCTACTGAGTTTGCACATGAGCTGAGTTTGCACTCTAATTTAGATCTCAAATTAGGGTTTAACATTATTACTAGGGTTTGGTCATAATACACCGTAATTGACCTACCATTATCAATACGAAAATACAGTCCATATTCATAGCACTGAAAAATCAAAATATAATTAATATTATATTATTATTCTTATACCTTGACAATAATCCAAAATTAGGGTTTGGATTCCATATCTGATTTATCTGTCATATTTAACCTTAATAATTAAGGTAAAATAATTAACTTAATAACCTGTACTAAAATTCATATAATAAAACAATTATTATAATTATTCTAAAAATCACTCCATATATTATTTAAATAATATATGATTATATTTTCATGAAAAATAGTTAATAAAGGATTTCTACCATAATTTAATTATTATAAGAATATACTTTATAATAATCAAAAATTCTAAAATAAATTTACTTGTAAACATTTATGTAATAAATATATTTTTATTTACCACATAAATACACATACACATTATCTTGTACAAATCCTCATCCTTAATATATAAAAAAAATTATACGCAAAATTTCTTATTTATTTATATAGAAAATATCGGGTTGTTATATTCACCCTCCCTTATAAAGATTTCGTCCCCGGAATCACCGTTTTAAAACATATACATACACGACACATAGCATACATAATCATTGCAAGTAGATCTCGATCAACTTTGATCGAACTGATCTTTAACTATTCACATAAAGCTTGTTTTTTTGATTAAACAGAAAAATTGGTTTCTAAAAGAACTCAAATTCCTCCTCAACCTTTCTTTATAAAATAATTTACTATATATAGGAAAATCATGTATAAGAAAATAAAAGGCATACGAATACTACTTGTAGTTCCAGTGCCAGCTGCTGCCGTATCCTGAACCGTCATGTTGTAGACCCTCGCAGTAGATTTTGTTGGCTTGCTTGACGAAGTCGGTCCGATGATTGCTAAAGTTCCACTAACAGTGCCCATGTTCACACTTCCTGTCTCCACCCTCCTCCTCGGACAATCTTTCACCCTATGCTCTGTCGATCCGCATATAAAACATCCACTATTCATCCTAGGACTGGGGCAGTTGGGAGAGATATGGCCCTCCTGCCCGCACTTATAACAAACGAATTTTCCTTTCAAACACTCCCCCGAGTGATTATTTCCACATGTCTTACATGGCACTATTTGTTTCTTAACACCTTCCTGTTTCACTTGTACACTTGCAAAACTGCTTACCTTCCTCTTGCTACTCCACTCCTGCTCCCACTATTAACTCCTACTTTTCCAGCTCCTTCGGTCTTACCCTTATTCTTCCTCTCCTTATTGTAAAGGCTCATGGCCCCACTTCCCTCCTCAGCTATGATCGCTTTCTCCATGAGTGCGGCAAATGAAGGAATTTGCAACACCGCCACTTTGTTGTAGAGCCAGGGTTTCAATCCCAGCTCAAACCTTCTCGCTTTCCTAGCCTCCGTATCGACTTGATGTGGGGCAAACCTAGCTAACTCATTGAATTTGGCGGCGTATTTAGACACCGTCATATTCTCCTGCTTCAACTCTAAAAATTTCACCTCCATCCTAGCCTGCATACTAGGGGAAAAATAATTCTCGAAAAACAAAGTTTTAAATCTATCCCATGTGACTAAACCTTCTCCTGCCCTTGCATGATTTGCTTCCCACCAAAAGTTTGGCTCACCCTTCATCATATAAGTGGCAAAAGCAGTCTTCTGCCCTTCATCTACCCTAGCTACCACAAACGCTTTTTCAATTTCCTTAACCCAAGTTTGGGCTTCAACAGGGTCAGTTGTACCTTTGAATTCTGGCGGTCCTATAGCCTTAAAGTCTTTGACGTTCGTCAATCGATTATCTGGATGATCTTCCGGCGACTGGTATTCCGTTCTGCATAGCTTGATCGTCCATATTCACAAAATTCTGTATTGGGTTTAGTTGTCTTCTAACTTTGTTGACAGGTTCTTCTGTCTGGGTACATTGTTTTCGTCTCCTTGGCGGTATTTTCACAATTTATTCTTTATTCTAAGCCTTATCGTATACGCTTAACATATAACACAAGTCTTTCTATTCGAATAATCATGTACTCAAAATATTAGATTTTGAAATTTTGGTTTTCTGCATTAACCAGTACTCATATAATTAACTACTCTCTTTATACCAACTTATTTCATTAATCCATTATAGATTCATACTCATATCACTTGACATACCATAGCACATATTGCTTTAATCATTCGCTATCCCTTTGTGACTCAAAAGTCAGGAATCGCAGCCACAACTTATACAAAATTTGAGAAAAATTATCTTATACAAACATACCTATTATATACATAGCATAGAATCATACCTATTCAAGTAATACTACTACTACTACTTATTTCTTACGCATTCTGTGACAACCCGAGAATTTTGAGTATTTTTAAAATTTTTATTTATTGATTTAAGGTTCAAAATTAGAACCTAGACAGAAAATTAGCGTATGCGTTTGATATTTTTAAGATGGAATTTTGAGGATTTCAAAATTTTGTGAAGGATTTAGGTGAACTATTCAGGATTAAGTAATATATGAATATGTTCTGTGTATATGTGTACAATATGTGGTTAAGGGTCAAGGGTTGACCAGATAATTGATATCTGTCACAAACCCTAGGTATATATTAAGAACGTCAACGTTC
This sequence comes from Panax notoginseng, assembly GCA_016801055.1. Lineage (NCBI taxonomy): Eukaryota > Viridiplantae > Streptophyta > Magnoliopsida > Apiales > Araliaceae > Panax > Panax notoginseng. Next base: position 114,045,750 of record CM029018.1, read on the forward strand.
GGTTAGAAAACCCTAGTGATTAACAAGAAACCCTAGAAACCGGTTATGGAATCCCTAATTTCAGTTCAGGGAATCCAAAACCCTAATTCGGTGCATGAATCTGGGAATTTAAATGATTATTATATTGCATAAGTGTTATTTATTATAATATTAATTAGGGTAACGCTTAATTAATTAGCAAACCCTAATGTTACATTTTTAAAAACCCTAATTTCTAGTTTAGGAACCCTAATTTATAATTCGGGAAAACCTAAGTGTTAATTTAATAATTTTAATGTTAATTAGGAAATATTAATCCTAATTCTCAAGTATGAGTAATTAGAAAACTCTAATCTAATTACGAAATCTAATTTTTAAATTAGAAATTTATTTTATATTAGAAACCCTAATTTTTGGGTTATAAACCCTAATATATGATTTTGACCCTAATTGCTTAATTAGCGATTATAATTAGGAAATATTAATCCTAATTAGCAGGATTTAAGTTGTGGTTAAGAAATTTTAATATAATTAGAAAATCCTAATTTATAATTTAGAAATATTAAATTTTCAATTTTTAAAACCGAAATTCGGAAATGTTAGAAATTAAATTGCAAAATTAAGGGTTAAACCTTAAACCCTAAATTTTCCCAAACCCTAAACCCTAAGGATTTGGTCAATTGTCCAAAATGACCATTCTAGAATTAAAATTAAATGGAAAATGACTATAATACCCTTTTGTCACATTTTCTAATAGGTTGACTGTAGATATTGCCAAATGAGAGTTGGTGACCAACTCTAAGATTTTTCTTGTGCCATATATCTATCATACCAGCAGCCATATCAACCTATTTCATTGAATCATTTGTCAAAACTTAAAAAAAAAATTATAAGTAAAGTTACTTTACTTTCTAAAGTTAGCCAAGACCTTCTCTCTCTAGTTCTTCGAAATTTAGAGTGAGAGAGTGAGAAATGATAACTCAATTTCAGTTTATAACTTGCAAAGATCAGAATCAGAAGTCAGATTAAGGATCAAAGCATAGAAAGGTATAAAAACTCTAATTTCGAAAATCTTATGATCTGATGTTAGTTGTTGTAATTTATTGGTTAGATATGTGTAATAGGGTGTCTATAAGTGATCTGGGTTGATAGATCAGGGATTTATAACACTTAGAAGCACGAATCAAGCATTTTTAGTAATCTGGAAATTTGGGAAAAAATGGCCTGACAGCCAAATGTAAGAGCCTCTAAATCTCTATGTGTTATATGTTTTATGTGTTCTATGTTTTGAATCTGTTCTATGTCATGAGGATTGTGATCTAAAACTGAAATCAAGGTCGGATCAAGTCTAGATCGTCGTTTATACTCGGTCAAACCTCGTTGACCGTTCACGGAGAGCAAGTTCTGGGCAGCCCAGAATCCCCAGAAACTTCTGACAACATTTTCTGAGTCCTTGATCTTGCTGTATATTGATGTTTTGGTTAATTTGTTGTTTTATCCTTGTAGTCTGACATGAGGAGTGCACATTAAAACCTTTAGATCACCAAGATCTGTAACAGGATTGTAGAAATTCATGGTCAAACGATCGTTGACCATATGACCTGATGAAGATTCTGGGAAAACCAAGATCTTCAAGAACCGTGTCCTGACCCCTAGTTTGACCGGCTTGAATCGTGTGCATCTGTTGTTGTTATGATGATTTCTTATTATATAAATGAAGCCTGACATCTCCACTTCAGTATACATCCATTACTTTACACAAACAAAGCCCAGAACGCTTGATAGGAGGATTCAAATTAGGCACCATGAACTGCCTGGGTTTCTGGGTTACCCAAAAAACCCAGACCAGTCTCTGACAAGAAGATCGAGAGCTTAGATCTTTCAGTTGTATTGTTGTTTGGCCATGAAGTTAGTTGTTAGTTGGTTTATTACATGCGTACTACTATATCAATGCTCAAACAAACCCAGAAACCTGTTAGACATGAAATTACGCCTGGTCAAACCACCCGCCCTAGCTCACTGACATGCGTTTCTGGGATTGATGAAGAACAGGCCAAGAATACCTATAGCGACGGTTCTGTTGCTATAGGGTCCTTTAGCGACAGTTTATTATTATTATTATTTTCCAAAAATTAATTAAAAATAGAGAAAAATGGTTTTTAATTATTAAAAAATACAAAATAAATTCTGAAAAATTATTTTAAATTCTGAAAAATAGTTTTTAAATAATTTAGGTATATTTCATAAATATTTAATATTTTTGGAATATAAATGGCATTTAATTTATTTAATTATAATATTAAATAAATGATTTAAAAATGATTTTAATTCATGAAAAATATTATTATGCTATAAGAAAATATTTTAAGTTATTTTTAATGACTTTTAATATTTTGTGATGAAATTCATTAATAAATTATTATTAATGGTAAATAGTTTATTTAATGAATATATTAAATAAATTAAGGAAAAATGGATTTAATGCTTTATAAATCATATAAAAATGATTTAAGTGTTATAAAAATATTTTAAGTTATAAAATATAGCTTTTGATCTTTTATCATGAAAATATTAATATTTTAATATTAATAGTAATTATCGGATAATGAATTTAATGGTTTAAAAATCATATAAATGTGATTTTAAAGTATTAAAAATACTTTGTAATATTATAAATATATTATGACATGTATTTCATTAATATTTGATAATAAATAAATATTAATGATAAATGAATTATGTGGTATTTAATTCATTTAAATACGTTATTGATGATTGAAAATCATGAAAAATGATAATAATTATGTGAAAAATTATTATGAGACTTGAAAAATATTTTGACTGATATTAAAATTATTTGAGATAATTGTTAAGTGTTAGTAAGAGTTTAATTGAACTTAGACTCGATAAAAGTTCGACTAGACCGTCGAGATGTTAGAATTGTGTCGGGTTCAACTCAGACCGCAATAGTTTGACCCGAAACTTAGTCTTATTTGTGTTATAGACTGATAGGGTTATGTGTTATGTGTTTAGGTTATTTTATATTTATATATATAGTAATATTATACTGTGATGATATTATTCTAATATTGGAGATCTATATTACTAATATTAGGTCTTCGGATAAAGAGATATAGATTGCGTAGCGGTAATCAACGGTTCAGACAAGTTTGTTTTTACTTAACTCTATTAAGAGTGTTTCATTCGGATATGCTTATGGTTAATCATTACTGATTGCTATGTATAATTTGTACTATGTACATATTGCACGTATAAGTCAGGTATGAAAGGCTGATCACCTTCATTACCAGTTAGTTTCAGATATATTTGTTCATGTATAATACTTGTTCAGTCATAAACTTGTTCCTGCTAGTTCACAATTATATTATTGAATTATAGCCAGCTTATTATTCAAACTCTTCAATCATGATATATCGTTATATTGTTAAATTTAAACTTGCTGGACAATCCTTATGATCACCCTTGCTATATCATGATAAAACATTACAGATTAAGACGAATGCGTCGGATACAAGGAAAGGTTAAAGACAGTTCTAACGTTAGGATATGTGTGCAGCTAAATTGTATAGTATTGTATTTTAATGTGTTAGTTAAGTTATGAAATGTGTATTAAGTTAAGATTACTCGACCTTGGGGAATAGTGAGTGTATGTATTATATAAACAATTTATGTTTATATCTTTCGCAAATATAGTAATAGTGATAGAATGATCGAACCTGATCCGAGGTGATTTAGGACCTGGATTCGGGGCCCTCACGCATTCACTAATGATCAATTGCTTAGTATTCTATATAGTCCCATCATCCTCAGTAATCCATTCACACCTAACTACACCTAGTTCGTTCAACTTACCATACATTATGAGTTTAAGAACTCACCACAAACATACGAGTTTAAGAACTCGACATTGACCACACATTCTTTAACTATACTTTACCTATCAAACACATTATCGCCTCTAGGTCTGGTACTACACTTTTCAAATCAACCACCTCATTGAGGTAGCTTTCAATATGAACCTCTATTTCAGCTATTGGCTTTGATATTGGCTCAGGTATGGAGATTGACTTCTTCTTGACGATTTGAGGGTATCCTAATCCTTTCTATTTGACATTTACACACATAATTTATCTAGACTAGCATATAGTATATATACACAACACATAATAATTTTATATAAGTTATCTTTTATTTTGTCTTACGATGAATTTACTCAATTCATCTCCTTTTTAAACTTTATATGAGTTATTTATATTTTCAACGTTTCCCTCTGTTCTAAGGTTATAGCCTAAGGTCTAGCCCACCTAAGGTTTTTAACCCCTAAACTCTGATACCAACCTGTGAAGACCCCAAACTCAGGTACTTGAAACCCGAACTCGGTTCATCACGATACCATTTCTATGAGCGGAAATAATACTAATAATAAAAACAAATATAAATATCAAACTTAACTTACATTTATCAGAGTCTAATCCCAAGTACGTAACCTTTAAACATTCATTACAAACCATGATAGATAATATATATCATACTTGTCTTAATAGTATTAAACTATTACATAACATAACGTTCATTCATTCATTCATTCAGCAACCTTTCCCTTTTCTTTGTTCTTAGCAAAGCTCTCTGATCGTTCACACTTAGCTGAAAACATTTAAATTAAGCAAGGATGAACATTTGAGTGCCCAACAAGTAATAGCAATATATATATATATATATATATAAGTTGAAAGGATTTAAATGTTTTCTTTGTACTATTCTTCTACAACAAGTCAATAGTTGTGAAGTATTCTGAACCGATAATAATAATATAACAACTCTCTTTCAAATTTTTAAAACTATATATTGACTATAACTGGGGTTATGGTGACATGCCTTGAATATTATTTTCATTTTCGAACATTGTTACTCTATAAGGAATTGGGAAAGGAATTCTAGGGTTAGAACTGGGCTTGGTGACATGTGACTTAGTTATTTGCACAGTGAATAATTAGGTTTGTGAATAGAATGAGAATATCTATTTGCCGCATGTAACATAAGAGGAATTGGGTTTGTAGCGAGTTTAATTCAATTGTTTTGCATAGAGATATTGCAAAATTAATCTGGGTTAAATAAAAGGCAATTGATCACTCGAGAGAGGGCTTTTGGCATTTGAGAATTCCTGTTAACAATTCAGTAGATATAATAATTGAGATAGTTGAATAATTGATTTATAATTCATAATTGGGGATATTGGAGTCTTAATTCTTATTTATCTGAATTCCATTAATTCTTAGTTGTTTATTTGCTTTCTTTTAGAATAATCATTTTGTTTTGTTTAATTTAGTTTTCTTAAATCTAGAAATCACAATTATTTGTTGTTTAAATAAAATTGATTTGGTTAAGAATTAGTACTTGGTGATTTTTATTAAATAATTTCTCGTGGGAACGATACTCTACTTTCACTTTATTACTTGTTGACCGTGTATACTTGCACGTATTCATTGATTGCGAAATCAATCAACAAGTTTTTGCAATGAATTAAGCCCGAATGTATCCAATTCATGTGTGTAAAACTCACTCATCATATATATAAGCTGAAAGGATTGAAATATTTTCTTTGTACTATTTTTCTACAACAAGTCAATAGTTGTGAAGTATTCTGAACCGATAATAATAACATAACAACTCTCTTTCAAATTTTTGAAACTATATATTGACTATAACTGGGGTTATGGTGACATGTCATGAACATTGTTTTCATTTTCGAAAAGATTAAACAGAAATTCATCTGTAAACCGACATAACTTACGGGCACGGGGGGTGATCAGCCCGTTATGCCCTCCATTGATCAATACTACATTACAAGAACGATAGGATCGTTCACTCTGTTCCGCCTTGGGCGCATAAAAGTTTTCCGTATAGGTATGTTCATACTTGTCTGGGTTCCAAATCAAAGGTTTTATCTTGTTTCAACAATAATCTATAATTCAACATATATATATATATATATATATATATATATATATATATATATATATATATATATATATATATATATATATGGGTAATTGACAAAGGTATATCAACATGTGATTAAATACAACGATTATCCAAGTGGGAACACTTGTTTAACCATTTACAGAAATTAACGAACAGAATATATATCTGAATTACCATATACTAACATGTTGATAAGCAATGAGCGTATATAATATAAGGTTAATAATCTGTACAGTAATAATATAGTTTAGAAACATTCGTACTCATGTCCATTGCATAAAAAAAATGCAAAGGTTAGATACTTGCCTGAAGCGTTGCTTACAGTTTGTAATTTAGATTTATCGCTTATCTCACGACCTATCATTAATCAGATCATTCGTTCGATTAGAACAACATACTATAACACATAACACTGCTTATTACAGTTAGCACATACCCTAATCACATTGGCACATAGATTTAACAACCATTGAATCACAAATAATCACTTATCTAATCACATTATCTAAGTCCAGATCAATTTCTGAAACATGTCGGTGTACCGACAACTTTATCGGGTAATTATCGAGTCTAAGACTCTATTCTGTAACTTAATATCAGTCATATTATTTTTAAATGACTTAATATACTTTTAAAACATTTATTATAATTTATCACGAAATTTCAAACATCGAAAACACATTAAAATGATTTAAATACCAATCAATTCTATTATCATTTATATTTAATTAGTATTAAACTATTAATGAAATCATTTCTAAAATATTAAAGTTATTTATAATAACTCAAAATATTTTTAAAGTATTAATATTACCCTTAAATAATTTTTAAAACATTTAAAATCATTTCTAAATAATTACCATTAATATTAAGGTATTAATGTTCTATTTATCAAAATATTAAAAGTCATTATTCATAACCTAAAATATTTTTAATTCATTTATATCCTTGTAAATGATTTTTAAATTAATAAAACCATTTATAAACTATTTATTTAATATAATTATTAAATAAATTTAATATCATTAGTAATAACTTAATAATTATTAATATTTAATTATTAATGAAATTATCCTTTAAATATTAAAAGTTATATTTTATAACTTAAAAATATTTTTAAACACTTTATTTTCATTTAAAATGATTTTTAATATAATAAAATTATTTTTAATTAATTTATTTAATTCATTTAGTAAATAAATTAATCACCATTAATATCAATTTATTAATGAAATTTATCACAAAATATTAAAAGTCATTAAACATAACTTAAAATATTTTCTTATATAATAATATAATTTTTAATGATTTTTCCAATATTAAAATTATTTTTAAATAATTTATTTAATATTATAATTAAATAAATTAAATACTTTTAATATTCCAAAAATATTAAATATCTATGAAATATATTTAAAATAATTAAAAACTAATTTTTGGAATTTAAAATAATTTTTAATAATTTATTTTATATTTTTAATAATTAAAAACTATTTTTTTCTATTTATTAAATAATTTCCGAAAAATAATATATTATCTGTCGCTAAAGACCACCTATAACGACATAACCGTAGCTATAGGTGTTCTTCATGTTCTTGGCCAAACCCAGAAACTCATAGGCAGTTACCGAGTAAGCACGTTTGACCTCCAATAATTCAGTGTGTAGTGTGATTTTGAACCAACTAAGCATTAGAGCGTGTAGTACTAGTGTAACACTTCAGGCTACAACAACAATCATGACCATAACACCTATAACCAAGGAGATCTGAGCCTCCAAAAGTGTTGTCAGAGGCTGTTCTTCATTTATGGGTTTCCCAGAAATGAAGAACAGTTCGACTGTTCACTTTTGGGTTCCCATAACTTCTGATTCAGGTATTGCTTTTGTGATCTAAAAGTTCCAGGTTGTAGCTAGCATGTAGGATAACATTTCTATTGCTACACATAAACAAAACAACAACATAATATCAAGATCTTGTCTGGTCAAAAGTTGTCAGAAACCACGCTCATGGACTTTCTGGGTTACCCAGAAAGTTCATCCGTGGACTTTCTACCTAGTTTGACCATCCTCCAATTCTTGTTTGATTGTGATATAAGCTATATAAAAGCATCAACATGTAGTACATATACAACTCTACAACTTAGATAACACAACAACCATAAAACCTTAATACACTAACAGATCAAAATGGTTTAAAATGTTGTCCGGCAGGTCTAGGCTATTTCTGGGTTACCTAGAAACTTGGCAAGTCATGGTCGGTCAACGTGGTTTGACCTTCCATAACTTGCAATCTACATCTGGTCTAAGCCTGATTTCAAGTTCAGATCACAGAGCACGTATCAGACTACAACTACAAAGTTTCAAAACACAAAATTCGTAACAGATCACAGAGATATAAGGTCAGACATTTCTTGTCAGCCTTTCTGGGCAAACAATGGGTTTCAAAAACAGCCGGTCAATGCCGGTCAACCCACTTTGACCTTAAATAACTTTTAATCTACAACAAATATGACTTTGATTCTTTTTGCAGATTAAAGACAACATTGCAGGCTACTACTAACAACTTAAAAACAACACAAAATATAATCGAGCAAGGATCTGTGGCCTCTGACATTCGTTGTCAGACCACAGAACCAAGTTTTTTCAAGATTTTTAAGATCTTCAAATCTGAGTTTCTAGATGTTATGGATCTAACATCTAGCAACCCAGATCATCCATAGACACTAGATTTAACATGTTTAACACAAAAAATCTAACATCTAACAACTGATCGTTGGACAGAAATCATGACTAAGGTTTATACCTTCTATGAACGATTCTTGATTCTGGCTACTGATATGTTATGGTTGATCGTGGGGCTTTGATTTGGGACTAATATAACTTATATTTTCGAAGGTTTGGAGCTTGAGAGAGAAGGTTTGGGTGTTGGACAAAATAAGTGAACAAAATAATTTTTTTTCTCTCTCTCCAATCTCTTTATAGGAGGTTAGATGCATTGTATGGCTGAGATATATTGCTTGTTGTTGTTATTTTGAGCACATGGGGTGGTTGAAGTGGTTCACCCACTCAACCTATTGTCAAAACCTACAAGATAGCCAAAAATAATACACAAGGGGCAAAATGGTCAATTGATAAATAATTTAATGGCAAAATTGGAACTTGGCAAACTTAGCACAAAATGAATGATTTTCCCACTAGGGTTTACACAAAATGAAAATTAAATAAATTTTTGTTTCTAAAATTTTGAAATTTGGGTTTTCTAATTATGATTAATTTTCTAATTACGCTATACAGGAACATTAGGGTTCAATATCATATAATTATAATTAACATTGTTAAAATAGCAATTAGGGTTTACGATTTTGATAATTAGGATTACCAATATATAATTAGGTTTTCTAATTATCAAATTAGGGTTTAAAATTTTAGGATTTTCAAAATTAGCAATTGAGATTATAATACTTGCTAATTAATCACATTAACACAATTACAACCAATCTCGAACTCTAATTTAAATTTCAAATTAGGGTTCCTCATTTCCAAAAATTATTTAGGGTTTATAGATTATAATTAGGGTTTTCTATAAATTAGTGTTTCTAGAATTTTAATTAGGGTTCACCTAATTAATACATTTAATACACGACATAAATTATATAACACACTTATAAAACAATCTTGCACTCTAATTTAGATCTCAAATTAGGGTTTAACATTATTGCTAGGGTTTTGTCATAATACACCATAATTGACCTAACATTATCAATACGAAAATACAGTACATATTCATATCACTGAAAAATCAAAATATAATTAATATTATATTATTATTCTCATACCTTGACAATAATCCAAAATTAGGGATTGGATTCCATATCTGATTTATCTATCATATTTAACCTTAATAATTAAGGCAAAATAATTAACTTAATGACATGTACTAAAATTCATATAATAAAATAATTATTATAATTATTCTAAAAATCACTCCATATATTATTTAAATAATATATGACTATATATTCATGGAAAATAATTAATAAAAATATTTCTACTATAAAATTAATTATTATAGGAATATGTTCTTTATAAAAATCAATAATTCTAAAATAAAATTATTTGTAAACATTTATGTAATAAATATATTTTTATTTACCACATAAACACACACACACACACACACACACACACACACACACACATATATATATATATATATATATATATATATATATATATATATATTATCTTGTACAAATCCTCATCCTTAAAATAAATAAAAAAATTATACGCAAAATTTCTTATTTATTTATATAGAAAAATATCGGGTTGTTACAGTAATGAATGCTGATTGAGTAAGGAACTCAATCTCTGTACTAGTTATATGAACTAAAGCATGTATGTTATGGTAGTCCAATGTTTATGAGATGCATGATAAGCATGTTATTATGTGCTACGTGATGCATGAAAACTGTTAGATTTGATGGGCTGTCAACCTTGTAAATAACCATTTTTGCAGGTTAAGGATTGAAGGTAACACTATGTGGTACTTGAAAGACATGAATCAGATGTAATACACAAAGATTATTGTTTTAGCTAGAGTTGTTATTTCTTTAAACCATGATTAAGGTTCATGAGATGTACTCAATGTTTTATGATGTATATTTTATGTTGAGTTGTAAAGTTAAAGTTTGAGTTGTCCGATATATAAAGGATATCGATTTGATATATAAGTAATATATATTAACTTTGATAAAGTGAATCATGGAGTATATATGATTCAAAGACATGTAGATGATAAAGGTTATGATTTAGGGAATTAAAGTAAAAAGATATAAAAGTTTAAATTATTCTGCATTTTATTAGGTTTAACGTTGAATAATGATGTAAAATCAAAAGTTAGACGTGTTATTAACGACCAAAGTCGATAATTGAATTGTATGAATTTTGGGGTTGTTACAGTTGGTATCAAAGCTGATAGGTTAGAAACATTAGTTAAGAGTACCTGTTGGTCGAAAAACCGATCACTAAACAAGCGCAAGTATACGCGGTCTAACAAGTAATACAATGATAAGTAGAATGTCGTACCCACGAGGAACTATAACTAATATTTACCAAGTACCGAATTTGTATGTAACGACCCCAAAATTCATTCAATTTAATTATCGACTTCGGTCGTTAATAATACGTCTAACTTCTGATTTTACATCATTATTCAATGTTAAACTTAATAAAATACGGAATAATTAAAACTTTCTGTCATCTTACTTTAATTTCCTTAACTTCTGATTTTACATCATTATTCAATGTTAAACTTAATAAAATGCGGAATAATTAAAACTTTCCTGTCATCTTACTTTAATTTCCTGAATCAAAACCTTTATCATTTACATACTTCTGAATCAAAACCTTTATCATTTACTTATCTCTAAATCAAGTTTAATTTATGATTCGCTTCATCAGAGTTAATATATATACTTACATATCAAATCGATATCCTTTATACATCGGACGGTTCAAACTTTAACTTTATAACTTAACATAAAATATACGTACATAAAACTTTTGAGTACATCTCATGAACCTTAATCATGGTTTAAAGAAATAACAACTTTAGCTAAAATAATAATCTTTGTGTATTACATCTGATTCATGTCTTTCAAGTACCACATAGTGTTACCTTCAATCCTTTACTTGCAAAGAGATCGAGTTCCTTACTCAATCAGTATTCGTTACTCAATCAACGTAGTCATAAGTTGACTTTAACGTTTCATACTTTCAACATATATACAACACATCATGGTCTTTGAAATAAAGATTTAAAACAGTTAATCATCAAGTTCACATAAAAAATAGGAACTGAAAGACTTGCCTTGATCGTTGTTTACCAGTAACAGTTTATTTATATAATCATACACATCAACTATTAGTCACATAGCAACGCATAATAATTATAATGTAAACTTTACTCTACCTCATATAACCCTTCTTATTAATCAATACACAATGTTCAATTTGATTGTGTTAACTTTCGACTTATATCTCACTATATTTCATACTCAAAATTCATTCAAGTGTTTAAGTATTGCTAGGAATCATTATTGGTTTTGTATTAAACCAATTTCATATCTTATAATAGTCATTTCATTTGACTTAAAACACTCTTTACGTTCATTAACATTTGTTACGGCGTTTCGACGTTCATTTGTCACGTGTCCGATTTGTCTCTCTTGTGTGTGCTTAGAATGCTTATACATTTTATCTAATATATTATTTATTAATGTTAAGCATCATTATATTTACTAACATTCATGTTTTATAACTTAGAAAAACATATTTTATCATTAGAAGCACTACACTTGCATACGTGCATGCCCGACGCCCTCCGATTGCCTCCTAATACATATTAGTCCCATAAATGACCATTTTGACCCCTGTTGCCAACATCAAATTGAAAACCTTAAAGAACAAAATTTGTAGGTCTACTCGTCCTCGGTCCGAATCATCTTGAAACACCTCAATCGAAGTTCGTATGAAAACGTTATGGCCATTTTACCAAAACATGTCAAAGTAGTCACAGTTAGCACATAATGGGCACGTCCGTGCCCCTTGCTCTCACCATTCCAGCGCGCCAGCGCCATTTCCCAATCCTAGTTGCGCGCATGGGCGGCGCGCCCGCGCGTGATTTCGCACAAATTACAGTTTTTGACATAACTTTCTCATTTTAAGTCCGAATTAGTTGGTTTTCGATTCGTTGAACTCGTTTAACTCTTAGCTACTCATCTACAGAGTAATTATAACATTTCAAAAAGTATAACAAATCAATTTAAGGGTTCCAATTCAGTGTTCATGCTATATTTTCATAATTTGACATATTTAACGAAAGCTTACATCACGAATTCGTTTTAACTCCGTTTTAGTTCATTCCAATTGGGTTGTTTTCGTTTCTTAGAGGAGAACAACAAACCACTATCAATTTACAATTTAGAGTATGAATTCAAAACCAATTTTGACTCCAAAATAGACCATGTAATATATATAAAACCAAAACTTAAATTCTTCACTTTCAAACATGTTTTCATGAATTCGATACTTCAAAAATCATCTATAGACAACATATAACAGATTATGTAATCCCAATACACATAAAACTAATTTCTCAACAATTAACCCTAGAACTTCAATTACAGAAAACTTATAAAACAAACTAAGAACTCGAAACTTTAAACTAGATTGCTTACCTTAATTAGATAGATGATTAGAGAAGCTTGATTGATCTTCTTCCTCTTCTTTGATTCTCATAATTTTCTTCTCAATTATAGAGAATTCTCTCCATGTCTCTAATCATCTCTTATGTGTTCTTAACCTTTGAAAAGAACGTGTAACATATAACTGACTCCCTCTCCCCCAACGTACGTCAGGTGAAAAACAAAAAGGCGTCAGTTACAATAAACTAAAAGCCATAAGGTTGCGTTTGGTTACACACAATTTCCCCATACTAGATTATTTTAATAATATTATATTATATAGTTTTTATTTGTCATACTTGTAACCAATTTACATAACTTACAATAATAATTATAATATTTATAATTTTTATTATAATTATTCTAATGATTAATAAATAATTATATATCTAATTTAATTAATAAATTAGACTTAAACATCACTTTATTTAATTACTTATTTTATTTAATATTAAACAAGTCATTTAGTTTAATTAATTCATTAAATTAAATCTTCAAATAATAAAATTTACCTTTGCTTTAATTTAATTATCATACACACGTAACTAAATTATTATACCATAATTTCATAAATTATTTATTTTTCTCAATAAATAAATTATTTAAAATATTTATTTAATTCAACAAATATTTAAAATTAATTACAAATTCATTTAATTTCTTCAATAGTTAACTTAACTATTAAACCTCACTTTTTCAATATATGAATATATATTTCTCTTCACACTAGATCACATATTTCAAAATATATAGCACGTATATATAAATACTCAAACTCAAAACATCTCATAATAAGAATTTTAATTATTAAATTCCTATTTTAATAACTTATAAAAATTCGGGTTGTCACATTGTATTGCTAAAGTCTTATTCGAACAGCAATAAATGGAAGTGTGATTAATCTAGTTATAACTGATTAACAAATCAAGTAAATAGATAACGAATGGTAATCGAAGGAATTTCAAGCTAAGGTCACAATTTCACCCTACTCAGCCATTCTGTCGAACACCTGGCGTGCTATGCTTCATCAAACTAGCTACCCTTCTCTCTTTGGTCCTAATGGTCACGACAATTTGTCGACCGAGAACACACAGGTGCTTCTGCACCTCTATCGAGGTTTGCACAAACATATCCTATCCAGATCCACCCAAAAGGGAATAGAACAGAAAAGAACGTTCAAGCTAGATACAATCCTACACATGTCTATGCGAATTAATCATAACAAGAATTTAAGCATAAGTTCTCAATTAGGTCGCACGTGGCGCACAGAGATATGTCTATTCTATGCACAACTTATGCAGCCGAAACCCACAATCATATGCCAATATATTTAGGTACAAATCTACAATCCTTCTGTCGATACCATGTAGATTGCATAAATCATCACTAATGTCTTAGCGAAAATCATTAAGCATAAATATATTAAACCAAATCATATGGTGCCAACCAAAGAGATAAGGCAGTCAATTTAAATAACAAAAGGTTCCATTATAACCTTAGAGCCAATATTCAGTTCATAGCTATTGAACAAAATACAAGTAACAATAAAGACAACATTAATGGATTACAAAATTAGAGGAAATAAATGGATAAGAGGAAACTCTGTCAAAGCCCTTCAATCTCCAAGCTTCCGCTCAAATCAAGCTTTCTAGTCCATGTCGCTCTCTACTCTTGTCGCTCCAAAGAAATGCCAGACTTCTCCCTAATCTACCTAATCTATATTTACAGACATCAACTGTGACGCCCCCAAAATTAGGTATACATTACCCATCTTGGGTCGTCAGATACATGGTACAGAATACAAATACAACTTACTAATACAACTGTCATGTACAATACGACAAAACATAACTGTGAGTTTTAATACAATTATTTTCTACTAGAGACTATACAAACTCAAAAGGAGTCCTCATTACAATTATTGTCACGCTATTTAATAGAATAGTGAGGACTACTAAAACTATCATCTAGTCCATAACTCCGTTCCCCGACTCGTCCCAACTATATTCTCATTTCCTGAAGAGAACAGTGAAAGAAAGGGTGAGCTCAACTAGCCCAGTAAGAAATATTATGACTAAGATAATGCAGAATAAATTATCATTAGCCTTCAACAGTGTTAAACTGATAAAATATAATGAACATCAAGTTTAACTGCAGCGGAACAAGCAATCCATTAAAAGAGTCAAGTAGAGAATAAAATCTACTATCTTCTATGATTTAAAAGGTTTTTCAACACTGTTATCGCTGGAACTCAGCTTAATAAAATAATCCACATCATCGAATCACCCCTGCACTACGGCCAAGGATATTCGTGTATTCATTAATGGTCATGATCATGCCAACAACTATCCATCAATGCACTACGGGCCAATGAGGACTTTTACCACATCATTTGTGATATTACGGTCATGATTATACCGAATATTCTCTGGTCATAGTCATACCAAGTCCATCTATGCACTACAGGGCACAGATGACTTTCAACATTTTATAAACATGAGGATGATGACAATGATATAAGAATTCAATAAAACAAGTTCAAGAATTAATTTATCCAAGAATTAACAACGTCCAAATTGTCAACATGATACTACTTTGTGGAGTAAAATTCAAGAATGCTTAGAATAATATTTTCATGAAAAGATACTAGATGAAATGTAATTATCAAGGATATTCCACTAATTTCATGGAGTATAGAAGTTAAAGCTTAACCAACTGAGTATAATAAAGAATGGAATAACAAAAGAAATCACTATGCATGCGATAGACCGCACAAACAGGTTATTCTAACAGAACAATAAATAATGGAACCAGGTCCGGCGTAAAAGCACAGACAGGATATTCCGACAGAATAATAAATAATGGAACCAGGTCCGGCGTAAGCGCACAAACAGGATATTCTGACAGAATAATAAATAATGGAACCAGGTCCGGTGTAAAACACACAGACAGGATGTTCCAACAGAATAATAACAAGACGGAACAAGGTCCAGTGTAAAATACAAAGACAGGATGTTCCAACAGAATAATAATAAAAACGGAACCAGGTCTGGTGTAAAACACACAGACAGGATGTTCCAACAGAATAACAGAAGAATGTCACCAAGTATAGGGTAGACCGCGTATACAGGTTATTCCAACAGAATAATAAGAAATGGAACAACAACAGTTCTCTTCATGAATAAGAAAGAATAACACCCCTTACCATTTTAAAGAAAAACTAAAATAAGGAAGTAGTTAAGTAGCAGAATACTTTTCTTCTCTCTCTCTATAGTTTCTCTCTATAGTTTCTCTCTCTAGAGTTCAGTGAATTCGTAAGAAATAATGAAGGAATGAGCTCATATTTATAGAAAAATAGAATGCATAGTAACTAATCCATGAACGGTCCAGATTGATTACTTTAATAAGACGGTCCATATTTAAAGAAAAATCTTTTAAATAAAATATAATATATTCTATTTGTAGAATAACTTTAATAAAGTATTATGTTTTATATAAAAAGATGTTTCTGTTTTATTACGTTAATAATACGAATAAAACAAAACTTCATTATCGCTAAATAATTTATATTATTAACTGACAATAATTGAATCAAACTGAGTGACTTCTCACATAAGCATTAATAATCAATACCGTGTGGTACTATGCAACCACACATATTATTATACTTTTACTACCGAGTAGTTCAACAGTATCAATGGTAAAAATTCCGCCATTATTTTTAATAAAATATTTTTGTCGTTTTCAAAATCTGACAATAATTCCGTTGTGGGATCCATCAATGATTGTGCCGTTGTACGAATATTCCCTGTTAAAACGAATATTTCATGACCAATCGAATATTATACAATAACTTGCATACTTTGTAAAATTTATAAATATTACCCACAACTATAACATTATATCAAATTAACTCCATAATATTCAAAAATGATATTTATAGAAAATTCATCTTTATTTATAAAAGTTGGGGTCTTACAACCTCCTCTTCTTATGAAATTTCGCCCTCAAAATTAGGGTACGTACCTGGTATGTCGAAGAGGTAAGGATACATTGATTTCATTTCAGATTCTAACTCCCAAGTCATTTCCTCAACATCGTGGTTTCTCCACAAAACTTTGACTTGAGGGTATAACCTTGGAGCGTAGAATATATTCCTTCTTATCCAATATTTGAACAGGAACTTCTTCATATGTCAAATCTTCTGCTATTTCGTCTGGTTCTAACTCAATAATGTGGTTCGGGTCTTCTACATATTTACGTAACATGGATATGTGAAAAACGTTATGAACACGAGACATACTTGGCGGTAAAGCGAGTCTATAAACCACAGTTCCTACTCGATCGGGGATTAAAAATGGATCGATGAATCGAGGATTGAACTTTCCTCTCTTTCTAAATCTCGTAACTCCTTTCCATGGAGCAACACGTAAGAATACATGATCTTCTATATCAAATTCCACGTCCTTTCGATGAAGATCAACACAACTCTTTTATTGATCTTGTGAGGTTTTTATACGTTGTCGGATCGTTTGAATCTTTTCTGTAGTCATACGTACCAACTCCGGTCCCAACAACGTTGCTTCACCCACCTCATCCCAGCATACTGGAGAACGACATTTTCTTCCATACAATGCTTCGAATGGTGCCATGCCAATACTTTCTTGATAACTGTTGTTGCAGGAAAACTCCACCAATGGTAAGAACTTGTCCCAACTTCCCTTGAAGTCAAGGACACAGAGTCTTAATAAATCTTCTACAGTTTGAATAGTCCTCTCTGATTATCCGTCCGTCTGAGGATGATATGCCGAACTATATCGTTAATCCGTGCCCATAGCTTTTTGTAAACTACCCCAAAATCGTGAAGTGAATCTTGGGTCTCGATCAGAAACTATGGATACTGGCAAACCATGCAGTCTTACAATCTCATTTATGTACATACGAACAAGACGTTCAAGTGTATAAGTTTCTCGTATCGGTAAGAAATGAGAAGACTTGGTCAATCTATCAACAATGACCCAAATCGCATTTGTACCTTGAGAAACCTTAGGAAGACCGGTAACGAAATCTATGGTAATGTGCTCCCACTTCCATTCTGGAATTTCAAGTGGTTGCAATGGACCTTTTGGTACTTGATGCTCCGCTTTGACTCGTTGACAAGTTAGACACCTTGAGATAAACAGCGCTATCTCTCTTTTAATATTGCTCCACCAAAATGTATGACGAAGATCATGATACATTTTGGTACTTCCAGGATGGATTGCAAACGGTGTGTTGTGTGCCTCCATCATGATTTCATACTTTAAATCAGGGTTGTTAGGAACACAAAGTCTGGAGTTGACTCGAAGTATTCCTTCTTTATCGATTCTTGCTTCCGGCATAGCACCTTCTTGCACTTTCTTCCTTATACGCATCAGCTCCAAGTCTGTAGCTTAGCAGCTTTAACTTTATCAATTAAAGTTGGTTCTACTCGTATATTCGCCATCATCACATGGGTCCCTGGAGTCTTTAACTCTATCTCTATCCTTTGCAAATCACACAAAATGGGCCTTTGTGTTGACAATATCGCACTCGTACTTGCATATGATCTTCTACTCAATGCGTCAGCTACCACGTTCGCTTTTCCAAGATGGTATTGAATGGTATGATCATAATCTTTCAACAGTTCAAGCCAACGTCGTTGTCGCATGTTGAGTTCCTTTTGAGTGAAGAAATATTTGAGGCTTTTATGATCCGTAAAGATCTCCACCTTCTCCCCATACAAGTAATGCCTCCAAATTTTAAGTGTAAAGACAACAACTGTCAACTCTAGATCATGAGTAGGATAATTCCTCTCATATTCCTTCAGTTGTCTTGATGCATAGGCTATGACTTTTCCATGTTGCATGAGAACGTATCCCAACCCTTTGCTCGAAGCATCACTGTAGATGACAAATCCCTCCGAGCCAGATGGTATTATTATAACAGGTGCTGAAATGAGTCTCTTCTTGAGTTCTTAAAAACTCTTCTCACATTCTTCGCTCCAACCGAACTTTGTATCTTTCCGAGTCAGCTGAGTTAATGGAGTAGCGATTCGAGAAAATCCTTCCACGAATCTCCGATAATAACCAGCTAAACCAAGAAAGCTACGTACTTTGGTCACTGATTTAGATTACTCCCAGCTTTGAATAGCTTCAATCTTTGTTGTGTCAACCGATCTTCCACGACTTGATACTACGTGCCCATGGAATGCTACCTCCTCCAGCCAGAACTCACATTTCTTCAACTTGGCATAAAGCTTGTATTCACGAAGATTTTGGAGTACCAGCCTCAAGTGTTGCTCATGATCTTCACGGCTTTTGGAATAAATAAGGATGTCATCAATAAAGACGACCACAAAGTGATCCAAATATTCCTTGAATACCTGGTTCATCATATCCATGAAGGCAGCAGGAGCATTAGTCAGTCCAAAGGACATGACTAGGAATTCATAATGCCCGTACCGAGTTCTGAAAGCCTTCTTTGGAATATCCTCAGTTCTAACCTTCAGCTGATGATATCCAGAACGAAGATCAATCTTTGAAAAGAATTGTGCTCCTTGCAACTGGTCAAACAGGTCATCAATACGTGGCAATGGGTACCTGTTTTTGATGGTGACATGATTTAACTCCCAATAATCAATACAAAGTCGTATACTTCCATCTTTCTTCTTCACGAATAGCACAGGAGCACCCCAAGGAGAAGTACTAGGACGAATAAAGCCAATGCCTAACAATTCCTGCAGTTGGATCTTTAACTCCTGAAGTTCAATAGGAGCCATTCGATATGGAGCTTTGGAAATGAGTTTTGTACCAGGTTCAAGGCCGATACAAAATCTAATTTCACGCTCTGGGGGTAGGCTAGGAAGTTCTTCAGGGAATACGTCAGGGAATTTATTAACAATCGAAATATCATTCAAAACTGACGTATTTTTGTTTAGATCCGTGACATGAGCTAAGAAACCTTGACATCCGTTTTTTAATAAACGAATAGCTTTATGGCTTGAGATGACAACGATTGATTTTAATGGTTTGGTTGCTTGAATTCGCATAATAGGTCGATTAGGAATATGAAAGCTAACAACCTTACGAAAACAATCAATTTTTGCATGATGAGTAGTTAACCAATCAATCCCTAGAATCACGTCAAATGCAAGTATTTTTAATAAAATAAGATCGACAGGTAATGTGTGGGTACCAACTTGAACCAAACAAGACTTATAAACTGTAGATGTAATGAAGGTTTCTCCCAATGGAGTTTCAACAGATAAATCAAAGTCTAATTTCTCCGGAGTCAAATTTAATCGATGAGCGCAAGTAGGAGAAATAAAAGAATGGGTAGAACCGGTATCAAATAAAGTATAGACTTCATTAGAGTTTATGATAAGCTTACCCGTGATGATCTCATTCGGGTTCCTTGCTTTCTGGGAGGTCACAACAAACGCTCTCCCTTGCACTACCGATTTTGACTTTTCTAAGAAGGCCTTTGGTGTCTCCATCTTGGTTGAACTTGTTTTTGGTAAACGATAAAATCGAGCTAAATGACCTTCTCTTCCACAATTATGACATGCTTTAGACGGCATCGCACAGTTTGGACTGATGTGCCCCTCCCCTCCGCATTTGAAACATATGATAGGTGGTCGTTCTCCTTCCTTAAAAACGGGTGCTGGTGCTGTCGTCTTTCCATCATTGTTGAATCTCTTCTTCTTGAAATGACCATTCTTATTGTTTTGGCCCTGATTACCACCGAAGTGGTTACCATTTCTGGCCTGTTGATTCCCTCCATGCTTGTTATCACCGCTTCGATGACTGCTCTCACTAGTATTATCATTTTGCCGACTGCTCTCTTTTGGTTGCGTTGACTCGTTATCGCGCTCCACTAACTGAGCCCTATTCACAACATCTGAATACAAACACAATTTATGAGAAATAAGATGTTGACGTATCTCAGGTTTCAAATCTCGCAAAAATATTCGCATCATTCGCTCTTCATTATCCACCAAGTGGGATGCAAATCGGGACAACTCATCAAATTTAGCCTCATACTGCGATACGGTCATATTATTCTGCTCCAATTTGATGAACTCCACCTCCTTCATGTGACGAACACTTTCGGGAAAGTATTTGTCATTGAACAGCTCTTGGAACTTCTCCTAAGATATCTTCGGTGCGGCAGGTTGAGTACGCTTAATCGATTCCCACCAGTAATCTGCCTCTCCTCGCAACATAAAGGCGGCAAAGGAAACCTTTTGCTCCTCAGAGCATCCCAAGACATCAAATATCTTGGTGATCTGCTTTATCCATGTTTTCGCTATAAGTGATTTTGGCTCTCCCTTAAACTCCGGTGGTCCCAGCTCCTTGAACTGTTTAGCGGTGACCGTCCGAGAGTTTTCAGTGTTTCCACCTATATTTTGGACAGGAGTCGCTCTCGCCTGCTGTTGCATGAACTGCATAAAGCTTCTGAACATTCCATCATTCATCATCTGGTCAGTGTTATTGTTTGCATGAGGATTGTCACCTTCCTGATTCACATTATCCTGATTATTGATATGTGGTGAATCGACAGTCGCCTGTGCTCCACTGCTATTCTCAACATTCTTAGATGCCATTTTCAGATACTGCCACAAAACAAAAGTTAATTGATATGTCATATATTATCCTTATATTATGACCGACCAATTAAATACCATGCAAATAAACTTAGGTAGGTCATACTAGCGAAGGAATTCCCCGTCTCTCCCTTCCTAGTTCTATTCTCACATCTTAGCCAGGGATCATATCCCTAAGCTCTAATACCAACTGTGACGCCTCCAAAATTAGGTATACATCACCCATCTTGGGTCGTCAGATACATGGTACAGAATACAAATATAACTTACTAATACAACTGTCGTGTACAATACGACAAAACACAACTGTGAGTTTGAATACAATTATTGTCTACTAGAGACTATACAAACTCAAAAGGAGTCCTCATTACAATTATTATCACACTATTTAATAGAATAGTGAGGACTACTAAAACTATCATCTGGTCCATCACTCCGTTCCCCGACTCGTCCCAACTATATTCTCATTTCCTGAAGAGAACAGTGAAAGAAAGGGTGAGCTCAACTAGCCCAGTAAGAAATATTATGACTAAGATAATGCAGAATAAATTATCATTAGCCTTCAACAATGTTAAACTGATAAAATATAACGAACATCAAGTTTAACTGCAGCAGAACAAGCAATCCATTAAAAGAGTCAAGTAGAGAATAAAATCTACTATCTTCAATGATTTAAAAGGTTTTTCAACACTATTATCACTGGGACTCAGCTTAATAAAATAATCCACATCATCGAATCACCCCTGCACTACGGCCAAGGATATTCGTGTATTCATTAATGGTCATGATCATGCCAACAACTGTCCATCAATGCACTACGGGCCAATGAGGACTTTTACCACATCATTTGTGACATTACGATCATGATTATACCGAATAATCCCTAGTCATAATCATACCAAGTCCATCTATCCACTACAGGCCACAGATGACTTTCAACATTTTATAAACATGAGGATGATGACAATGATATAAGAATTCAATAAAACAAGTTCAAGAATTAATTTATCCAAGAATTAACAACGTCCAAATTGTCAACATGATACTGCTTTGTGGAGTAAAATTCAAGAATGCTTAGAATAATATTTTCATGAAAACATACTGGATGAAACGCAATTATCAAGGATATTCCACTAATTTCATGGAGTATAGAAGTTAAAGCTTAACCAACTGAGTATAATAAAGAATGAAATAACAAAAAAAATTACCATGCATGCGATAGACCACACAAACAGGTTATTCCAATAGAATAATAAATAATGGAACCAGGTCCGGCGTAAAAGCATAGACAGGATATTCCGACAGAATAATAAATAATGGAACTAGGTCTGGTGTAAACGCACAGACAGGATATTCTGACAGAATAATAAATAATGGAACCAGGTCCGGTGTAAAAACACACAGACAGGATGTTCCAACAGAATAATAAAAAGACGAAACCAGGTTCGGTGTAAAACACAGACAGAATGTTCCAACAGAATAATAATAAAAACGGAATCAGGTCCGGTGTAAAACACATAGACAGGATGTTCCAACAGAATAATAGAAGAATGTCACCAAGTATAGGGTAGACCGCGTATACAGGTTATTCCAATAGAATAATAAGAAATGGAACAACGACAGTTCTCTTCATGAATAAGAAAGAATAACACCCCTTACCATTTTAAAGAAAAACTGAAATAAGGAAGTAGTTAAGTAGCAGAATACTTTTCTTCTCTCTCTCTCTATAGTTTCTCTCTATAGTTTCTCTCTCTAGAGTTCAGTGAATTCGTAAGAAATAATGAAGGAATGAGCTGTTATTTATAGAAAAATAGAATGCATAGTAACTAATCCATGAACGGTCCAGATTGATTACTTTAATCTGACGGTCCATATTTAAAGAAAATTTTTTAAATAAAATATAATATATTCTATTTATTGAATAACTTTAATAAAGTATTCTGTTTTATATAAAAGATGTTTCTGTTTTATTACGTTAATAATACGAATAAAACAAAACTTCATTATCGCTAAATAATTCATATTATTAATTGACAACAATTGAATCAAACTGAGTGACTTCTCACATAAGCATTAATAATCAATACCGTGTGCTACTATGCAACCACACGTATTACTGTACTTTTACTACCGAGTAGTTCAACAGTATCAATGGTAAAACTTCCGCCGTTATTTTTAATAAAATATTTTTGTCGTTTTCTCAATACGACAATAATTTCGTTGTGGAGTCCACCAATGATTATGCCGTTGCACGAATATTCTCTATTAAAACGAATATTCCACGACCAATCGAATATTATATAACAACTTGCGTACTTTGTAAAATTTATAAATATTACCCACAACTATAACATTATATCAAATTAACTCCATAATATTCAAAAATGATATTTATAGAAAATTCATCTTTATTTATAAAAGTTGGGGTCTTACATCAACTAAGAACTAGAGAGAGAAATACAGAAGAAAAGAGAAAAACTAAGCTAAAGTATCTAATTCTAAGGTCTCATATGATATATGTTATGAGAGATCCCCCAAATGCAGAGGCTTTCTTCTCATATATATACGTCCTCCCTTCAAGCTAGGTCGAAATCAAGCCTTTACTGTCTAGGCACCGGAGGTCGCGCTGCAGCACGACCATTAGACTTGTGGTTGGCTATGCGGCGCCACATCATTAACAAAGAGACCGGAGCTCACGCTACAGCACGAGCCCAAGAAGGAACAGTGGCGCTGTGGCGCAAAGGTGACGTCAGGCTGGACTAGGAGGTGGCGCTGCGGCGCGACCAATTGACTAGGCTTCGGCACCGCGGTGCGGCTATACGTAAAATGATCGTTTTGCCCCTGATTGCTAAAAAACATCTGATAAGCCATGCATTGCATATATTAAGCATAATAACACTATAATCATATAAAACCATATAAAATCTACGAGAACAGACAACTATTTAAGTCATAAAGTATCCAATTCGCGGGTATAAATCCCACTCATCAAATACCCCCAAACTTAAGTCTTTGCTTGTCCTCGAGCAAACTATCTAACACAACACTAACAATAGTAAAACACACACGAAAGAAAAATAAAACAGTATAGTAGTATCATGGCCTCTAAGCTCGATCATAGCTACTCCTAGAGAATAGGGTAAACACAGATATGAATAACAGTTCCTTCAATTTCAAGCATATGATTGTATTCGATCCATTCTATATGTGTGTGTGGAGACCAACCGTCCTAACTAATCATAGCTCAAATAAGTTCGCAGAGTCGATTGTTAATACCAATAAGCAAACTCCGCAACTTAAACATTCAACAAGAATTAAGAATAAGATGCAAATGCAGGAAAAGAACAAAAGACTTTAGCATGAAGACAGTAAAATCTGACTTGGCAGTCCTTAATTACCTTAGGCTGTTCAGAACTACCCATGAATGAGCTTTTGATCAGTAACTCCCAAGCCAGACGACTTTAGGGCACTAGGTGTAGAACACCTCTATGAATCTAATAACTCGAGCAGTAAAGGCCATATAATCAACATAAGCCAACTGAGACTTTACAACAAAAATGAAGACTATTTAGCGAGTGCATTTTATGCTCCATCTCGATATCGATCCTACGTTTATGGGCGAGTGCGTTTTACGATACATCTCGATCTATCGCAAAACTTTAGATATTAAATCTTCTTTTTTACAATTATTCTCATTTGATTCATTTTTTTTATATGTCAAATGCCAGAATCCAAGATCCAAAACTGTAAAAAAACATCCAAGTCTTTTATTACCTTGCACAAATGAAAGTTTATAAGAGTGAACAAACTCTCAAAGCAATAAACATGCGAACTAAATTCGACAAAATAACTAGTTAACAAAGTTGGTCGGTGCTTGCTAAGAAGGACGGATCAATAACATTCTAAACTTATCGATTGAACAACCCTAGCTCATACATGCTTGACATGACTCTAAGAGATAGACATAATTACTTGGTGCTTGTCATCAGCCACAATCAAAAATTAATGATAAAAATCACACCCTTGCTAAATAGCAGCTCAAAGTAGGGTAAAAAGGCTATTCATATGGCACAAGCATCTAAATCTGTATAAGCCCTAAAAAGATGGCTATAAACCATAATCATGCTAATAAAAATCAAAGCATTACTAAATAAAACAAAAAAACAGTTCATGGCATTCATATTAATAAAAATCCCAACATAATCCCGCAGTTCAAAATGACTGCACCACAATATTGATAATAAAAACGTAACAAAGTACTAAATATGATAACCTAACATGGCAGTACAAAAATAAACAGATAATAGCCAAAACACCCCCAAACTTAAGGTGAGCAATGCCCTCATTGCTTAAACATAATTAATCGATACAAGAGGGCTTCCTTGAAGATTGCTCACTCCGCAGCGGCATCGTCATCGTCAGCTTCGGCAAGCGGTGATGGTGGAGGGTATGATGGGAAGGCAAGAGGCTCTGGGAACTGGTATGGCATGAACTCAACATTTTTGCCATAATAATCAGTGTAGATACTCTACATAGTGTTTACCAGCTCAGCCTGGTACTGCATAGCTATATCCTGCCTCAGAGCCACCGCTGCTATATGTTTGTGCTGCCTCCGAGCCTCGGCATCGTGCTTTTGATGCAGCAGGGTAAGGGATGCCATGATGTCTACTAGTAGCCCTTGTGCAGCTAGGCCTGCATCTGGTGCCTGGGAGGGCTTTAGCTCTGCTGTAGGAGGTGGTGCTGTAGGTGGCCCATAGCCTTCGCCTCTAACATGAGACTCTGCCCCATCCCACACATTGAAGCTGAGATTATCTGATGGTCAATGATGGACATGGGCTGCAGAGCTATCTCTTCAGGCCCCCAATGGATACATGCCCTCTTACAAAGAAGAGTGATCAAGGATGGTGTGGGAGACCCACAGCGACGGTGCTCTTGATTGCCTTCATAATGGACTCGTGTATGAGAACACTGATGTCCACATTCAGGCCCATGACAATGGCAAATAGGAGGATCGCTCGATCCTTAGTCACGTCCCTCAGGTGCCTAGTCGAAATCATGTTCGTATATATGAAGCTGAACCACGCCTTCCTATAGCGATTGAGCACTGATGTCAGGAAATTGATCTTTTCACCCGTATAATCATTCTTCTTCCATATGGTTTTGGGCTTACAGAGCCTCCTAATAATATCCTCGAGATCATAGCTGCGGAGTCCATGCTCCATATAATCCTTGCCCTCATAGTTGGGCATCACGAACAGTGCGTTAATAGCTTGGCTTCCAAAATCCACTGTTTTCCCCCTGACTTGGACAACCGAAGGACCCTTTGTACTAGAATTAGCGTAGAACTCTCGAACCACATATACAATAGCTGACTCGGGTAACTGTGTGAAGTGGATCCACTGGCGTCCCGAAATCATGACCACTAACTCACCATCCTTTTTGTCCGGCCTAAAGCCCCGCTCAGGAATCAGATTTCGTGTGGCAAAGGAGCTTTTGTACCTTTTCCAGGCCTCCTCATTAATGAACTTGGTGTTGTCTCAAGTCGTAGGTGGTGTTGCGGACGATGATCCTCCCATACTAAGGCGTTGCCTCTTTTGTGCCATGTCAAAAATTGCAGCAATTAGTATGAACACAAGCAGAAAACTGAAGCACACACTCCCCCAAACCTTCTGCAGATAAATCCCAATGAGATTGCAATGACAAAACAGCCAAAATAGTCTACTTTTTTGGTTTAGACAATTTATCGAACACCTAGAGTGCACTCTGACAACCAAACTTGGACAGCCTTTGTTTGTAAATGCATTCCCCTATATTTTTGTCAGTGGAAATCAAACAAATACATAACAAGAATTTCACTAATCCAAACAATTATGTTAAAATCAGTAAGGACAATCCCCAATTACCTAAATGGAGAAGAGTAAAAATCCTTTGGATCCTTAGATGTGCGATTGATGGGAGACTGAATTCGTGTATTGGTAACCTTGGAGCAGTAATCGCCTGAATAAAATGAGTGATCTTGCTAGTAGGGGGAAGGCCGATCTGGGGGATAGCTATTTGATGAGGAGATGGAGAGGTTCGGTCGAGAGGGAAGGGAAATAATGAGCGTAGTGGCCTGACTGCTGACCTAAAATCAGTTTTTAAAAACCAAAACTCGCTGTCAGTTCCGCGGCGCGGCCTGCCCTTTGTTGGTTGGCACTGCGACACAAATTAGCAGTGGACAAGGCTCGCTGTCGGCATTGCGGTGTGATGTGTACTTAACTGGTTGGTGTTGCGGTGCAGATGGGGAAAATCATATTTTTGGCCTGGTACTGCGGCGCGGGTTTCAGTATGCTTATTGGCGCTGCAACGCGGGTCTAGTTTTTGAGTTTTTTCTGCTTGTTTCCTACACATGCCAAGACAAGGATAACAGAAAACACTTCGAAGCAAATATACATTATTACAGACAACATAATAACTACTACACACTGCTACATACAATAAACATATGATAGCCACAAAAACATGCGTAAGGGAAAAAAACACAGATTAAACTAGATATAAGTAAAGGAAAATAGATAAAATTGATACCAAGATAGGGGTGCCTCTCCACCAAGCGCTTGTTTTAAAGTCGTCGGCTTGACTGTACTGATGTCGTTCAATCCGGCTCATAAGCGAAAATGGCTATTTTATACCGCCTATTCATCGATTCCTTTGGATTTTTGGCAAACATGAATGATGGATCATCCGCGTTTTTCTCACCCATCGGTATGAAAAATCTTTCACTACTGGAATTATCCACTAATTTGCCTTTGTCATCAAGTTGAAAGCGTTCTTTGTGCTCTATTGGGCCCTCTAGGGTTTCCACAATCGTGAGCGTGGTTTCTAGTTGTTGATCAGTAATGACGATACAACCACTGTTTATCCACTTTTCTCCAACTTCAGGCTCCACCGGTTGGATAGTTTGCACTATGGCATCTCCCTCAACAACTTTGTGAGACTCATCGCCTACTCCATGCGTATCCACTGTGCACTACTCTACTTCTTCATCTTCGAGATCAATTATGACCGATAGAAAGTTTGGCGGTGGATTTGTAATGGCATTGACAAGTTGCCCTAATTGGCTTTCAAGGCTCTACAATGCGGCTTCTTGGCTTGCCATCCGAACCTCATTTTTCTCAATAAAGTTAGTGAGAATCTCTTCAAGCCTGTTCTCTTCTTCTTGTGTTGAGTACTCAGGAAAGCTGTCATTGGGTCAAGACGTCAACTCAAAATGCGGCGAAGACTGATATTCAAACTGAGAGGCATGATTCGGATCATGATATTGCTCTTGACTGTAGTCCCAAAAGTTTGGATAATCTTGACAGTTTGGATGATAGGTAATTGGTTCAAAGTCAGCTTGTTCCTGATAGTAGGCATTATGAGTGGACTGACACTCAATATTATCAGAAAACCTCAAGACATTTGTAATTTGAACTTGCAGTTTCTCGAGCCTTTCTTCCGAGCTTGGTTGTGTCGTAATCTATAAACATTGATCGTCCATAATCTGTAAACTTAAAAACAAAAAGAAAGGAAGATCAAACAAATAAAAGAAATATATATATATATATATATATATATATATATATATATATATATATACGTTCAAAGTAAGACTTAATTGATTGAAATTAATATTGGGCAATATTAGAAAAATAGTTCCCCGGCAGCGGCGCCAAACACGCGCAAGTATACGTAGTCTAACAAGTAATACAGTGATACGTAGAATGTCGTACGCACGAGGAACTATGACTAATATTTACCAAGTACCGACTTTGTATCGCTAAAGTCTTATTCGAACAACAATAAATGGAAGTGTGATTAATCTAGTTATAACTGATTAACAAAGAAACTAAATGGATAACGAATGGTAATCGAAGGAATTTCAAGCTAAGCTCACAACTTCATCCCACTCAGGCATTCTGTCGAACACCTGGAGTGTTATGCTTCATCAAACTAGCTACTCTTATCTCTTTAGTCCTAATGGTCATGACAATTTATCGACCGAGAACACACAGGTGCTTAAGCACCTCTGTCGATGTAAGACCCCGAATTTTATGAAATAAAAGTATTCAATTTTTCTTATAGTTACTATTCAGGAAATGGTTAAATTGATAAATGTTAAAGTTAAGGGTGATATATAAAATTGTTTTTCAAAATACACAAGTGGTTATAAAATATTCATTGTTGTCGGGGAATATTTGTTTGGTCGTGGAATATTCTTTCTGTCGGGGAATATTCATACGACGGCGCAGCCATTTGTGGGCCCCATAACAGAATAATTGTCGGATGATGAAAACGACAAATTTGAGTTTTTACAAATAACGACGTAGTTGTTACCGTTAATAATGTTAGAATATCCGTTGGTTAAAATACAGTAATACGCGTTATTGCACAGTAGCACACGGTATTGCACAGTATTTTTGAAATTATTGATTCTTACGTAAGAAGGCACTACTCAATAATTGTTACAATAATTATTGTTCAATATTTTATTTTATTGATTCAATAATTGCTGCGTTGATATTTTATATTATTGTTATTTCAATAATTGTTACTGCACAGTATTTTCCATTATCAGATCAATAATTCATATTATGTGAATAATATTATTAAATAGCATTATTGGTAATGTCTAGAAAGTTCTGTCAAGGAGAGGTTTGGTCACCTAATTGCGCGCCAATAAGGAGAAATCCTTATCGGAAAGCCCCCTCTTTCCTGAGAACTGTCTGGTTATCATTATTGTGATTCTGTAATATTATTTGTGAATAATTAATTATTGATTCATATGATAAGGAAATATTTATTTTATGTGGATATAAATGAGAGATATATTTTTGTGGTTAAAAATGAAGGAGTTAATGTTGAGGTGTTTTATTTGTATTTTTGTCGGAACGGAGGTATTGAAAATCAAATTAGGGTTTTTAAGATATTTTGCGGGGGTTATAATTTTTAATCCGACCATTGTATCGTGGTAATATTTGGATATGTTATACATATATAAGTTGAGTATATGTCCACAAATTTTGAACCGTTAAAAATGAACGTATGATTTGTTATGAATTTTGCGAGATGACTGGTTCAGAAATTGTTGAATTTTCGGAGTTAATCATTTTGGTGAAAAATTCCAAAATTGGTGGGCCCCACTCTTGGTTGGTGAAGAAATGTGCTGAGATTTTTATTCAAATATGGTGAGTGGGAATAGTAACAGGTAAAGCCATCAGGTTACAAGTTAAGTCTGCTTCGGCGTGCTAACATTTTCCTATAAATAGAGGGCTAAGTTAGAATTAAAAATCACACCAGAAACATAAGCTTTCTCTCTTTTTCTCTCTAGATTATTGAGTGTATTTTGTGAGTATTACTTGATGAGTTGATATTCATCAGTGCAAGTTTTCTTCAACGTTATATCTGATATCCAGTCAGAAGTGCTGCTCTTTTGAGGTAAGGGATTGTAAGAGATAGTAAGGGATAGTAAGAGATTTTAAGGGTTATTATTTTTTTTAATTCGTAATTCTTCTGACCTTCAGAAAATTTTGAAAAAATTTAAAATGATATTTTGATGAGTTTTCTTGATTGTGTCCAAAAATGGTGATTTTTGGATGTATAGATTGAGAGTTATGAATTTTATGAGAAAAAACTATTTTAAAAGTAACCGCTTATAATTCCTTGTGGTTAACTCCAAAATTGATGAAATTTTTATTGGAAGTATATCTATATAATATCAGTATACTCTGTAAATTTCAGAATTTTTGGATAAAAATATAATTTATGATAAATGTCTAAATATTCGGCTGTTTTGGCTATATGAAAAATAGTAAATGAATTTTAAAAATTCTGAGAAAAATATATGTTCAATATGGGAATATATTCTGCTAAATCCCAGAAAAGAAATATTTTTGGGGCTGATTTGACATTTTTTATGAAAATGGTCTAGTTATGAGTAAATGAATTAATATGTTGTGTGAAGTAAGAAAATTAGAAAATATGATTTTATGGCTTGAGAATCTTATATAAGTTATATGCAGATTTTTGATGAGGGTTTTGGTTATTGGTGATGAAATCTTAAGAGTTGGCATTTTATGATGATTAAATACATTAATTAGTAAAGTGTAAATAATTTAAATAAATTGTTTATAAGATTAAGAAATATTATTATTTCATATCATTATACCGAAATATTGGTATGAATTTTATTGTGGAATTTCTACCTTTTTTTATGTCGAGTTACTATTCACGAGTTACTATTCACGGGTACTATTCACGACAAAAATTAGTTTCTTTTTCTAACCAAATTATCGTTGATTTATGATTGTTTCTCTCGAAAATAAATGCAGTTGTTGATCATATTATTTTTATTATCATATATAACATTTTTATAACCTTGATGTTGAATTTCTCTTTCACTTAAGTATAAAGATGGATAAATTATTGGTATGATCGTGACTGAGGAATATCTTTGGCCAGTAGTGCAAAGTTGAATTGTTGACTGGTATGATCATGACCATTGAATTTATAATGGAATATCTTTAGCTTAAGTGTAAAGGTGAATTGATCAACATGGTTATAATTATTGTTTATATAATTCTGAAATGATTATATATTTTTTTGAGATATTAATATATTTGGCCTGTAGTGCAAAGATGAATTATTGATGAATATCTTTGGCCTGTAGTGCAAAGATGAATTATTGATGAATATCTTTGGCCTGTAGTGCGAAGATGAACTATTGTTGAATATCTTTGGCCCGTGGTGCAAAGATGGTTTGTTGATGAATATCTTTGGCCGTAGTGCGAAGATGGATTTATTAGCATGATTATGAACAGGAACTGTGATTTGGTATAACCATGATCTTTGATGTTTCAGGTAAAGACAGGTGATGAAAATTATCTTCATCCTGGATGAGAAGAGGAATTTTGAATCACAATTATGATTATAAGTTATTCATATGATTGTGGAAAGGAACTGTTGAGTGAAGTTATAGGGATAAAATATTGTTGGTGAATTTTTAACATGGAGAAGATAATAGACTTTATAGTCTATTTGACTCTTCTAATGGATTGCTTGTTCCGCTGCAACTATGGTTGAAAATTTTTATCATCTACCATATGTTCCAAATCTCTGATTTAATTCTGTTGAAGGCTATTGATAACTTATTTATCTTTAGTCATGATATTCTTTACTGGGCTAGTTGTGCTCACCCTTATATTTTACAATTTCTTTCAGGTAATAAGAGTGTAGCTGGGTCGAGCGGGGGTAACAAGGGAATAGAACGGTGGTAATCATTTAGTAGTTATATTTGGTGAAGAAAATAGGGTGAGGCGAACCCAACGTTGGAAGGGTATTTTGTCACTATCATATAAGATGTCTAATGACATACAACCTCGTGTCATCATAAGATAGGGTTGTGCTCATCCACTTGCTGAGTATCTTTACGAGCACTACCTATATAATCTTGGTATATGTTTGAAGTATAATTCTCAATTAGAAACAGTGGAGATAATGATAAGTCAAGTGAAGACTCACCATTGGGAAGAATATGATAGTAATCTTCTTATTTTTCTTTGGGGTCTATTGGGTCAACCAAGGATAATTCTATGGCCATATGATATCTATCATAACCTAGATGCATGGCCTCCCATGTACGAAGGTTTTCTTGAGCACTTCCCAAATATTCTAGTTTCTAAAATAGTTTTTGACTGTACCTTTATGTAAGGTACCTTTGTGAGGTGCTGACACATGATGGTGTGCAATGTCACATTTGGTATATATTTGTATCCAAACTTACGGCATATGTGGTGTTGTATTTTGCATGACAATTGTTGTAATAAAGTTGTAGTTATTTTCTGTACCATGTATTTGGCGACTCAGAATGGGTTGGATGGAATGGACCTATTTTGGGGACGTCACAGGTGGTATCAAAGCTTAGGGATATGGTCTCTAGCGGAGATCGGAAATAGAACTAGGAGGGGAGAGACGAGTAAATCCTTCGCTAGTGTGTCCTACCTAAGCTTATTTGTTTGTCAGTCATAATATCGGGATATTATGTGATATGTTAATTTATTCAATTAACCCTTGTTTTGAAGCTGTATTCTAGAATGTTATCTGAAATAAAGGAGATGAGCATCGGAGAAATCATGATGACATGGAAGATGGAATCTGAAATGAAAGCAAGGTATTCTCAACTCTTTGAAATACCAGGTACGTAAATTTCGGGGACGAAATTTCATAAGGAGGGGAGATTGTAAGACCCCGAATTTTATGAAATAAAGGTATTCAATTTTTCTTATAGTTACTATTCAGTAAATGGTCAAATTGATAAATGTTAAAGTTAAGGGTGATATATGAATTTTTTTTTCAAAATATACAAGTGGTTATAAAATATTCATTGTTGTCGGGGAATATTCGTTTGGTCGTGGAATATTCTTTCTATCGGAGAATATTCGTACGACGGTGCAGCCATTTGTGGGCCCCATAACAGAATAACTGTCGAATGAAGAAAACGACAAAATTGAGCTTTTACAAATAACGACGTAGTTGTTACCGTTAACAATGTTAGAATACCAGGTGGTTAAAATACAGTAATACGCGTTATTGCACAGTAGCACACGGTATTGCACAGTATTTTTGAAATTATTGATTTTACGTAAGAAGGCACTACTCAATAATTGTTACAGTAATTATTGTTCAATATTTTATTTTATTGATTCAATAATTGCTGCGTTGATATTTTATATTATTGTTGTTTCAATAATTGTTACTGCACAGTATTTTTCATTATCAGATCAATAATTCATATTATGTGAATAATATTATTAGATAACATTATTGGCAATATCTAGAAAGTTCTGTCAAGGAGAGGTTTAGTCACCTAATTGCGCGCCAATAAGGAGAAATCCTTATCGGAAAGCCCCCTCTTTCCTAAAAACTGTCTGGTTGTCATTATTGTGATTCTGTAATATTATTTGTGAATAATTAATTATTGATTCATATGATAAGAAAATATTTATTTTATGTGGATATAAATGAGGGATATATTTTTGTGGTTAAAAATGAAGGAGTTAATGTTGAGGTGTTTTATCTGTATTTTTGTCGGAACAGAGGTATTGAAAATCAAATTAGGGTTTTTGAGATATTTTGCGGGGGTTATAATTTTTAATCCGACCGTTGAATCATGGTAATATTTGGATATGTTATACATATATAAGTTGAGTATATGTCCACAAATTTTGAACCGTTAAAAATGAACGTATGATTTGTTATGAATTTTACGAGATGACTGGTTCAGAAATTGTTGAATTTTCGGAGTTAATCATTTTGGTGAAAAATTCTAGAATTGGTAGGCCCCACTCTTGGTTGGTGAAGAAATGTGATGAGATTTTTATTCAAATGTGGTGGGTGGGAATAGTAACAGGTAAAGCCATCAGGTTACAAGTTAAGTCTGTTTCGGCGTGCTAACATTTTCCTATAAATAGAGGGCTAAGTTAGAATTGAAAATCACACCAGAAACATAAGCTTTCTCTCTTTTTCTCTCTAGATTATTGAGTGTATTTTGTGAGTATTACTTGATGAGTTGATATTCATCAGTGCAAGTTTTCTTCAGCGTTATATCTGATATCCAGTCAGAAGTGCTGCTCTTTTGAGGTAAGGGATTGTAAGAGATAGTAAGGGATAGTAAGGGATTTTAAGGGTTATTATTTTTTTTAATTCGTAATTCTTCTGGCATTCAGAAAATTTTGAAAAAATTTAAAATGATATTTTGATGAGTTTTCTTGATTGTGTCCAAAAATGGTGATTTTTGGATGTATAGATTGAGAGTTATGAATTTTATGAGAAAAGACTATTTTAAAAGTAACCGCTTATAATTCATTGTGATTAACTCCAAAATTGATGAAATTTTTATTGGAAGTATATCTATATAATATCAATGTACTATGTGAATTTCAGAATTTTTGGATAAAATTATAATTTATGATAAATGTCTAAATATTCGGCTGTTTTGGCTATATGAAAAATAGTAAATGAATTTTAAAAATTCTGAGAAAAATATATGTTCAATATGGGACTATATTCTGCTTAATCCCAGAAAAGAAATATTTTTGGGATTGATTTGGTATTTTTTATGAAAATGGTCTAGTTATGAGTAAATGAATTAATATGTTGTGTGAAGTAAGAAAATTAGAAAATATGATTTTATGGCTTGAGAATCATATATAAGTTATATGCAGATTTTTAATGAGGGTTTTGGTTATTGGTGATGAAATCTTAAGAGTTGGCATTTTATGATGATTAAATGCATTAATTAGTAAAGTGTAAACAATTTAAATAAATTATTTATAAGATTAAGAAATATTATTATTTCATATCATTCTACCGAAATATTGGTATGAATTTTATTGTGGAATTTCTACCTTTTTTTATGTCGAGTTACTATTCACGAGTTATTATTCACGAGTTACTATTCACGGGTACTATTCACGACAAAAATTAGTTTCTTTTTCTGACCAAATTATCGTTGATTTATGATTGTTTCTCTCGAAAATAAATGCAGTTGTTGATCATATTGTTTTTATTATCATATATAACATTTTTATAACCTTGATGTTGAATTTCTCTTTCACTTGAGTATAAAGATGGGTAAATTATTAGTATGATTGTGACTGAAGAATATCTTTGGCCAGTAGTGCAAAGTTGAATTGTTGACTGGTATGATCATGACCATTGAATTTATAACGGAATATCTTTAGCTTAAGTGTAAAGGTGAATTGATCAACATGGTTATAATTATTGTTTATATAATTCTGAAATGATTATATATTTCTTTGAGATATTAATATATTTGGCCTGTAGTACAAAGATGAATTATTGATGAATATCTTTGGCCTGTAGTGCAAAGATGAACTGTTGATGAATATCTTTGGCTTGTAGTGCAAAGATGAATTATTGATGAATATCTTTGGCCTGTAGTGCGAAGATGAACTGTTGTTGAATATCTTTGGCCCGTGGTGCAAAGATGGTTTGCTGATGAATATCTTTGGCCGTAGTGCGGAGATGGATTTATTAGCATGATTATGAACAGGAACTGTGATTTGGTATAACCATGATCTTTGATGTTTTAGGTAAAGACAGATGATGAAAATATTCTTCGTCTTGGGCGCGAAGAAAAATTTTGAATCACAATTATGATTATGAGTTATTCATATGATTGTGGAAAGGAACTGTTGAGTGATGTTACAGGGATAAAACATTGTTGGTGAATTTTTAACATGGAGAAGATAATAGACTTTATAGTCTATTTGACTCTTCTAATGGATTGCTCGTTCCGCTGCAACTATGGTTGAAAATTTTTATCATCTACCATAAGTTCTAAATCTCTGATTTAATTCTGTTGAAGGCTATTGATAACTTATTTATCTTTAGTCATGATATTCTTTACTGGGATAGTTGTGCTCACCCTTCTGTTTTACAATTCCTTTCAGGTAATAAGAGTGTAGCTGGGTCGAGCGGGGGTAACATGAGAATAGAACGGTGGTAATCATTTAGTAGTTATATTTGGTGAAGAAAATAGGGTGAGGCGAACCCAACGTTGGAAGGGTGTTTTGTCACTATCATATAAGATGTCTAATGACATACAACCTCGTGTCATCATAAGACAGGTTTGTGCTCATCCACTTGCTGAGTATCTTTACGAGCACTACCTATATAATCTTGGTATATGTTTGAAGTATAATTCTCAATTAGAAACAGTGGAGATAATGATAAGTCAAGTGAAGACTCACCATTGGGAAGAATATGATAGTAATCTTCTTATTTTTCTTTGGGGTCTATTGGGTCAACCAAGGATAATTCTGTGGCCATATGATATCTATCATAACCTAGATGCATGGCCTCCCATGTACGAAGGTTTTCTTGAGCACTTCCCAAAGATTCTAGTTTCTAAAATAGTTTTTGATTATACCTTTATGTAAGGTACCTTTGTGAGGTGGTGACATATGATGGTGTCCAATGTCACATTTGGTATATATTTGTATCCAAACGCACGACATATGTGTTGTTGTATTTTGCACGACAATTGTTGTAATAAAGTTGTAGTTATTTTCTGTACCATGTATTTGGCGACTCAGAATGGGTTGGATGGAATGGACCTATTTTGGGGACGTCACAGTCGAGGTATGCACAAACATATCCTCTCCATATCCACCCAAAAGGGAATAAAACAGAAAAGAACGTCCAACCTAGATACAATCCTAAACATGTCTATGCGAATTAATCTTAACAAGGATTTAAGCATAAGTTCTTAATTAGGTCGCACGTGGCGCACGGAGATATATCTATTCTACACACAACTTATGGAGCCGAAACCCACAATCACATGCCAATATATTTAGGTGTGAATCTACAATCCTTCTATCGATACCATGTAGATTATCAAAATCATCATTAATATCTTAGCGAGAATCGTTAAGCACAAATATATTAAACTAAATCATATGGTGCCAACCAAAGAGATAAGACAGTCAATTTAAATAACAAAGGGTTCCATTATAACCTTAGAGCCAATATTCAGTTCATAGCTATTGAACAAAATATAAGTAGCAATAAAGACAACATTAATGGATTACAAAATTAGAGGAAATAAATGGATAAGAGGAAACTCTGTCAAAGCCCTTCAATCTCCAAGCATTTCACTCAAATCAAGCTTTCCAGTCCGTGTCGCTCACTACTCTTGTCGCTCTAAAGAAATGCTAGACTTCTCCCTAATCTACCTAATTTATATTTACAGACATCAACTAAGAACTAGAAGCAGAAATATAGAAGAAAAGTGAAAAAAACTAAGCTAAACTATCTAATTCTAAGGTCTCATATGATATATGTTATGAAAGATCCCCCAAATGCAGAGGCTTTCTTTTCATATATATGCATCCTCCGTTTAAGCTAGGTCGAAATCAAGCCTTTACTGTCTGGGCACCAGAGGTCGCGCTGCGGCGCGGCCATTAGACTTGTGGTTGGCGCTGCGGCGCCACGTCATTAACAAAGAGACCGGAGCATGCACGCGAGCTCGAGCCCAAGAAGGAACAGTGGCGTTGCGATGCGAAGGTGACGTCAGGCTAGACTAGGAGGTGGCGCTGCGGCGCGACCAATAGACTAGGCTTTGACGCCGCGGCGCGGCTATATGTAAAATGACCGTTTTGCCCCTGAATGCTAGAAAACACCTGATAAGCCCTGCATTGCATCGATTAAGCATAATAAAACTATAGTCATATAAAACCATATAAAATCTACGAGAACAGGCAATTATTTAAGTCATAAAGTATTCGATTTGCGGGTATAAATCCCACTCATCAATACCTTAGACTATAACCTTAGAAAAGAGATGTGAAGATGATAAAGAAGTTAAGAATAAAAATTTATTTTTAAGTATGGTACAATCGTACTCTTTAATAGTTGATGTATGGTATCTAGGCTAAATGATTCCTTCATAGAGCGGAGGTATATACGAACTAGCAACTCGGAACCTAGTTTGTTGGTTGTTTGTGGTAAACCACTCAGCGTACTATATTTAAACTATTAGAGACTCGATGTGTACCAAGTATAGAAAATAGATATGTATGATGAAAATGTGGAACTCGAATGAAATGTTGAGCAATGTAAATGAAGTTAGAAATTCTTAAAGGAAGAATTGTTATATAAACAAGATAATTCAAAGAAGAATCTTGATGAGATATAAAGATAAGAAATGGGAGTTACCTAACTCCAATAGCTAAGATAACGAATAATGATGAATGGACATAGTCTGTAAGATTAAAAGCATAAATAAAATCGTAAATGATGAAAAAAGAA
This sequence comes from Panax notoginseng, assembly GCA_016801055.1. Taxonomy (NCBI): domain Eukaryota; kingdom Viridiplantae; phylum Streptophyta; class Magnoliopsida; order Apiales; family Araliaceae; genus Panax; species Panax notoginseng. Next base: position 114,085,453 of record CM029018.1, read on the forward strand.
AAGAAAGAGGATCGTAAAACAAAACGATCACGAGTTAAGAAAAGACTTTTAAGGGAGATGATTATAGAATAAGATCACGACGTGATCTGTTATAATGTTTGAATAATTATAGCTTGATGCTATGAAGATAATGTACTATGATATAGTATGAGATAAACTCACGAGGAGTTATAGATAATATGATACGAGGAATTCATAATGAGCAAGTTAAGGGCAAGTTAAGAGTAAGGTAATGTTACGTGGAATTTCAATTGAGGACTCATATGGTGACTAAGTTGTACAAACCTTTGTATAGGTAGAGATTTTGTGCATGTACTTGGTTTATCACATTGATAATCATTGGAATGTCGGTGTCGCGCTATCAATGTATATGTGGTGGAAAGGTGATTCTTTTCTCATGTGTATATTTGATAGTTAAAGATTTTTAAGGTTAGGATAGACGATATTAAGATTAGGTACAGTTCTTAAAACTAATGCATATGGTAAGTTTGTGACTCATAATAATATGATATGTTTTGAACCTTCAACGAATGGACGCCTGTGGTCAGACTAGGATAAGTTCTTAAACTCATATTATTGTGGCAAGTTCCTGAACTTCCAATGTGTGCTAAGTTTAATGAACTATACTAGGGTATCGATAAGTTATGAATGAGGAATTGAGGATTATAGGAATATATAAAATTGTTAAGCAATGGATCAGTATAGAAAATGGAGTTGGTGATGGAGAGATAGGTTTTCCAAATCTTCTAGCTATGCTAGTTTTTTTTCAAAATTTATTGACTTCGTGCTGATGGTTGCACTTCTGTTTTTCTTAGAAAAAAAAACATTGGAATAAACGATGGAACCAATGAGTTTTAAAAATAATATCGTTATTCGTATGTCTATGCTAATTATTTAAGCTAAACAAAAAATGATTTAAAATTATCAAAATGTAAAAAAAAATTCGTAGTCATTAAGGCATCACTAAATATGATGCTGATTTGACATACGAGGAAGTCATCAATGCAATTGAACTTGGTGTTGGATGTGATCATAAGATCGTCAGCCCACTATGGTATGATGTAGCATGATAAAGTCATACAATGACTGAATCCTCAACGTTCTATCGAGATAGTACGGTTTCATGTCATAAAAAAAAAGGATTTGTTGTTTTCTTTAAACTAAGAAAGATATGCCATATGAATTGGATAAAACTATTTCGATTGATGTTCGAGTTGTTGTTATAAGTCTATACTATTTGATTCAGCTAGACAAATATTAAAAGATGTTTATTCAGTTCAAGCGTTTCCTGAGAAGTTATGCCAAACCAAATTGTTTTTGTGCGAATTCAGGTGTTGAAAAGTTGATGTGAATAACCCTTTTATAGGAGAGTATGCGGAAGCGTTTATATATTTGTGCACAATACATGGTACGAAGGGCTGAACACCCTAAGTACGTGGAGTGGCTACAGTTATGACTGTTTAGGTTAAAGTTGAAAGATTACTTGTAACCTTGAACATAATTTACGCGATGCGTTTAGATGTTTGTGCACTATACATCGTACGAAGGACTTAACACCCTAAGTACATGAGTCCTTACAGTCTAATGACTGTTTAGGTTTAAGTTAAAATAAATACTTATAACCGTGGATGTAGTTCAAGGTCTTGTGACCCCTTAGCATGATTAGAGAATCTTTTAAATTCTTGAGTTATTCATACTGTGATGCCCCCAAATTCGGGTACTTTTTACCACGAATCTGGTATACTAATTCTACAATTATAGCGGAAGATATAAACATAATTTGTTTATACATTAAACTTTACACAATCTCCCCAAGGTCAATAACCTTAACTTATACCTGAATTCAATATCCTAACTGACATACAATGCCATTATCATACAAAACTATTATAGGTTTTAGCTGCATAATAACCCAATGCTGGAATTGTCTTTTCATTTGCCTGTATCCGATGTATTCATCATAATCTGTAAATTAATTTTATCATGATATAGCAAGGGTGAGCAACAAGTTTTCCCAGCAAGTTTAAGTTCAATAAAAAGATACATCATGATTGAAAGAATAAACAATAAGCTAGCTGACTTTAAACAATATAACAATTATGAAATAGCCTGAATCAATTTTCATAGCTGAACGGTCGAGACAATAAAAATGAATGGCCAACATTGAACATGAATAAATCAACTGGACCAACTGGTAATGAAGGTGATTAGCCATTCATACCTGATGAACACATGCAACATGCACAACGTGCGAATCAATAATCAAAGATGTGATGTAATCAGCAATGATTAATCACGGACACATTATTCAATAACAACTCGAGTTCGAGTTAGAGAACTTGCACAATAAGTGAGTATAAGAAACTTGCCTGAGTCACCGATTACAGCTACGCAGTATATATATCTTGTCTGAAGACCTAATATTGATAATATTGATCTCTAATATTAGAATAATATCATCACAGTATAATACTGTTATATATAGTTATCAAATAACATAAACACATTATCATATAATCCTATCAGTCTATAAAACACATAAGACCTGATCTCACGTCAAACTATTTTAGTCTGAGTTGAGTTCGATACTATTCCGACATCCCGATTGCCTAATTGAATAAATATCGAGCCTAATATCAATAAAACTCTACTTAAAAGCTTAATTATTATCTTAGATAATTCATTTATTAGTCAAAATAATTTTCAAAGGCTTATGATAATTTTCAAATAATTATTATCATTTAATAGTATTTTTATTCATGATCTAATATTATTAATCATGTAATAATATTTTACTTGTTTTATAAATAATAAAGGTGATAAGTGGGTTTTATACCCGCGAATCGGTGCCTAATCCAAGCTTAATCAGTGTTAATTCCTTGTTTTCATGTTTGTTTTTACTTATTATTTGTTACTTTGTGTGTAGGTTTGGTGGTGTGGTCTATGATCAAAACAAGGGTGAATTGTGGCAAGAAATGAGGAAAAAAGAGCAAAAACGAAGTCAGTTGAGAAAGCCTACCCCCGCCGGGGCGGGCATTATTAAGCCTTACCACCCCGCCAGGGCAGGGGGTCTTCAGGTCTGCAGGACAGGAGCCTAGCCCGCCGGGGCGGGGGGTGCCGAATCTGGACAATCCTTTACTGATTCAAACACTTCTAGCATATGGATTTTAAGTGATGGCAGGGGGTTTGGACTCTAAAAGACATGGGACTTCGACAAGAATTTAAGTGTTGGATATATATTGAGCAATAAACAACAAAATCATCATCATGCAAAGCAATTAATAGGGATTAAGGACATAATTGGATATTGAGCATTGGAGTGAAGATTTTGAAGAACTTTCATAACGAGTGCGGATTAAGGCTAAAGTGAAGGGTGCTCGGCATTATTCTTCTTCTTTAGTTTTATATTTGTAATTGAAAGGATGATATCTTTATTTTATTCAGTTATTATTTCATTTATGATGAACTAAATACTTTTTAGGCTTAAGACGGATCTTTAAATGGAACAATGATTATGTGATCTTTGATTTCAGTTTAAAAAGCTATTATCCAGTTTATCTATATTATTTTGAGCTTGAATTTATGAATTACCTGATCAACGATTCTTTGTGGACTAGTATGAACTCGAGAGATGAAATACGAGTCTAGACTTAGTTAATATAGCATGTGTTCTTGAATTTTTGTGATTGAACAGAATCTTGATGAGTGTTAAGGTAGAGATATGCTTGACATCGCATGTAATCAGATAAAGAACTTGAACTTAAACCTTCTTTGATTGTAATTCACATAGAGATATAGTGAGTTAGTTGATTAAGGTGTTTAACTTGATTATATCTAATTTGTGGATTGAAGTTAATATGGTATTAGTGCATCGAGAGGTGGCTAGTTCTACACACGTGTTCTTGATTAATAAACTAGGATAGTGAGTTAAACTGGAATAAAGGTGTAATAATCAGAGTGATGTTTAGAGTGAATTCAAAAGCCTATTTCTTCATTATTTGTTTGAAAATTCAGTTTTTAGGGTTTGTTGATTGTTTGGTGATTTTAATATTTTTAATACTTTTAGTTATAAACTGAAAATTGATTAGTGTGATATAATTAGGATTAATAGAAAATTGGTAATTGTGAGGTTTAAATTCTTATTACAGTCTCTGAGGGAACGATACTCTACTTATTACTATATTACTTGTTGACCACGTATACTTGTGTGCTGTGCATAATTAGATTTTACCCAACAAGTTTTTGGCGCCGTTGCCGGGGACTTTAGTATAGATTTTAATATTTTGCAATATCAGTTTAATTAGTCCAGTTTTACTTAAATATTTTTATTTTTATTTTGTTCGTCTTATTTCAGGATTTTGAAGTTGGTTTATGCAAACTCGATCCAAAAATCCAGACTTGCTTCCTGTTGAGGACAACATTGAAAGACACTTTCAAAGGCTAAGTAAGTGGATTAAGGAAACAAGGGACGACTTCAAAAATTCTGAAAAAGAAGAAGCAATGGTTGCCGAAGACCAGAAAGCGTTGAGGGACTTTGCTACACCCAAGGTGATTGAGCTATAGTTGAGTATCACCAGGCCTGCTATAGCTGCGAATACATTCGAGATTAAGCCTGGGACTATTTAGATGATCCAAAACTCGGTTCAGTTTGGGAGACTTGCAAATGATGATCCGAAAGAACATTTGATCAATTTTCTGGAGATATGCGACACATTCAAATACAATGGGCTGTGGATGAAGCAGTCAGACTTCGCTTGTTCCCATTCACTCTGCGAGACAAAGCGAAGAGTTGGTTACACTCACTACCATCGGGTTCGATAACGACATGGGATGACCTGGCTCAGAAGTTTCTAGCTAAATTTTTCCTGCCAGTGAAGACTGTAAAGATGAGAAACGAGATTACCATGTTTGATTAGCAATGGAACGTTTCCCCCTCCAAGCTGTGCTCGTGGGGTGTCATTGTACGAGGCATTGGAGAGATACAAAGAATTGCTCAGAAAATACCTATATCACGGATTGCCTAAGTGGTTACAGATGAACACATTTTACAACGGACGACATGGGAATCTCAGAAGTAATATTGATGCAGCGTCGGGGGGAGCTTTTATGGCAAAGAATTATGAGGAGGCATATCATTTGATAGAGACAATGGCAGCTAACAACTATCAGTGGCCCACGACAAGAATGACACAACCTATGGTAGCTGGAGTGTTAGAGGTAAATGGAGTGACGGCAATAACAGCGCATATTTTAGCACTCTCTAAGAAGTTTGACGTTTGGTCAGGGGTATAGACACATCAAGTTGCAGTTATTTGTGAATTATGCACGGGTGAACATCCTATGGATTAATGTGCAATCAACCTAGAGTCAGTACAATTTTTTAGTAGCTACAAAAGAATTCCACAGAATACGTATCAAAATGCATATAATCAGGGGAATAGGAATCATTTGAATTTGTCATGGAATAATAATCAAAATCAGTAAGCTCCATGACCATCGTATCCCCCAGGATTTCAGAATCAACAACAACCAGTTCAACGTCAAGAGAGGAAATCAGATTTAGAGGAGTTGCTATCAAAGTATATAATGAGCAACGAGGTAGCCATGAAAAACCAAGCAATAGCCATCAAGAATTTAGAAAATCAGACGGGACAGATAGCATTTGCATTGAATAACATGCCTCAAGGAACATTACCAAGTGATATGAAGAAAAATCCAAAAGGTAATCACGAGCAATGTCAGGCTATTATGTTGCAAAGCGGAAAATAGCTTGAGGGTCAGAAAATAGAAAATTCGGTTGCAAAAGAAGTTGAGACAGACAGTGAGAATAAAGTAGTTCAGGAGAGACCGGGGGAAAAAACACAAGTGGAAAAGAACAAACCAGTTAACAAACTGATTATTTATCCTCCCCCACCTTTTCAGCAAAGAGTTCAAAAGTAGAAATTAGATAAGTAGTTTGTAAATATTTTGGAAGTTTTTATGAAACTTCAGATTAACATCCCGTTCGCAGAAGCCCTAGAGCAGATACCATGTTATCTGAAATTCATGAAAGAGATTTTGTCCAGGAAAAAGAAGTTGGAAGATTTTGAGACAGTGGCATTAACAGAGGAGTGTAGTGCGATTTTACAGCGAAAGTTGCCACCAAAGTTGAAAGATCCGGGGAGTTTCACCATTCCGTGCACGATTGGGAATATGGTGTTCAACAAATGTTTGTGTGATTTGGGGGCAAGTGTGAACCTTATGCCACTATCAGTTTATACAAAATTGGGTTTACCCGCTCCAGAGCCTACAAACATCTCATTACAGTTGGGGAATAGGTCAGTCACGTACCCGAGAGGCATTGTGGATGACATATTGGTAAAGGTTGACAAATTTATATTGCCCGCGAATTTCATAATTTTGGATTTTGAGGAAGATAAGAACATCCCAATTATCCTAGGGAGACCGTTTTTTGCTACGGGTGGGACACTCATCGACGTACAAAAAGGAGAACTAACGATGAGGGTCCAAGATCAAGAAGTAAAATTTAATGTTTCCAAGGCCATGAAATTCCCTACGGATGAAAAAGAGTGTTTCATGATGGATATCATTAATCAGATAATCATCGAAGACATGGGCAAGAGTTTGGTTAACAATCCATTGGAAACGACATTATTAAGAGATGAATAATCAGTTGATCCGAAATTTATGGACTACTTGCAGATGCTAGACTCCCTACCACGAGTTAGCAGATTTAGAGCACCCTTTGAACTATTGCACACGGAGGAAAAAGCCACAACAAGGATGAAACCGTCTTTGGAGGAGCCACCGACTATCAAACTTAAGCCACTCCCTAAACATCTCAGGTATGCTTATTTAGGCAATTCTAATTCTTTACATGTTATTATTTCTGCTGCACTTAACGAATTGCAAGAATAAAAGTTGTTGAGAGTGCTTAGGGACCACAAATTAGCTATAGGATGGACAATAGCAGATATCAAGGGAATCAGTCCATCCTTTTGCATGCACAAAATTCTGATGGAAGAGGATGCAAGACCGACAGTGGAGCAGCAGAGACGGCTTAACCCAATCATGAAAGAAGTAGTAAAAAAAGAAATCCTGAAATGGTTGGATGCGGGTATCATCTACCCGATTTCAGACAGTAAGTGGGTAAGTCCGGTGCAATGTGTACCGAAAAAGGGAGGAATGACCGTGGTACAGAATGATGACAATGAGCTAATTCTGGTAAGGACAGTGACTGGTTCGAGGGTTTGTATGGACTACAAGAAGTTGAATAAGGTAACCCGCAAAGATCACTTTCCTTTGCCCTTTATCGATCAGATGTTGGACAGATTAGCGGGACATGAGTATTATTGCTTATTGGATGGATATTTGGATTATAATCAGATCGTCATTGCTGCTGAAGATTAGGAGAAGACTACTTTCACGTGCCCATACGGCACATTCGTATTCAGGAGAATGTTGTTCAGCTTGTGTAATGCACCCACGACCTTCCAGAGGTGTATGATGGCCATATTTTCGAACATGGTGGAGAAAAATGTGGAAGTCTTCATGGACAACTTCTCTGTCTTTGGGGATGATTTTGATGCGTATCTGGAGAATTTTGTAATGGTCTTAAAAAGATGCACATACACGAATTTGATCCTTAACTGGGAAAAATGCCACTTTATGGTTGAAGAAGGCATAATTTTAGGGCACAAGGTCTTGGCTCAAGGATTAGAGGTTGATAAAGCGAAGCTGGAAACAATTGAAAAGCTTCCTCCACTGAGTTCAGTTAAGGGAATTCAAAGTTTTCTAGGACATGCTAGGTTCTACAGGAGATTCATAAAGGACTTCTCTAAAATTGCAAAACCTTTGTGCAGTCTTTTAGACAAGGATTCGGTGTTCAAGTTTGATGAGGAGTGTAAAGTGGCATTCGAGCTATTGAAGAAGAAATTGACCACAGCTCCTGTAATCGTCGCACCAAATTGGAATATGCCCTTTGAGTTAATGTGTGATGTAAGCGACTATGCGGTTGGGGCTGTTTAGGGTCAACTCCGAGAGAAGGTATTTCATGCCATATATTATGCAAGTAAGACACTCATGGAGACTCAAATGAACTACATAAATACGAAAAAAGAATTACTTGCAATGATATATACGTTCGATAAATTCCAGGCATAACTGATCGGGACAAGGGTAGTAGTTTATACAGATCACTTGGCTATTCAGTACTTAATTTTGAAAAAAGATGCTAAGCCACGCCTTATTAGATGGATTTTCCTTTTACAAGAATTTGATCTAGAAATAAAGAATAGAAAGGGGATGGAGAATCAAGTTACCGATCATTTGTCAAGGCTAGAAAACCAGGGTAAAAAGGAAGAGGACAAGTGTGTAATCAATGAGTCATTCCCAGATGAACAACTGTTTGGGATAAATATAAAATTTCCATGGTACGCGGACTTCATGAATTATCTAGTGAGCAACATTCTTCCCCCTGATCTTTCACGACAACAGAAAAAGAAGTTTCTTCATGACATTAAGTGGTATATGTGGGATGAGCCATACTTATTCAAATAGTACGCCGATAAGATGATTAGAAAGTGTGTGCCCTACAGTGAAGTGAAGAACATACTGCATGAATGTCACTCATCTGCGTATGGGGGCACTATGTTAGTGAGAGAACATTGGCAAAAGTGCTTTAAGTCGGGTTTTATTGGCCTACACTATTTAAGGATGCCCATCAGTTTGTTAATATTTGTGATAGATGTCAAAGAGTGAGAAACATATCTAAAAGGAACGAGATGCCACTACAAACAATTTTGGAAGTCGAAATTTTTGACGTTTGGGGCATCAATTTTATGGGGCCATTTCCATCATCGTTCAGTAATCAATATATATTACTTGCGGTGGACTACATATCAAAATGGGTTGAAGCCATAGCACTCCCAACTAATGAAGCCAAAGTGGTTCTCAAATTCTTGCAGAAGAATATTTTTACGAGATTTGGCACGCTAAGTGCTATTATAAGTGATGAAGGTAGTCACTTCTGCAACAGATCGTTTACAGCTCTCTTGGCAAAGTATAGGGTCAACAATAAGGTAGCTACAACATATCATCCCCAAACCAGTGGGAAAGCTGAGGTTTCGAACAGGGAGGTGAAGAGAATCTTGGAAAATGTGGTAAACCCGAATAGAAAGGATTGGTCTCTTAGGTTGGACGATGCACTATGGGCCTACCGAATTGCGTATAAAACACCGATCGGTATGTCACCATATCAATTACTATACGGGAAAGCTTGTCACCTACCTGTCGAATTACAACATAAGGCTTATTGGGCAATTCAGAAATTGAACTTCGATCAAGAAGCTGTAGGTGAAAAGAGACTACTTCAGCTAAATGAGCTCGATGAATTCTGACTTCAAGCTTACGAGAACTCGAAGTTGTACAAAGAAAAAGTCAAGAAATGGCACGACAAGAAAATAATACAAAGAACGTTCAAGCCGGGGCAATCAGTACTGTTGTTTAACTCTCAGTTGAGGTTGTTCCCAGGCAATCTTAAATCAAGGTGGTCGGGACCATTCACCATCAAAAAAGTATTCTCACATGGCACCTTTGAACTCTACAGTAGAAACCCACTAGAAACTTTAAAGGTCAACGGTCAACGGTTGAAGCATTATTGGGGTGGAGAGTCCAATTGGGACGTCATTGCAATCACACTGACCGACGCACCATAAACAGGGAGTAGTCAGGCTGAATGACTTAAAATCAAGCGCTAATTGGGAGGTAACCCAATTGTCTTTTGATTTTTTGCATTTGTTTAGTCATTGTATTGTTTTTGATAATCTATCTACCATGCTTAAAAAGCTCAATCTTAACTCCTATGTTTCATGATTTGTACGTACTTAAAGATGATAATGGTTTGAAGTAGCAAGGAAGGAAAAAGGAGAAAAGAGTCCAGTTCACAAAGCCTACCCCCGCCGGGGCGGGCCTATTCAAGCACAAACCCCCAGCTGGGGCGGGGGTCCATCCACTCAACTAACAGGGAGCATACCTGTCGGGGCGGGCTTCATAGGCTTATCACCCCCCCACCGGGGCGGGGGTCCCGAATTTGAACCAGCAGTTGGTTTCGGCCGTTACACCCCCACTCCTTCTTTGTGCCCATTACTTCTTCTTCTTCTGCAAGTACAACTTCCACCCATTATACCCACTACTTCTCCTTCTTCCTCCATTACAACTCTAACTCCCATCCACTATAACCATTTTCAACCCACGATTTTAGCAACGCACAATCCATCATCCCACTACAGTAACATAGTTACCCATTACACTAACCCACTACTCCCATCCATTACTTCCATCCATTTCTATAAATTCTGTCCCTCTTAACCCAAACTCACCACATACTTTCAACTCCATCTCCAAAAGCTACGAATTAAGCAAATTATTAAGGCAATTGTATAGCAATTGAGAGTTGTGACGCCCCCAAATCAAGGTTCTCTAACCTTAGATTCGGTGCTCACGATCTACCATCATCATAAGCATTCTATAACTATTACAGAAATAATAAATATACATTGTTCATTATAATAAAGTTTCATAACATGGTCTCAAGGTCTTCTTAACCTTAACTTAAACACACCATTCATATTACTAAAGGTTTACATAAGAAATTCCATCAAATAATAATAATTAATATTCATTCTAAACTATTCCTGGATCTTGCCCTTGCCTTTGACTTTCGTATTGGATCCTTCTGGCTTAACTGAAATAAATGTCATGATATAGCAAGGGTAAGGAACTACTTTGCTTAGCAAGTTTATATACAAGGGAGATATATCATGACTGGAAAGAAGTTTTGCTTTCAATGTTCAATAATAATATAAGATTGTGAAGGAACATGAATTAATAATCACTAATTGAGTATTCGAATAATTGAATAACGTGTACTGAGTGGTTTTGAAATAACCATGAACATTTACCAAGGTTCTCAGTCATTTAAACTGGACCTCTTAATAAGTTTTAGTATTCAAGGGGATCAGCCTTTCATACCCCGTGATTTATGCATAAACACTTAATAATCTAGCATCGATATCATGCCTTAATCAAATTCGTCCTTTTTCTCAGTAAAGAGTTCTTATCATATCAATTTAATAAGAACAGCTTTTTAAAACACATTTAATTTAACAAATTTAAACATACTTGATCTAGCTGATACAATTAGCATAGATCTATCTCATAAACAGTTCATAAATGAAAGAACTTTATTTTAATTCACAGTTCAATAATAATAGAACAGGAATCCAATTGTATCAAGTGTGAATCTCAATAATCAATATAAAGGTGAATAATCATCAATAATTATTCACTAGCATGCTTTAAAAATAATAACTCAAGTTTTAGTTATGAAACTTGCCTCGTCTGTAGATTACGGCTACGTAATTAATTTATATCCACTATGCAGTTAAATTATCTTCCTTTGAGAGACCTACAGTTAATCTTTCAATTAGTCATAGTATAACATTAGATTATGTAATCACATAAATATTATATATTACATTTAGTTCTTATAAGCATTATCATGTCTCAATAATGTTACTATTAGATAATAACATAATATTATTAATTTTGAGAATATTTAACTCACCTCTTAGTATTATTAGTTCCCTAATAATACTTTCATTTGCTTACTAATATTATTAACATCTTAATAATATTTTAATACCTTACTAATATTATTAATCATCTTAATAATATTTTAATTATGCATTAATATTATTACTTTAATAATATCTTACTTATGCTTTAGTGTCATTAATCATTTAACAATACTTTTAATCATTTACTAATATTTTATTCATTTAATAATATCTTATTTCATTACTAATATTAGTAATCATTTAATAATATTTTATTCCTTTACTAATGTTATTGTATTTTTAATAATATTTTATTTAATCTCTAATATTATTATTTACTCAATAATAATACTTTAATCTAATATTAATAATCTTTTAATAATATTTTAATCTAAGATTAATATTTTAATCTAATATTATTAATCATTTAATAATACTTTAATCATTTATCGGTGCTTAAATCAAATATTATTACCCATTTAATAATATTTTAAAGAAATTTTAATCTTAATATTTTTATTTACTTATCAATATCATATTCTAATATTATTAATATCATAATAATATTTTAATAATTTATTGGATTAATAAACAATTTATTCTAATTGTTCACCCTTTATTAAACCTCTTATTTAATATCCATAAAAGGTCATAAATAGTATTTCTCATCATAAATTACCAAAGTGCTCTAAGATAGTCATGATATAATATATTATGAGTATTCAAGCATAAAAATCACATTTTTCTTGTTAAAGACATCATTTAACTATTTATTTCCTTTTATTCATAACTTTATCATTTTTAGGAAAAATAGCAAAGTGATTCTAAAAATTCTCATCTTCTAGATTTTGACATAATATGAACCTACAAGGATCCCCAAATTTTTTTGGAATTTTAGAAAATGAACTACTATTTTTAAAGTTCCTAAAACACTCAGATCTTGCTTTATTTTTCATAAATTAAGTTTTGCTCAGAAAAATCTGAAATTTTCAGGGTATGCTCTCCTAACATATATGAACCTACTATAAAAATTTCGGAATTTTCCAGTGTATACACAGTGAGATATTCGAAGGTAAATATTTAGGAGTCCTTTACGGAAATAGTCATTACGCACAATTTATAACTCGAAACGTGTCCGTTCTTTTTCCTACATGTAGATAACTTCTAAAGGTACCTCTATAATTTTTACCAGAATTTTAAAAGACATGCAACTGTTCGAAACAGTCCCAAGAAAAATGGGACAGAAGCTATTTTAGGGTTTTTGAACCTTTAACATTCGAAGTGGACTGTTTTGGGGAAAACAGCCCCAAAGGTTTCAAAACTTGCTAGATTTGTATTCTATCACTTGGGTTTACTAGATAACTCATGTATCTACCCCCCCCCCCCCCTCGACGGATCACAAATCTAAGTTGGAAACCTTGAGTTACACAAGATTTAGTGGAAGAAAATAAGAGTTTTCACCCTTGGAGAACATATGCTCATACTCTTCCTCTATGCCCTTGATCTAACACTCAAGATACTTAGTTCAATACATGATTATATGTAAGACTAGGGTATCTTGACTATTTGTTCATAACTCTAACAAAACTTAAGCTATAAAATAAAGTAGAAGAAGAAGATAAAGGTTATATTATACCTTGATTTAATGGCAACCTTATTTGATTTACCATGGTAAGTGATTAACTTAGGATGCATGAACAAACTAGCACTCCTCTCTTTCTCTCTCTTTCAATAGTCGAACCTCTCTCTCTTTTCTCTCTCTTGAAGTTGCTAGCTTGGGAGAAAAGAAGAAGAAGGAGAATAAGAGAAATACAAATGATATAGCAAATGAATGGGGTAATTAACTAATATCCCTCATACTTTTATTGTCCCTGGATAAAAGGCTTCATCTTATCTCTTTCAAATGAGCCTAATCATGTGGTTAAGGGTGCTAAGTAGATTTTCTACCAATGGGAGCATGACACACTTGTCCTTGTGTGTAAGATTTCTACTTATGAAACATGATTAGCTTAATATTCTTGTCTTAAAAAGGCTAATGTGGCCAGCCATATATATGCCCACTAATTCCTTCATTTAGCTTTTATTTTAATGCATAAATTAGATAAATCAAAGGTATAAAATACCCTTAATCAAGTGGGCTAAGTTTGGGCTTACATTTTATTTCTTTTGGGCTTCTCCTTTAATTGTTTTGAGCTATGTAATAAACATTGTCTAGCAATTTTAAATATATGATACCCAAATTGATTATTTAGGGTTTCCATTTCCAATCATATGAAATTTAATTACTTATACATATGACTTTAGCTCATAACCTAATTAGGTTTACAACAATTAGGTTTAAAATTATTAGTCACTTGAAATAATAAGATTGTCCACTTAAGTTAGTGTACATATTAAATACTAACCTCTCCTTATTACCACAACCCTTAGGTTATTTAATTATTTCACCTAATGTATAATTAGGTTACGAAGCTTTCATTTTTAATGAAATCTATCAATGTATATATCCATAACTATACTATATATGTTAATTGACCAATGCACCACTTCACATATATTGTAACATATTAACTCACTATATAACACAAAGTTTTAAATATCAATAATGTGCATACATATATAGTGACTTAAAATTCACGGTTATTACAAGAGTGAGTGAGTCACGTTTCTTCAATTTCTTCATCTTCTATCACCATCATTGCCACAAATTCATCAAGTTCGGGGGAAGAAATCAGCGTGCTCACCAAGTGTTCGACAGAGTGTGTGAGTCAAGTTTGGGAGGAAATAGTTGTGTTAAGGCTTACTCATTTCAATGGCATCTCAACCCACATCAAAACGACAAAGGGGAGAAAGTTCAAGGTCCGCACACCCGACACAGACCTTTGATCGCCGTAAATTCAAAAGTTCCGCCGCCGCCAACCATTACGACTACATGGTGACTAAAGCACTTACACCGGAGTGGGGGTTGGCACCGGATCATGTGTGACGCCCCAAAATTAGGTATACATCACCCATCTTGGGTCGTCAGATACGAAGTACAGAATACAATTACAACTTACTAATACAACTGTCGTGTACAAGATGACAAAACATAAACTGTGAGTTTGAATACAAATATTATCTTCTAGAGAGTATTCATACTCAAAAGGAGTCCTCATTACTTTTATTAACACACCATTACATAGATTAGTGAGGACTACTAACTAATACTATCATTCGGACCATCACTCCGTTCCCCGACTTGCCCCGGCTACGTTCTCATTTCCTGAAGAGAACAGTGAAAGAAAGGGTGAGCTCAACTAGCCCAGTAAGAAATATTATGACTAAGATAATGCAGAATAAATTATCATTAGCCTTCAACAATGTTAAACTGATAAAATATAATAGACATCAAGTTTAACAGCAGCGGAACAAGCAATCCATTAAAAGAGTCAAGTAGAAAATAAACTCTACTATCTTTTATGATTTAAAAGGTTTTTCAACACTGTGATCGCTGGGACTCAGCTTAATAAAATAATCCACATCATCGAATCACCCCTGCACTACGGCCAAGGATATTCGTGTATTCATTAATGGTCATGATCATGCCAATAACTGTCCATGAATGCACTACGGCCAATGAGGACTTTTACCACATCATTTGTAACATTACGGTCATGATTATACCGAATAATCTCTGGTCATAATCATACCAAGTCCATCTATGCACTACAGGCCACAGATGACTTTCAACATTTTATAAACATGAGGATGATGACAATGATATAAGAATTCAATAAAACAAGTTCAAGAATTAATTTATCCAAGAATTAACAACGTTCAAATTGTCAACATGATACTGCTTTGTGGAGTAAAATTCAAGAATACTTAGAAGAATATTTTCATGAAAAGATACTGGATGAACCGCAATTATCAAGGATATTCCACTAATTTCATGGAGTATAGAAGTCAAAACATAACCAACTGAGTATAATAAAGAATGGAATAACAAAAGAAATCACCATGCATGCGACAGACCGCACAGACAGGTTATTCCAACATAATAATAAATAATAGAACTAGGTCCGGCGTAAATGCACAGACAGGATATTCTGACAGAATAATAAATAATGGAACCAGGTCCGGCGTAAACTCATAGACAAGATATTCTGACAGAATAATAAATAATGGAACCAGGTCCGGTGTAAAACACACAGACAGGATGTTCCAACAGAATAATAACAAAACGGAACCAGGTCCGGTGTAAAACACACAGACAGGATGTTCCAACAGAATAATAGAAGAATGTCACCAAGTATAGGGTAGACCGCGTATACAGGTTATTCCAACAGAATAATAAGAAATGGAATAACAACAGTTCTCTTCATGAATAAGAAAGAATAACACCCCTTATCGTTTTAAAGAAGAGCTGAAATAAGGAAGTAGTTAAGTAGCAGAATACTCTTCTTCTCTCTATATCTCTATAGTTTCTCTCTCTAGAGTTCAGTGAATTCGTAAGAAATAATGAAGGAATGAGCTGCTATTTATAGAAAAATAGAATGCATAGTAACTAATCCATGAACGGTCCAGCTTGATTACTTTAATCTGACGGTCCATATTTAAAGAAAAATCTTTTAAATAAAATATAATATATTCTATTTATAGAATAACTTTAATAAAGTATTCTATTTTATATAAAAAGATGTTTCTGTTTTATTACGTTAATAATACGAATAAAACAAAACGTCATTATCGCTAAATAATGCATATTATTAACAGACAATAATTGAATCAAACTGAGTGACTTCTCACATAATCATTAATAATCAATACCGTGTGCTACTATACAACCACACGTATTACTGTACTTTTACTACCAAGTAGTTCAACATTAACAATGGTAAAACTTCCGCCGTTATTTTTAATAAAATATTTTTGTCGTTTTCTTAATCCGACAATAATTCCATTGTGGGGTCCACCAATGATTGTGCCGTTGTACGAATATTCCCTATTAAGACGAATATTCCCCGACCAATCGAATATTATATAACAACTTGCGTACTTTGCAAAATTTATAAATATTACCCACAACTATAACATTATATCAAATTAATTCCATAATATTCAAATATGATATTTATAGAAAATTCATCTTTATTTATAAAAGTTGGGGTCTTACAACCTCCCCTTCTTATGAAATTTCGCCCTCGAAATTAGGGTACGTACCTGGTATGTCGAAGAGGTAAGGATACCTTGATTTCATTTCAGATTCTAACTCCCAAGTCATTTCCTCAACATCTTGGTTTCTCCACAAAACTTTGACTTGAGGTATAACCTTGGAGCGTAGAATATGTTCCTTCTTATCCAAGATTTGAACAGGAACTTTTTCATACGTCAAATCCTCCGCTATTTCGTCCGGTTCTAACTCAATAATGTGGTTCGGGTCTTCCACATATTTGCGTAACATGGATATGTGAAAAACTTTATGAACACGAGACATACTTGGCGGTAAAGCGAGTCGATAAGCCACAGTTCCTACTCGATCAAGGATTAAAAATGGACCGATGAATCGAGGATTGAGCTTTCCTCTCTTTCCAAATCTCGTAACTCCTTTCCATGGAGCAACATGTAAGAACACATGATCTCCAACATCAAATTCCACGTCCTTTCGATGAAGATCAGCATAACTCTTTTGTCGATCTTGTGAGGTTTTTATACGTTGTCGGATCGTTTGAATCTTTTCTGTAGTCATACGTACCAACTCCGGTCCCAACAACATTTCTTCACCCACCTCATCCCAGCATACTGGAGAACGATATTTTCTTCCATACAATGCTTCGAATGGAGCCATGCCAATACTTGCTTGATAGCTGTTGTTGTAGGAAAACTCCACCAATGGTAAGAACTTGTCCCAACTTCCCTTGAAGTCAAAGACACAGAGTCTTAATAGATCTTCAAGAGTTTGAATAGTCCTCTCTGATTGTCCGTCCGTCTGAGGATGATATGCTGAACTAAATCGTAACTCCGTGCCCATAGCTTTTTGTAAACTAACCCAAAATCGTGAAGTGAATCTTGGGTCTCGGTCAGAAACTATGGATACTGGCATACCATGCAGCCTTACAATCTCGTTTATGTACATACGAGCAAGACGTTCAACTGTATAAGTTTCTCGTATCGGTAAGAAATGAGCAGACTTGGTCAATCTATCAACAATGACCCAAATCGCATCAATACCTTGAGAAACCCTAGGAAGACCGGTAACGAAATCAATGGTAATGTGCTCCCACTTCCATTCTGGAATTTCAAGTGGTTGCAATGGACCTTTTGGTACTTGATGCTCCATTTTGACGCTCCGCTTTGACTCGTTGACAAGTCAGACACCTAGAGATAAACAACGCTATCTCTCTCTTCATATTGCTCCACCAAAAAGTATAACAAAGATTATGATACATTTTGGTACTTCCAGGATAGATTGCAAACGGTGTGTTGTGCGCCTCCATCATGATTTCATACTTTAAATCAGGGTTGTTAGGAACACAAAGTCTGGAGTTGACTCGAAGTATTCCTTCTTCATCGATTCTTGCTTCCGGCATAGCACCTTCTTGCACTTTCTTCCTCATACGCATCAGCTCCAGGTCCGTAGCTTGAGCAACTTTAACTTTATCGATTAAAGTCTGTTCTACTCGTATATTCTCCATCATCACATGGGTCCTTGGAGTCTTTAACTCTATCTCCATCCTTTGTAAGTCACACAAAATGGGCCTTTGTGTTGACAATATCGCACTCGTACTTGCATATGATCTTCTACTCAATGCGTCAGCTACCACGTTCGCTTTTCCAGGATGGCATTGAATGGTATGATTATAATCTTTCAACAGTTCAAGCCAACGTCGTTGTCGCATGTTGAGTTCCTTTTGAGTGAAGAAATATTTGAGGCTTTTATGATCCGTAAAGATCTCCACCTTCTCCCCATACAAGTAATGCCTCCAAATTTTAAGTGCAAAGACAACAGCTGCCAACTCTAGATCATGAGTAGGATAATTCCTCTCATATTCCTTGAGTTGTCTTGATGCATAGGTTATGACTTTTCCATACTGCATGAGAACGCATCCCAACCCTTTGCTCGAAGCATCACTGTAGATGACAAATCCCTCCGAGCCAGATGGTATTGTTAGAACAGGTGCTGAAATGAGTCTCCTCTTGAGTTCTTGAAAACTTTGCTCACATTCTTCGCTCCAACCGAACTTTGTATCTTTCCAAGTCAGCTGAGTTAATGGAGTAGCGATTCGAGAAAATCCTTCCACGAATCTCCGATAATAACCAGCTAAACCAAGAAAGCTACGTACTTCAGTCACTGATTTAGGTTGCTCCCAGCTTTGAATAGCTTCAATCTTTGTCGGGTCAACCGATATTTCACGACTTGATACTACGTGCCCAAGGAATGCTACCTCCTCCAGCCAGAACTCGCATTTCTTCAACTTGGCATAAAGCTTGTATTCACGAAGCTTTTGGAGTACCAGCCTCAAGTGTTGCTCATGATCTTCACGGCTTTTAGAATAAATAAGGATTCCATCAATAAAGACGACCACAAAGTGATCCAAATATTCCTTGAATACCCGATTCATCATATCCATGAAGGCAGCAGGAGCATTAGTCAATCCAAAGGACATGACTAGGAATTCATAATGCCCGTACCGAGTTCTAAAAGCAGTCTTTGGAATATCCTCAGTTCTAACCTTCAGCTGATGATATCCAGAACGAAGATCAATCTTTGAAAAGAATTGTGCTCCTTGCAACTGGTCAAACAGGTCATCAAAACGTGGCAATGGGTACCTATTTTTGATGGTGACATGATTCAACTCCCGATAATCAATACAAAGTCGCATACCTCCATCTTTCTTCTTCACGAATAGAACAGGAGCGCCCCAAGGAGAAGTACTAGGACGAATAAAGCCAATGTCTAACAATTCCTGCAGTTGGATCTTTAACTCTTGAAGTTCAATAGGAGCCATTCGATATGGGGCTTTGGAAATGGGTTTTGTACCGGGTTCAAGGTCGATACAAAATTTAATTTCACGCTCTGGGGGTAGGCCAGGAAGTTCTTCAGGGAATACGTCAGGGAATTTATTAACAATAGAAATATCATTCAAAACTGACGTATTTTTGTTTAGATCCGTGACATGAGCTAAGAAAGCTTGACATCCATTTTTCAATAAACGAATAGCTTTATGGCTTGAGATGACAGCGATTGATTTTAATGGTTTGGTTGCTTGAATTCGCATAATAGGTCGATTAGGAATATGAAAGCTAACAACCTTACGAAAATAATCAATTTTTGCATGATGAGTAGTTAACCAATCAATCCCTAGAATCACGTCAAATGCAAGTATTGTTAATGAAATAAGATCGACAGGTAATGTGTGGGTACCAACTTGAACCAAACAAGACTTATAAATCGTGGATGTAATGAAGGTTTCTCCCAATGGAGTTTCAACAGATAAGTCAAAGTCTAATTTCTCCAGAATCAAATTTAATCGATGAGCGCAAGTAGGAGAAATAAAAGAATGGGTAGAACTGGTATCAAATAAAGTATAGACTTCGTTAGAGTTTATGATAAGCTTACCCGTGATGACCTCATTCGGGTTCCTTGCTTTCTGGGAGGTAACAACAAACGCTCTCCCTTGCACTACCGGTTTTGACTTTTCTGGGACGGCCTTTGGTGTCTCCATCTTGGCTGAACTTGTTTTTGGTAAACGACAAAATCGAGCTAAATGACCTTCTCTTCCACAATTATAACATGCTTTAGACGGCATCGCGCATTTTAGACTGATGTGCCCCTCCCCTCCGCATTTAAAACATATGATAGGTGGTCGTTCTCCTTCCTTAAAAACGGGTCCTGGTGCTGACGTCTTTCCATCATTGTTGAATCTCCTATTCTTGAAATGACTATTCTTATTGTTTTGGCCCTGATTACCACCGAAGTGGTTACCATTTCTGGCCTGTTGATTCCCTCCTCGCTTGTTGTCACCGCTTCGATGACTGCTCTCACTGGTATTATCATTTTGTCGACTGCTCTCTTTTGGTTGCGTTGACTCGTTATCGCGCTCCACTAACTGAGCCTTATTCACAACATCTGAATACAAACACAGTTTATGAGAAATAAGATGTTGACGTATCTCAGGTTTCAAACCTCGCAAAAACATTCGCGTCATTCGCTCTTCATTATCCACCAAGTGGGACGCAAACCGGGATAACTCAGCAAATTTAGCCTCATACTGCAACACGGTCATATTATTCTGCTCCAATTTGATGAACTCCACCTCCTTCATGTGACGAACACTTTCGGGAAAGTATTTGTCATTGAACAGCTCTTGGAACTTCTCCCAAGACATCTTCAGTGCGGCAGGTTGAGTATGCTTAATCGATTCCCACCAGTAATCTGCCTCTCCTCGCAACATAAAGGCGGCAAACGGAACCTTTTGCTCCTCGGAGCATCCCAAGGCATCAAATATCTTGGTAATCTGCTTTATCCATGTTTCCGCTATAAGTGGTTTTGGCTATCCCTTAAACTCTGGTGGTCCCAGCTCCTTGAACTGTTTAGCGGTGACCGTCCTAGAGTTTTCAGTGTTTTTACCTATATTTTGGACAGGAGCCGCTCTCGCCTGCTGTTGCATGAACTGCATAAAGTTTCTGAACATTCCATCATTCATCATCTGGTCAGTGTTGTTGTTTGCATGAGGATTGTCACCTTCCTGATGCACATTATCCTGATTATTGATATGTGGTGAATCAACAGTCGCCTGTGCTCCATTGCTATTCTCAACATTCTCAGATGCCATTTTCAGATACTGCCACAAAATAAAATTTAATTGATATGTCATATATTATCCTTATATTATGACCGACCAATTAAATACCATGCAAATAAACTTAGGTAGGTCATACTAGCGAAGGAATTTCCCGTCTCTCCCCTCCTAGTTCTATTCTCACATCTTAGCCAGGGATCATATCCCTAAGCTCTGATACCAACTGTGACGCCCCAAAATTAGGTATACATCACCCATCTTGGGTCGTCAGATACGAAGTACAGAATACAATTACAACTTACTAATACAACTGTCGTGTACAAGATGACAAAACATAAACTGTGAGTTTGAATACAACTATTATCTTCTAGAGAGTATTCAAACTCAAAAGGAGTCCTCATTACATTTATTAACACACCATTACATAGAATAGTGAGGACTACTAACTAATACTATCATTCGGACCATCACTCCGTTCCCCGACTTGCCCCAGCTACGTTCTCATTTCCTGAAGAGAACAGTGAAAGAAAGGGTGAGCTCAACTAGCCCAGTAAGAAATATTATGACTAAGATAATGCAGAATAAATTATCATTAGCCTTCAACAATGTTAAACTGATAAAATTTAATAGACATCAAGTTTAACTGCAGCGGAACAAGCAATCCATTAAAAGAGTCAAGTAGAAAATAAACTCTACTATCTTTTATGATTTAAAAGGATTTTCAACACTGTGATCGCTGGGACTCAGCTTAATAAAATAATCCACATCATCGAATCACCCCTGCACTACGGCCAAGGATATTCGTGTATTCATTAATGGTCATGATCATGCCAACAACTGTCCATCAATGCACTACGGCCAATGAGGACTTTTACCACATCATTTGTAACATTACGGTCATGATTATACCGAATAATCCCTGGTCATAATCATACCAAGTCCATCTATGCACTACAGGCCACAGATGACTTTCAACATTTTATAAACATGAGGATGATGACAATGATATAAGAATTCAATAAAACAAGTTCAAGAATTAATTTATCCAAGAATTAACAACGTCCAAATTGTCAACATGATACCGCTTTGTGTAGTAAAATTCAAGAATACTTAGAAGAATATTTTCATGAAAAGATACTGGATGAACCGTAATTATCAAGGATATTCCACTAATTTCATGGAGTATAGAAGTCAAAACTTAACCAACTGAGTATAATAAAGAATGGAATAACAAAAGAAATCACCATACATGCGATAGACCGCACAGACAGGTTATTCCAACATAATAATAAATAATAGAACTAGGTCCGGCGTAAATGCACAGACAGGATATTCCGACAGAATAATAAATAATGGAACCAGGTCTAGTGTAAAACACACAGACATGATGTTCCAACAGAATAATAACAAGACGGAACTAGGTCCGGTGTAAAACACACAGACAGGATGTTCCAACAGAATAATAATAAAAACGGAACCAGGTCCGGTGTAAAACACACAGACAGGATGTTCCAACTGAATAATAGAAGAATGTCACCAAGTATAGGGTAGACCGCGTATACAGGTTATTCCAACTGAATAATAAGAAATGGAATAACAACAGTTCTCTTCATGAATAAGAAAGAATAACACCCCTTACCATTTTAAAGAAGAGCTGAAATAAGGAAGTAGTTAAGTAGCAGAATACTCTTCTTCTCTCTCTCTATAGTTTCTCTCTATAGTTTCTCTCTCTAGAGTTCAGTGAATTCGTAAGAAATAATGAAGGAATGAGCTGCTATTTATAGAAAAATAGAATGCATAATAACTAATCCATGAACGGTCCAGATTGATTACTTTAATCTGACGGTCCATATTTAAAGAAAAATCTTTTAAATAAAATATAATATATTCTATTTATAGAATAACTTTAATAAAGTATTCTGTTTTATATAAAAAGATGTTTTTGTTTTATTACGTTAATAATACGAATAAAACAAAATGTCATTATCGCTAAATAATTCATATTATTAACTGACAATAATTGAATCAAACTGAGTGACTTCTCACATAAGCATTAATAATCAATACCGTGTGCTACTATGCAACCACACGTATTACTGTACTTTTACTACCGAGTAGTTCAACAGTAACAATAGTAAAACTTTCGCCGTTATTTTTAATAAAATATTTTTGTCGTTTTCTCAATCCGACAATAATTCTGTTGTGGGGTCCACCAATGATTGTGTCGTTGTACGAATATTCCCTGTTAAAATGAATATTCTCCGACCAATCGAATATTATATAACAACTTGCGTACTTTGCAAAATTTATAAATATTACCCACAACTATAACATTATATCAAATTAACACCATAATATTCAAAAATGATATTTATAGAAAATTCATCTTTATTTATAAAAGTTGGGGTTTTACATCATGTCGACGGTGAAATGATGTAACATATTTATCATAAAGGGTGGAACAAGTTCCCTGAAGATCCCGAGGTCGCAGTTGTCAATGTGGTTAAAGAATTTTATGCTAACGCCGAGGATAAGGCCCCTTTCAACGTGTTCGTACGGGGTAGATTGGTTCCATTCAATGCCGATGACATCAACATATACTACCAGTTGAGAGTACCGAGACATTGCTAGTATGCTCACTTAAGTGACAACGATCCAGAATTTGAGGCTATTCTAAAGAACATGACTAAACCGGGAACCACATGGATTAAAGATCAAAAAGGATGCACTGTGTTTCACAGTAAGGATCTCAGCAGGTATGGGAAGATATGGTATGCCTTCTTATGTGCAAAATTATTTCCATCCACGCACACCTCTGATGTGACCAAAGAGAAGGCACTACTTTTATATGCAATAGTGCAAGATTTCATCATCGACGTCGGGGCCATAATTAGTTTTTGCATTCGCCGATGCTTACAAGGAAATTTTTTGGGCGGCTTGCCACACCCATCACTCATTTGTGGGTTGTGTCACCAAGAGGGTCTTAGATGGTCCGATGATGAACCCACTCAGATGCCGCTTCAGCTACTAGATTCCATAATGATTGCACAATATTCGGCGTGGGCCAGAGGTGACTAACATCCTAGAGGATTAGGCCTTGTATTTCCATCAGCTTCGGAGGACGAAGTTGACGATGAAGACACCTCGGATGATGCCGAGTTTTAAGAGGATGCGGCGATGAGAGAGTAAGAAACAGAGGCGACACCACAACCTAAAGCTATATCTAGCCCTCAGTTTCTTGCATTTCAACGCCAGGTGGATGAGACAACAAGGAAGCACACCAAGAAATGCGCCGACTCGCAGTGATGCAAGACCACATGTTTGAAGCTTTGAATATGTCTTTCGCTTCATTGAATACGATGCTCCAGAGCTTCAATCCAACTGCCCAATTCCCATACCAGCAGCCCATGCCAATGCCAAGGTTTCAAGCAAGTGACTCTGAGGAAGAAGATCAACCACCACCACCTAAGACTTAGGCAATTGCAGGGAAGTCCTCACACATTTTATTGCGTTATCATACAATGAGGACATTGTTGTTATCAAGTTTGGGGGATTTTGTTTTTATTTTGCATTTCATGTTGCATGCATAATGTCATTAATTAGGTTTGCATGTGTTATTGCACTTTAGTTTTGCATGTTAGTTTTAGGATTTGTGATGTTGCATTCACGTAATCATATAGTTGCATAGTAGCTTGGGTGCATAGATAGTTTAATTATTTTTGTTATTTCTGTATTTTGTTATGTTATGTTTGATATTAAAAAAATTAGTTAGAATTGTGTTATTTTGCATATATTCAACAGTCATTGTAGTTCATGTTTATGTTGGCCAATGACGTGATTGGGATTGAGCAGATAAATACAGTACCCATTGTTAGAATTGTGATGTAATTTTGAGTTATGAATTGAATCTTGCGCAGGTCTGAAACTGGTATAAAAAGGGTAGCACGTTAATAACATATGTGTCGACTGAGTAGTTTAAATTAATGCATAAATAGCTTCTAAAGGATAATGCTAGTGTAAATAATATAATGACAAGAATAGGCGGTGAAGACAAAGAATTAGGCAAAAACCTAAGCTTAGGGGAATATTTGGGGTAAATAAGCTATCTAAAAAAAGAAAAAAGAATAAGAAAAAGTATGAATAAACACCATGTCGTGCTTGTCTAGTTTTGTGACCTTTGTTACTTAAGTAAGTAAGCCTGAGGGGATTGTCTTTACACCTAGTGCCCTAAGGTCTTAATGGTTTAGGAGTCGTTGGTCGAAAGCTCGTTAAGGTAGCATTGAAAAGCCTAAAGGAATAAGACATTGCATAGCTATGTGTATATAAACCAAAAGAAAAAAAAAAGAATAAAACGGAAAATAAGAGCAAAAAGCCACCGTGGATGGAAAATAAATCATAAGTATCCCATGTTGACCCTCGATATTGGTAATTGTTTGATTTTAGTTGGATCTAGCTTATTTTAAAAATTTTAAGTTTATTCTGTATGATTCTTAATAAGAGATTGGTTATGTATTGAATTTGAATTAGTATCAGTTAACATAGATATTGATCACACACACACGATATCAGTAATGACGGGCTAAGATTCTAGGATTGATAAGAAATTATTGAGTGGTTTCGATATGAAGTGTTGTAGTGTTTGCTCGATTTCTCTAAGGCCGAAGGAATAAATTTGATTCTATGATATTGTTGGATTCGTAGACATATAGTAAGATATATTACATCTCATTGCATTGCATCGCATGCTAGTCTATTTTGTGCTCGAGGACTAGCACATTTTAAGTTTGGGGGATTTTGATAAGTGAATTTTATACCCGTGAATCAGTGCCTAATCCAAGCTTAATCGGTATTAATTCCTTGTTTTCATGTTTGTTTTTACTTGTTATTTGTTACTTTGTATGTAGGTTTGGTGGTGTGGCATATGATCAAAACAAGGGTGAATTGTGGCAAGGAATGGTGAAAAAAGAGCAAAACCGAAGTCAGTTGAGAAAACCTACCCCCGTCGGGGCGGGCATTATTAAGCCTTAGACCCCACCGGGGCGGGGGGTCTTCAGTTCTGCAGGACAAGAGCCTAGCCCACCGGGGCTGGCCATTTATATGTATATACCCCCGTCGGGGTGGGGGTGCCGAATCTGGACAATCCTTTGTTGATTCAAACACTACTAACATATGGATTTTAAGTGATGGCAAGGCGTTTGGACTCTAAAAGACATGGGACTTCAACCAGAATTCAAGTGTTGGATATATATTGAGCAATAAACAACAAAATCATCATCATCATGCAAAGCAATTAACAAGAATTAAGGACATAAATGGATATTGACCATTGGAGTGAAGATTTTGAAGAACTTTCATATCGATTACGAATTAAGGCTAAAGTGAAGGGTGTTCTGCATTATTATCCCTCTTTAGTTTTATATTTGTAATTGAAAGGATGATATCTTTATTTTATCCAGTTATTATTTCATTTATGATGAACTAAAAACTTTTTAGGCTTAAGACGGATCTTTAAGTGGAATGATGATTATGTGATCTTTAATTTTAGTTTAATAAGCTATTATCCAGTTTATCTATATTAATTTGAGCTTGAATTTATGAATTGTCTGATCAACGATTCTTTGTGGACTAGTATGAATTCGTGAGATGAAATACGAGTCTAGACTTAGTTAATATAGCATGTGTTCTTGAATTTTTGTGAATGAACAGAATCTTGACGAGTGTTAAGGTAGGGATATGCTTGACATCGCATTTAATCGGATAAAGAACTTGAACTTAAACCTTCTTTGATTGTAATTCACACAGAGATATAGTGAGTTAGTTGATTAAGGTGTTTAACTTGATTCTATCTAATTTGTGGATTGAAGTTAATATTGTATTAGTGCATCGAGAGGTGGCTAGTTCTACATATGTGTTCTTGATTAATAAACTGTGATAGTGAATTAAACTGGAATAAAGGTGTAATAATCAGAGTGATGCTTAGAGTGAAGTCGAAAGCCTAATTCTTCATTATTTGTTTTAAAATTTAGCTTTTAGGGTTTGTCAATTGTTTGATGATTTTAATATTTTTAATACTTTTAGTTATAAACTGAAAATTGATTAGCTTAATAAAATTAGGATTAATAGAAAATTGGTAATTGTGAGGTTTAAATTCTTATTACAGTCTCTGAGGGAACGATACTCTACTTATTATTATATTACTTGTTGACCACGTATACTTGCGTGCTGTGCGTAATTAGATTTTACCCAACAAAAGGTCTCACACATTTTAAGATATAAATATTTTACATCTTGAAGCTTAAATAATTTATATTCCTTTTTAGAAATATATGTCACCTTTACTTGCTAATTTGAGGTTTAAACAGTTAATACATAGCTTTTATATTAAAACTCAACTTACTATATTATTTTTTTAATTTAAATAATTTTTACATCAGTTTGTATGTTCATGAGTCAACACTGACTGTGGCCTCATATACAAATATTTTATCTTGCTAGCACATTTGCTTTATTTTTTGTTTTACAAATATTTGCATTTTTGCATTTTATATTATATATATATATATATATATATATATATATATATATATATATATATATATATATATATATATATATTCCGTTACGTAAAACACAGCTTAAAACCCACATTTTGAGCACCGAAAACCTCAAAATATCATTTTTATGATTAATACAAAATTTTAAAGGTTTCTTGCCCTTTGTTGCACCACAAAATAATTTTATAGGCAACCTTAATTTTTATTTTGCTTAAACATGTAATTTATATTTATTACATATTTTTATTGTTTTATTTATACCCGAAAGGAAGTTTCTCGGCATAAAATATCACTTATAGTCAATTCTTGCCCCGTAAGATTTTATTTGATTTATTATGACTTATTATTTTATCGGAACGCGATTCAGAACGTCGAACGTCAAAGTCGCTCGACGCACCGACGCTCGGCGTTCGCTCGATTACAAGTTATGACATGCCTATTCGCTCATTTTTAATTTTCAAATCATGAGTCATATAACAACGAAATTTCGGGTGTATTATAGAACTCATGGCACAGTATTTTAGAAAATTTTCACACCGCGAAATTGAAACACAGAAACTAATCAAAACAGTGAGCGAAAAGGACGTCGAACAACAACATAGCACGGCGCCGCGCGGCTGGGCAGGCGTGCGCGGGAGCTGCCTGGCTGCTGTTGCTGCCCTGTCGTGCGCTTAACAACCTAGCTACTTCGCGATTTTCTCACGCCTTGCTCGTTTATCAGAAAATTCTTAACTATGGATATGTTTTACATGGTATACGAAAGTAGTTTTAAAAAATATTACCAAGTAATTTTGGACCTCTTAGGCAGCCTAAAACAGACCCCCAAAATGTCCACTCGCAACAGTTTTCATCTTTTTCCCAGATTTACCCTCTTTCGCTAAAATATTCATAACGTTTTCGTTTTAAAACATTTTTAGGCGATTCTTGAGCCCACACTAAGCTAACTTCCAGGACTACAACTCTTCCAAATTCAAAACATATCAGCCCAAAAATTCCGTTCAAGTGGACTTCACCGCACTTGTTGGACAGTTTTGACACTACTACTTTGAATTGTCATAACTCTCTCCTCCAAAGTCGGATTTAGTCTGTTCTAGAGTCTATGGAAAGCTTATTGAGTGTAATATAACATACCAAAAGCCCAAAATTTTTAGGGCATTCTAGCTAACCCCGAAATTTCTGTTTAGGGGCAGTAGTCACCAATTTTTTTTTTCTAAGTTAAAAACTGTTTTGGTTCTTCTTTCTTTGGATCAAACTTTTAACACCTAAAATATCTTGATCTAAACATAACACACCATATAACATGTAGATCTAAGATTTTTAAAGTTCAAAATCATAACTTCAGATTTGATTTAACAAAAGAAATTAAACAAAGCTTGGGATTTTAAACCTTTAGGGCTCATCTTCTTCTTCCATGGCTACCGATTTCTCTCTTTGCTCCACCTATGACTAAAATTCTCTCTCTCTCTCTCTCTTTGGTCGGGTAGTCAAGGAAAATGAGAGGAAATGTTTCACTCTCTTTTTTCTTTTCCTTTGGTTAATGATTTAAGAAAGAGAGTAGATAAAATAAGATGGAGTGAGTGGGGAGTTGGGGAAGTTAGTCACCTAACCCATGTGCTGAAAATCTCCAGTAGATTTGGCCCTTATGGGTCCCGCTTTTAATTCCTCGTTTTACGTGTTTAATCCCGTCTTTAACTTTCGGACCTGAAAACTCAAATTTTCGAGTTTATAATCGATTCCTACTAAATTTGACGCTCCCAACGTCATGGGCACATCCATTTCTTCAAATTCGTCTCCTAATTTTAAGTTTAACTTTTTCGAAAGAGTCAACTGTTGACTTTGACAAAAAAGTCAATCTCATATTTCATGTTTAGAGTCTATTCTTACACTACAAGAAAAAGGTTTATTAGCGACCGTGTATCAGCGACCGTATGCTGTCACTGATAGATATCAGTGACCGACTGTGGTCGCTGATAGTCATCGCACAAAATCTGGTCGCTGGGATGCATATCAGTGACCACTACTAGCGACCGATACATCTGCGACCGCTATGAGCAACCGAAATGACAAATTCGGTCGCTAAGCTGAGTCAGCATGGTCCAGAACCAAAGCTGACGTGATCCACGTGTCAGCGATTGCTATCAGCGACCGTATGCGGTCGCTGATAGCCTCGAATGTTTAGCCGTCGCTAATAACTATCAGCGATCGCATGCGGTCGCTGATCTGAATAAACTAAGAACCAGATTTTTGCTGTTTTGTAGAATTCCCAAAAACCTGTACCTGTTTTGTACCTGCTTTATCCCAACACACACAACAATATAAATAGCATGCACAACAATATAAACATTCATCGTCCACCGACACATACGCCAAACTAGTATATAAACCTTTAAAAACCAATATGAATTGAATAAATATAAACAAATCTAATATTGTTTAAGTAACATACAGACATCCAAAGAATGAATATACAAGTACAAGCTTATCAAATAACTACAAAACAACACTAAAGTAGGTACGTCAAGCATCATCGCCTCCTTGATCACCTTGTAATTAACAAAATAATAAAACAAGTTACAAATACAGTAACTATGTTGATACTGGTATATATTACGATAATATATACAATAAATTGATTTTATACCTCGTCGCCATCCCCATGTTGTCCTGCTGCTACTGCCGCTACTGCTTTAGCTAACTCCTCAGGACTTAGAGCCCCCAGATGCCCGCCCAGTATCTTCAGAAGATGTCGATCTTGACATATAGCTCTCACACAGTCAGCCGGAGTATGAACAGCTGGATGACTCAATGACTGCGAAGACTGGGTAGCAGAGCTACCTGAGCCACTGAAGGATGGGCGTCGTCATTGTCCTTGACCTTTAATGTAGTTCTTCTTCACAACAGACGCCCTCTCCCACAACTTTTGATCAATATGCGAACATGGAGTGCCTTCAGGATAGCGCTCATTCAATAAACACTTATAAGTATCCTGTCATCATGTTAACAATTAAATAGTTAAAAAAAATTATGTAAGCATTGATAAACAAGATCATGTTGTTAAAACTTATTACCGTTATCTGGATAGCATCAGGCATACCATCACGGGTAGCCACGTACAAATCCAGCCAATGGATAGGCTGACCTTGAGACTAAGACTCCTATACAAAAAATAGCACAATATTACTAAGTAAAAATGTGATATATTTTATACAATTCATGATTGTAAACATATTAAAACTTGTAAATACGTACCCTGGCAGTGATATGCTGCAACTATGAAATACTTCCGCCCTTGTATCTTCCTTTAGCCTTTTCGCCATCGGGTACACCCGAGGATCTGTTGGTGGCGGCAGTCTTTCGTCTTTTTACCCAGCTCTCAGCTCTCCATTGGGCATACATCTCAGCCCATATGGACTGGGTGCACCACCAGGGGCTATGCTCATGCATGTAATCCTCTCACTGGCCTGGATGGTCGATCTCGGCATTATGAAGGGCTTTTTGTCGTTCTTTATTCAAATTATCCTTGGTACGGACGGCGCACTTTTGCCAGAATAATATATGAATCACTGAAGCTTGCACTTCCTCCCATCTATAACTTTTCTGTAAATAAAACAACAATAATAACATTACTAAACAATTATCTTTAATTAGAATATTATATTATCTGTCATAATTAAAAAAAACATACCTGAAATTCAGCCCAAACAGCATCCTTGTGGGCGATAGGTGTGCTCACCCACGTAATCACAGGTGTAGGCCAATTCTATAAGCACAGCTGTGATATGCACTTGACGATCTAATTATCTGAAAAATCACTATATTATACAACAATTTACATCAACGATAAGTAGATATATTAAAGCAATTTACATCTAAGTTCTATATATCTTGTATAAATGGAATCTAAAATGCTTATATATAAATGATGCGGGACGTACGTGCTATTCGGAGGAGGGCGAATCTGAATAAGAATCCGATCATTCAGATTAGTAGGGGCCTTGGGCACATGATTAGGTCTCCTACCCAAGCCGCGCTTTTTCTGCGCTGCTTTAGAAGCCATCTGTATATTACAAATTTTAAGATGTATATATGAGTTATATTTGATTACATGTACGTTTATATGAATATATAAAATGACAATAAACATGACAATGATATAAACATGTATATATATATATATATATATATATATATATATATATGAATATAAAATGACAATAAACAAAAATTACATTTAAATAGTTAAGTACATAAACATGACAAATATATAAAAAACATGTAATGCTAAACATACATTTTACTTGTTCAAGTGTCTAATTTAGAATCATCTTGTATACGTGTTGCAGATTCATGACCATCATCTGCTTCAGATTTAGTGTCAGATTCAGTCAATAACTCTTCCTCCTCAGTATCAATGTCATCTGACACAAGTATGGACTCAGGATCTAATTCATGTGGTTCATCTCCACCATCTAACGGGTTTACTTCATTGTCGTCCTCCACATTTATTATAGTTTGACTATGAAGCATCTGCTATTGGTAAATCTCCCCATCAACTACTTCTACACGACTACGCGCGGGAGTATGAATTACAACTTGCCAATCTGTAGGCGGTCTATCCCTTTTCTTAACAGAACTAGGAGTATAGTATACTTATTCTGTTTGAGTTGGTAAAATAAACGGTTCGTTGGAGTACGCAGACCTATAGAGGTCAATATCGACGATTCCATGTCTGTCAACACGTATCCCTTTTTCTGAATCAAACCAACGACACTTGAACAAGTGAATATGACCCCCGTACGTGCCCTTGTACGACAACTCTACGATTCCTCCAACTCCCCATAAAAAGGCACGACCAAGCTCATTGTAACAATCTCCTTGGACACACACTCCAGAGTTTATTGTTCTTTTATCGCGCCCATATGCCTTTGTATGAAATTCACAACCATTTATTTTGTAACCATTGCGGCTGACTTGATCCCTATCTGGTCCCGTAGCTAGGACTTGTATATTAGCTGGAATCGTTGATCCCTCAGTCAAAGCCTACAAAAACTCTATCTTATTAAATGAAGTCATAGTTAATATGGAGTGTATATATATATATATATATATATATATATATATATATATGTCATGCTTAAGAAATTGAACTTACTTTGTCCTTTAGCCAAAGTGCAAATTTTTTATCATTATTGATTTGAATATCTTTATCAGTTATACCAGAATGCTTCACTTTTAACTCGTCATCGTACAATCTATACCATGTTATAAACATTAACATATTGGAAAAAATTTCAACTTAAATTGTTTATTATTAAGTTTACATGTGTACCTCACAAATTCGTCAATCTCCTCGCAATTGAGAAGAATGTAAGTATGTGCAGCATGTAATTCTTACTCAGAGAGGAATATGCGCTTCCCTTTTCTATAAGCGTGGCTCGATAGACCATATACAGAGAACCGACCATTTAGTTCAACATTTCCCCCATCTTCATGTCTCGATACTCGATTGGCCTTTGTCAAGACTTCGTCCGGAAAATAATCTGAGACAAACGTAGATATCTCATCGAAACTGTATGCCTCACATATCGACCCCTCGACATAAGCTCTATTCTTCACCTTCCTCTTAAGGTTTCCCATCACCTTCTCGAAAGGGTACATCCATCTATATTAAACTGGACCCCCAACACGAGCTTCATAGGGAAGATGGATTTGCAAATGCTTCATAGAGTCAAACAAACCAGTTGGGAATATTTTTTCCAGTTTACACGTGATCTCTATTATGTTCTTCTCAAGTACAGACATATCCTTCCCATTTAATGATTTTAAACATAAGTCTTTGAAGAAACGACTAAGATCCGTCAAAGCATCCCATATTGGTTTATCAAGCAGATCCCGAAATGCTATAGGCATAAGTTTCTCCATGAACACATGACAGTCATGACTCTTCATCCCTTGCAATTTCCCACCCGTAACACACCTTGCAATGTTTGACGCATATCCATCTAGTAGTTTCAGAGACTTAACCCATGTGCACACATCTTCAACTTGCTTGTTGGACAATGTGTACCTTGCATGCGGTTTGACAATCTTACCATTAAGAGATTCATAAAGTTCTAATCCAGGACGCTTACAAATATCTTTTATGTCCAAACGTGCCTTATCATTATCTTTTGTTTTCCCCGTAACATTCATCACGGTGTTAAACATATTGTCAAACACATTCTTCTCAATATGCATCACATCTAGATTATGACGAATCAAATTTGTAGACCAATAAGGCAGTTCCCAAAAGATGCTTCTCCGAACCAAGTTATGAGATTCGCCAAACCCATTGATTATGTTTGTGGCATCAATCTTACCAAATGGGATAATCTTACCAAACGGGATAACTAGCATCCTCCTGCCTGGAATTTTTGAAATTGTGTGATATGCCTAATTACGTGATCAAGGATTCCAAGAGTAGAATTTAAAGGGAATTAGAATCCCCTATTTTGGGAATATCAGAATATATTTACTTCATTATAGTTTAAGGTATTTGGTGAAGATGACTGTACACTGTGGTATCATGCCTTTTTTGAAAATAACTTGCCTCAGCTCTATCGAAATTCCTTTTCTTTTTATATCTTTTTTGGGGGTGGTAAAGAAGGATTAAGTATCGCTTAGTTCACAAAGGTCAAAAGGTAATCTTAGTGCAAAATGAATGACCATATCAGCCTTTTGAGAAAACCAAGTAGACATGATTTAAACATCAACATTCTCAATACTTATCAAACACACTATTTCAAGAATAGTAACAGAACAAATCACAGTCAAGAGGCAAACTTAGGTGTGAGGTGGATAAACTTGTTATTAGGTTTGTGAAATGTAATTCTTTGATATTCCAATACATTAAGTCACAGGGGAAAACATCTCGTGAAAGAATTCAAACTTAAAATTTATAATATTCCACTCCTTTAAATTATCATTACAAACAAAGACATTTGAAAGTAGAATGGTGCATAATCAGGACCAAATTCAGTATTGTATATAACAATATTTCAGTCGGTTACTAACAATTACTAGCTAAAGCTCCAATTTTTAACATGAAAGACATTACCATCATTTGTTTCTCCTTCAACTTGACGAAGAATAGAAAACAATTGTAAAATTCAATAACTTAATGCAGATCTCCAACACATTTTAAGACCCTCCACTCAATCAGCGGAGACAAAAGAAAGCATCACTTTAAAATGAATTAATAAACTATTACAATTAACTGAAAAAGTACATATTTCAACAAACCTCTAACAGAAAATCAGAGGCAAAGCTTACCAACAATCCATATAGTCAAGATACCCAACCCAAGACCCACAATCACAAACAAAATTCAATTAATTAACCTAATAAAAAAAGGGAAAGAATACCTCAGATAGTGAGATTGACAGTCAAGAGGAGAGGCGGTGGCAGAATGGGTGAGGCGGTGGCGGTGGTTGGCTTCTCCCTATTCTCCTTCTTCTCCCCATTTCTCCCTCTTCTCTCTATTTTGCTCTCTTTTTTTTTTCTTATTTCCGTCTGTATCGAGCGAATGACTGAAACTGGTAACATTAAGAATGATCAGCGACCGCCATCAGCGACCGCATGCGGTCGCTGATTTTTAATGACAAGGACTTATCAGCGACTGCATGTTGTCGCTGATATTAAGTGGTTGCACAAAACCTTGGCACCAACATTTTGTGCCAAAATTTACGAGGCAAATTTGTGCTAGCGACCGCATACGGTCGCTGATATTAAATAGCGACTAGATTAAATGTCGGTCACCGATGACGGTCGTTGTTACTATTATCAGCGACCGGAGCTGTGGTCGCTTATAGCATTGGTCGCTGTTAGGCATTTTTCTTGTAGTGTTACTAATTTTGACGTTTTGGACTCAATTATCTTGTTCGCATCTTCAAATTCTGCTTCTATCTTTGATTTTGACTTTTCTCCCTAAAAAGTCAACTATTGACTTTGACCAAAAAGTCAACCCCGACACATTTTGTATTTACAGCCTTTTTCTGAATAATCTTGACGTTCCGGACATAACCGAACAGTCCATGCTTCCAAAAAAAATTTCTAACTCAAATTTTGAGTTTTAACTTACTCCTTTTTTTATTATTGATCATATCAACTAATCATCTATTAATTATTATTCATTTCATTGATTTACTAGTACATAAATTAAATACTAGCATTCTTCAATTACTATAACCATTAAGTTATTTAATTCTCATTCTTAATATATAATATTAGGCTAAATAGTTTTCTTTTATTTGTTTATATAATAAACAAATATAAACAATCACATAAGTCCTTCATAAAAATTTTAAATCCAAACTCTATTTCCAATCTAGGTATTATTATTTAACATTTATTTAATCAATTAAGATTTTAATAAATTGTCTAAATTCTCGGGTTGTCACATTTAATCCTTCTTTTAAGAATTTCGTCCTCGAAATTCACCTTGCACCTTACACCATTTATACTCATCACCTGCTACCCAAAACATCACTCACAAGAGTTAAACTTTTCAAATCATGCTGTGGAGTCATATGGACTATAAACTATCATTTTCGAATAGGTTATACAGAAATTCATCCGCAAACTGTCATAACTTACGGACACAAAGGGTGATTAGCCCGGTATACCCTGTACTGATCAAGTACTGCTGGTCGAAACAATTTTTTATGTTCCTCTTATCCGCCTTAGGCGCACAAAAGTTTTCCCAAATTTTGGGATGCTTACCTCAGTCTTATCAGATTCTGCACCAAAATAATTCGGTTCAGGAAAATTTTCAAAGAACGCTTAGAATTTTATAAAAGTTGGTCTATCTGAATCAAATAGCGTAGACTCACACCAATAATTCCATTTCAATCAAAATATTTATGTATAACCAAACCCCGTTGGCAATTTATTATCTAAAAATATTTTGAAAATGACGTCATGATACCGTAATACGTTAGCATGCCGTTTGAGGATTCTGTCATTGTGTGACTTTGTCATAAGACATCATACAATAGTCAGACAATAATTTTTCAATCAAATTCAACACTAAGTATCCATGTATTTACAACTCCATCATTTTTTTATCATCTATGTACCAGGTTACATGAGACATTAACGATAAATAAAATACATTTTGATATTTCAAATCATTTTCGTCTGGCCGAAACAATTAGCATAGACTATACTTTAAACCGTTCAAAAATCTTTGCAAATTAGTTTTATCATCTCAACAGGTAACGTTGTGTCAATGTCCCGAAGTCCACACATACACAATGGTCATCAGGAGTTGACAATAAAAAAAAATAATTTTTTAAATGGGACATAGTGCGTATTTAGCCTGATGTCAAAAATTTTGAAGTCTAGCATAGCTAGAAGATTTGAAATACCTAATCTTCACTAATAATCCATTGCTTAATCAGTCTATCTATTCCTATTATCATCAATACTTCATTCATACGTAACTATACCCAGTTCATTAAACTTACCACAATCATATGAGTTTAAGAACTTATCCTAGTTCAGGCGTCCATTGGCTGAGGGGTTCAAAAATATATCATACAATTATGAGTCATGAACTTATCATAAGTGTGAGTTTTAAGAACTCGCACCTAATCTTATATTCTCTACTTATACTCCACCTATCTGCTATATACATGAGAAAAGAATCATCTTCTCAACATGTATATAGCAAATAGTGCGACACAAATATTTCAATAATTATCAGTACCAGAAACTAAGTGGTTGTCGAACCAAACTTGGCCACTAATCAATATAGGAAGCTAAGCGGACAATTCCCTGTCCATACAAATAATTGTTTAACTTAACCATTATATCGAATAGGAAGCTAAGTGGTCCTAAAATCAAGTACAAATTCCCCGCCCATACAAGGAATCATACAACTCAGCAGCTGACATGAGTCCTCAATTGAAATCCCACTTAATCCTAGCTCCATACTTACTCCATACGAATTTTTTTCAATCTGTATTGCATTACCTGTAATAACCCGATATTTTCTATATAAATAAATAAAATATTTTGCATATATATATATATATATATATATATATATATATATATATATATATATATATAAAGGTGGGAATATGTGCCAAGTAATGTGTATGTATATGTGATAAATAAAATTTAATTATTACATGAACAATTTCAAATAATTTTATTTTTGAATTATTGATCATTATAAAGTATATTCTTATGATAATTAATTTTATAGTAGAAGTGTCTTTATTATTTATTTTCAATGAAAATAAGATTTTTATATTATTTAAATAATATATGAAATGATTATTGGAATTATTATAATTACTATTTTATTATACGAATTTTAGTTCAGATTATTAAGTTAACTTAATTAATAATGTTATATATGAAAGATAAATCAGATATGGAATCTAAACCCTAAATTTAGATTTTTGTTCAAGGGATGAGAATAATAATATAATATAATATATACTTTAATTTTTCAGTGCTATAAATATATTATGTATATGTGTAGACTGATAATAGTTAGTCAATTATGGTGTATCACGACAAACCCTTGTATTACTTTCATAAATCATAATTGGAAACTCAATACTGGAGTTTAAGGTCAGTCAGAAATGGTGTTATATGGATTATATTGGGTATTATAGAATTTCTGTTAATTAGGAAAAAAACCTAATTTATATTTGAAAAACCCCTAAATTAAATTAGAAACCCTAATTCGCTAATTAGGAACCCTAATTGCTAAAATTAAAAATCTTAATTATTATTTTAGTAAATTATAATGTTAATTAAGAAAACCTAATTGTTAATTTGGGAACCCTAATGAGATTAAAGAACCCTAATTTTCTATTAAAAACCCTAATTTTAATTAGTGTGTTTTAATTAAAATTTTATTACATTTTAATTTTAATTTTTCAAACCCTAGAAATTATTTGAAAAACTTTAAGATTTAAAATCTAGTAATTAAACCATAGATTCAAGTACATTAGACAAGAATACCATTAAAATTAAAATGTAAATTACCATTATACCATTTTTGTCCCATTTGGTTAAATTATTAATAACAAAATCCTACCATATCTTGACAAGCCACCCTAGTCTAAGCTATGAGCCTACAAGCTACAACTATCAGCCATGACACATCCACATACATTGCATACATGTTATAGATATAGATCAAGAAAGAGAAAGTCTCATATTTTACCTCATTTGTGCACTTATACTCATCCAAGACTCTCTCTCTCTCTCTAAAACCCACAAATTCTATTACTAGATCAGTCCCAAAACAAAGTCCCACAATCACCATAACAGATCTAGAAGCCCAGATTCAAGATTTAGCAAAGAAAGGTATAAACCCTAAGCCAAAATTTTAATCATGTATGATATGTTAGATTTGATGTTTTTATATTTAATCATGTTGTATAAGGTGTTAATCAATGATCTGGATTGATAGATGTTAGGTCCATAACACCTATAGTCTCGGATTTGATGATTTACAAAATTTGGAAAATGTTTAAAACTGTGGTCTAACAACGAATGTGAGAGCCTCTAGATCTTTCTGTGTTTAGTGTTATATGTGTTTTATGTTATGAACTTGTTCCTTGATATTAGGAGAGTAGACTGGAAGTGGAATCACCATCCATACCATGTCTAGATCTCCAGATATAAAGCGTCAAAGTGTGTTGACCGCTCATGGAAACTGTTTTGGAAAACCCAGAAATTTCCAGATTTTCTGACAAGCAACTTTGAAGCTTCTGATTTTGCTGATATGTTATAGTTAGTCCATGTTGTTGTTTTAATGTTGTAGTCTAACATAAGGACTACATAATCATGCCTCTAGAAACCCAAGATCTCACACTGAATCGAATTTAATGACGGTCAAAGTAGGTTGACCAAACTGCTTGAAGAACAAATCTGGGTAACCAGATTTTTTCCCAGATCATTCTGACAGCATATTCATGAGCCCAGATCATGCTTGTGTTTTACGGATTTTTATGGTTGTTGTATCTAAGTTGTAATACGTTATATGGACTACATATGTATGCCTTAATATCTCCTAAACATTAAACTGGCTGGATTTAGTGGCCGATCAAAGTATCTTAGTAGAATACGAAATCTGTTTTCTAGGTAACCCAGAAATCGTTTGAGTAACTTCTCTGGCAGGCTTTGACCGACATTTATCTTGAGATAGTGTTGTTATGATGATGTTAGGTAATAGATCTGTTCCTTGACATGTTGTCTATAAACTAAAATTTTAAGAATACAAAAATATCACATAGATTGAAAGTTGCGGAAGCCCAAATATGATTGCACGAACTGCTCTTCATTTCTGGGTAACCCAGAAAATGAAGAACAGTTCTGACAACTTTTTCAATAGCTTAGATATTTCTGACTTATAATGTCTAGACTTGGATACTATGTCAATCATGTACTATGTTAGTTTTTCTCACAGCCCGACATCTAGACCACCCATATCATCAACTGATTTGTTTATATAAGGCGATCAATAGCGTTGACCGGCCATGACTGGAAATTCTGGGCATGACTGGAATATGATGAACACGTTCTGACAGCTAGTTCAAAGCTTAATAACTTTCGGTTGTGATGATGTATGACCTGGTTATTGGTTGTTACATGTAGTGTTACGCTAGTACTACAAGAACAATGTTTTAGCTTGCCCAGAAATCTCATATATTGGAATTTATCATTGATCAAGAACACATTAGACTACACTTTCTGTCGTTAAAGACCTATAGCGACATTTCTATTAATTTTAATTAATTTAAATTCTAAAAAAATCATTTAAAAATAGAAAATAACTTCTGAAAATTACAAAAATTATTTTAAGTTATAGAAATTAACTTTTACTAATTTGACATATTTTTCATAAATATTAATATTTATTTAGATATTATTGGTATTTAATTTATCTAATAAATGTATTAAATAAATTAATTAAAAATAATTTTATTGTATTAAAAATTATTTTAAATGATAATAAGGTATTTAATAATATTTTAAGTTATAAAACATAACTTTTAATATTTTGAGATAAATTTCAATAATTATTTACTATTAAAGATATTAGATTTATTTAATACTTGTATTAAATAAATTAATTTAAAAATAATTTTAATATTATAAAAATCATTTTAAATGTAAATAAATAGTTTAAAAATATTTTACGTTATAAAATATAACTTTTAAAATTTAAAGGTAAATTTTATTAATAATTTAATGTTAAATGATATTAGAGTTATTTAATAATTATATTAAATAAATAGTTTAAAAATGGTTTTATTGATTTAAAAAGGAAATAAGTGAATTAAAAATATTTTAAGTTATAATAAATGACTTTTAATATTTTGATAAATAATAAATTAATATTCTAATATTAATAGTAATTTTTTAAAAATGATTTTTAATGTTTTAGAAATCATTTAAGGGTAATATTAATGTTTTAAAAATAATTTGAGTTATTATAAATAATTTTAATATTTTGGCAATGGTTTCATTAATAGTTTAATATTAATTAAATATTAATGATAATAGAATTAGTAAATATTTAAATCATTTAATAATGATTCCGATGTTTGAAAAATCATGATAAATTATAATAATTATTTAAAAATTATTATAAGTCAAATACAAATAATATGACTGATATTTTCAGTTATTGAACTACAGGATAGAGTTTTAGACTCGATAAATACACGATAAAGTCGTCGGTATACCGAAATATTTTAGAAATTGATCTAGACTTGTATAATTGGACTCGATAAGTGTTTGTTTGTGATGCAGTGACTGTTAAACATATGTGACAATGTGATTGTGTTATGTGCTGACTGCAATTAGCAGTACTTTGTGATATGATATATTATTCTAATCAAACGAATAATCTTATTAATGATAGGTTTCAGTATAAAAGATAAAACTAAGTTGTGTTATTGTAAGCAACAACTCAGGCAAATATCTGAACTATTCTTTACATTGTGCAAGTATCCTAACTTTGCATTTACTTTATGCAATGGACATGAGTAAGAAAGTTTCAGAATTATATTATCATTATGCCAGATTATTAACTCTATTGTTATCGATTATGTATCCAATCTTTGTATTCATATAAGTTCTTAAATTATCCGATCATTGTATTACTGTATCATTCAGATATTTATTCTGTTCCTATATAGGGTTAGACAAGTGTCCCCACTTGGATAATCATTGTATTTAATCACATGTTGATACAAACTTATTGATTTCGAGTATGTATACGTTGACATAAAAAGCCGTCTAAGCTATTTGATTCAGCTAGACATAAAAATATTGATAAACAAGATAGAACGTTATTGTATCCAACCAGATTGTTTTGGTTCGGATTCTTGACTAAGTA
Source organism: Panax notoginseng (assembly GCA_016801055.1). Lineage (NCBI taxonomy): Eukaryota > Viridiplantae > Streptophyta > Magnoliopsida > Apiales > Araliaceae > Panax > Panax notoginseng. The sequence continues at coordinate 114,127,823 of CM029018.1, forward strand.
TGAACATCCCGAACATGGAAAAACTTTTGTGCACCTAAGGTGGATAGAGTGAACGATAATATCGTTCTTGCATGTAGTATTGATCAATACAGGATGCATTGGGATGATCACCCTTGTGCCCGTAAGTTATGACGGTTTGTGGATGAAGTTCTGCTAAACCTTAGAGAAAACTAAAAGCAAAGTTCATAGTCTGTCGAATGCTCTCCATTTATAGTCAATACGTAGTTTCAAAAATTTTATATAAAAGTGATATGTTGTGATTGTTGGTTCAGCTTACTTCACAACTGTTGATTCGTTGTAGAAGTGTTATTCAAAGAAAATATTTAATTCTTTCAGCTTATATTTATTGTTGCTATTACTTGCTGGGCAATCAAATGCCCATTCTTGCTTTAAATTTAAATGTTTTCAGGTAAGCATGATCAACCAGAATGTTCAGGCTAGAACAAGGGAAAAGGAAAGCAATCAGAATAATCTTATGTTATCTTTTTTAATAGTTAGACAGTATTAAGATATTGATATTTATTATCTATCATGTAATGTGTTGTAGTAAAGGTTCCATACTTGGGGATTAGACTCTGATGTATGTAAATTGAGTTTGATATCTATATTATTGTTATTATTATTAGTATTATTCCGCTCATATAAATGGTATCGTAAAGCACCGAGTACGGGTTTCAAGTACCTGAATTTTGGTGGCGTTACAACATGGTATCAGAGCTTTAGGTTTAGAAACCTTAGGTGGGATAGACCTTAGGCTATAACCTTAGAACAGAGGGAAACGTTGAAAATACAAATAACTCATATAGAGTTTAAAAGGAGATGAATTGAATAAATTCATCGTTAAACAAAATAAAAGATAACTTGTATAAAATTATTAATTGTTGTGTGTATATACTACGTGTTAATCAAGATAGTTTATGTGTAGATGTCAGGCGGAAAAGAATTAGTATACCCTCAGATAACTAAGCCAATATCAAAGTAAATAGCTGAAATAGAGGCTCACTTTGAAATCAAACCTAATGAGGTGATTATACTAAAAAAGGTATTATCAGACCCAGACACAATAGTATAACTGATATGTAGAATATAGTTAGAGAATATAAAGTTAATCTTGAGTTCTTTAAACTCATACTTATGGTAAGTTCATAACTCATAATTATATAAAATTTTTGAACCCCTCAGCGAATGGACGCCAAAGGTCTGACTAGGACAAGTTCTTAAACTCATATGATTGTGGTAAGTTCCTGAACTTATAATATGTGGTAAGTATGATGAACTTGGTTTAGTTAATTGAGAATGAACTATTGAGGATAATAGGAATATATAAAATGCTAAGCAATTGATCCTTAGTGAAGGCCTATGAAATAAGTAGTATTAGTGTTACTTGAATATGTATGATTTTATAATACGTATACGATAATTATGTGGGTGTAATGTAAAATTCTCAACTTTTGTATAAGTTGTGGCATCAATTCCCGACTTTTATGTCACAAAGGGGATATTAGATGTTTAAAGCAATATATGCTACGCTATACGGTGTAAAGTATTATGAAATTAGTTATGTTGGGCGAGTGCATATTTTGATTCGATGTTTAAATGTAAATGCCCATGATTATTTATAAAGTCCTTCAAGAAATTTATGTACAAGGACTTAGTGATAGATAAAATTTGTTAGGTTGATCTAAGCTCTTAATGTGTATCATTCTGTAAATGAATGTATAGATAGAGAGATCAAAGCTGTTAGGTTGATCTTGAGATGTAATAGATAGGCTTCGAAGAGATCGTAGTATATCAAGTTGATCAAGATTAAAGAAGTCAAGGCAGAAACGTAGAGCTTCGAGAATCGTAGTGTGCATGCCTTGAAGGGTGTGACAACCCGGAGAATCCAGATTGTCCAAAAATTAAGTTTAAAGAATTAGTTATTAATAAAATTAATTTTTATTAATACTATCATGTGCTATGTGTTTATTAATCGTTGTATAACCTAGGATGATTATAAGTCGGGAGTATTCTGGCTACGAGCTAGTTTAAACGAGTAAGAATTTTCTAGACGAAAATAGAATTTTTTCGAGAACAAAAATATTTCCGAGGAAAAAGACGAAATAAGCATTATTCATCAATTTCTGCTCGGAGTTTTATTTTGAAATTCCGAGAAGTTATTGATTACGTAAAATGTTGAGACGTGATGGAATATTCAATAATATTTCAGTTATGGCAAAAACGAAGTTTTCGCCTGCGGACGTAAAACCTAAGGGTTAGGAAAAGTAATTTTCGAGAATTTTAATGAGTACGTATAATAACTAGGATTATTATGCGTAAGAGATACGAGTATAATACTAGTTATTATATGGGTATAGTATGAAGATTAGTACGACGTATAATACGAATATCGTACGAATGCTATACGAAGAGAATACGAGAATGGAATGCGTAGAATACGATTAGTCTTAATGGACTTTGAGTTCATGGACTTTGTAGAATCCAATTGGACTTGGATTATGTCAAGCTCAATGATTTGTGAAATCAAGCCCAAGATAGGCCCAATAAGAATTAGGGTTAAGTCCCAAACCAATCAAAGAAATCGCGGATCGAACTAATGGGTAAAAGGATGGGTAATAACCATAGGGCAACCCATGAATGACCCAAAGTGGTGGCCAAGTAAAGTACTTGGTGGCTAAGTTAATGTGGTGGCCAAGTTAACTTAGGACTTAAGCCATGAATAGTAAGGAGGTTAAGGGGGGCGAAATGACTAAAATACCCCTAGCCTTGAAATTTTATAAATAGTAAGCTCATTTCATTATTTTTGGATTTTGAAAATCCTACACCTTAGAGAGAAAGAGAGAGCTCGGATGAAGAGGGAGAAGGAAGAGATTGAGCATGAAGGTTCGGATCAAAAGTGATCGTGAAATATCAAAGCTTGCAAATCGCCGACTTTGTCTAGCAGAAGAAAAATAAAGAAGAACGGTAATCTGTACCCTAGTTTCTTCTAATATATTTTCTTTAACTTTCTATGTTCAAAAACATAACTTAATGAGAATAAGGAGTAAAAGAAGTTAGAAATGATTTCATATGGTTGAAATCATGAGAAAGTGAAGAAATAAGAATTAGAAATTTAGTTTATAAATTTCTTAAGGAAGAATAAGATTCGTGAGGATTTTGAGCGATCCGAACGAATATTGTGAACGAGTAGATGAAATAAGTAAGGAATGGTGTTCTATAACATCAAATTCCAAGAAAAAGTAGAATCGTAATTCAAAATATCTATTAAAGCGAAGAACGAACGAAGAACACGAAGAACGTTGTTGATGGACAAATTTAAAACCATCGTAGGATAATTGTTGTTCATGGACAAGCTTAAAACCATCACGTATAAGTTAGTTTCATATTTCTTGGTTAGGAACGGTAGAAACGTTCATGAAGAACGGATTAAAACGTAGCTATAACGAAGTTATGGCGAAATTTTCGTAAAAGATGAACGAGAATTAGGAAGTTAGTAAATGAACCCGAATGTGTAGGGTTTCATTAGAAAGTAAGAGAATATAGAGAACGTGAGTCGTGGACTCATGAACGATCAAGTTCCGAGTTCGGATGATCGAATTATGGACGAATGAGCAAAGAACGTTAAAAGCGTAAAAATAATCGAAGGGTGTAGATTAAGCCATTCGAATGGTAAGTCAACAGATTCAGAATGATATTATGTCAAAGGGGTATTGAAGTACATAAGATAAGGAAGAGAATGGCTTTGGAACGACCTCGTTCCGAGTTATAACGAAGAAGTTATGAGATCGGGAAGTAAGCGTCTCAAATCGGATTTAACAGTTAGAAAAATTTCTAGGGTTTAGGCTTGGCGCCGCAGCGCCTGCTAAGTTATGTGCAAGAAAGAAATATGAACATATAGTTCACGTAACGTAACACTGAAGCAAGTGAGTTAAACCTTTATTAAAGGTTGAACGAAAGGATTAAACGAGATTAAAAGATAGAGAATGTAAGCGCTAGACTACGTAACCGATATCCGGGGACCGTAGTCGTTATAAACGAACGTGAAGGATTGCTATGATTGTAATTCCTTAGACGTTGAGTGACGAAGGTAATGAATAACATTTCGATGTTATGTCATGGTGATGAGAGATAAGTGTAAAGCGTATAAACGCTGTGAACGTAACGTTGTTGCGATGAACGATCGGTCTTAGCATACAAAGAATGGTATGGCTTCGACATTAAGAAGAAGAATGAACAAGGGGTTCATGGGTTGGATAATGAATGAAAGTGATTAAAACCTTGAGCAAAGGTTGAATGAGAGATTAAGAGACAAGCAACATAAACGTCGAATACGTAAATGATCCTCATGAATCGTATTCGTGTCAGGCGAACATTCTAAGTATACAATGGTTGTATGACTTAGACGTTGATGAAGGTAATAAGAAAGATATGATTTATCAAGGAAAGCCGTAACGAATGGTAATGATATTAATGAAACTCCGAGGGTGAGTCGGATAGAGAATGTTAGAATGAAAGGTAAGCGTTAAACACTTTAACCAACGTAAGGGTTGAGTGTACGTGAATATTAAACGAGTAGAACCTACACTCCGTGTATGGTTTGATCGTAAGGTAATGAAGAAGTTGTTTAACCGTGAACGGTGAAGAAACTAAGTTGAAAACAATAACGTATAATGTTAAGAAGCCGAGTTAGTAGTTTTAACTTAGATAACGTTCCGAGTCGAATGCAGCAGACGTGGTAAGATATGAATAAGTTAATATGAAATGTTTAACGCTATGACCACATAGTATTGACATGGAATGATCGTTCTGAGTATACAAAAGATTGTATGACTTGGTCAATAAAGAATGAATCCTGAGGTATGGCATTTAGTTGCCAGAAAGCTGTAAGGAATAAGAAGTTGACTTCATGAATATTATAGTTTAATGGTTCGGATAAGTTAAGAGAAATTAGGTAGTGGTACAATCGTAACTTTGATGGTTGACATATGGGAGCTGGGCTAAACAATTCCTTGAGAGAGCGAAGGTATATATGAAACTGGCAACCGATCTAACTCACTATTATGGGCGGTGTAGATGAGACGAGAACTTGTTTGTTGGTTGTTTGTGGGAAACCACTCAGAGTACCATATGGACTACTAGCAGAGAAGCGAGGTATGCTGAGTCCTATAGAAGTTATAAGAGGAAGATAAGAATGTAAATCATCAAAGATGATGAAAGTTATGAGTAAGACATCTACGTATGTCATGAAGTCATAAGTTGGTAAAGAAAGTTAGTCGCGCAAGCTTAAATTACAAGAACGCGAACCTTAAGAAGTAAAGTTAAGTAAACCAATGCGTAAGTTAAGTGTATGACTAATTGGTGTACGTGTTATTTTCTTATGTGCTACATAGGAATGGGAATGAGCAGTTCAGCGTAAGTTGTAGATGTATGTAAGGCAAGTTTCCTAACTTCATTCATACTCTAAATGAATGCTAGTTTCTTAAACTTCTCAGATGTTGAACTTGAGAAGTTCTATCTATGTGCAAATGTGCGATATTTGTACAAGGTGGTAGAATGTATGAGGCTTTGTGCCACAATATGAACACTTCGTGTTTCTTTGAGATGAACTGTTCAATACAAGTATGTTCTGTTTATACATGAACCGTTATTATTAAGTTTGTGCTATTGATTCTAGCCAGACAGGATGTGTATGAAAAAGGTAGAGAAATAAAAGTATTTAAAAATGAAAGTGACTGATGTTTTAAGATGATAGGAATCGAGACTATTCCTATTATTCAAGCTGCTTCATAACTTTTGTTCGGTTATCGAAGTTCTAAAGAATGTTTAAACTTTTAAAGTTGTTTGTTCAACTACTATGACTTGCTGGGCAATTGAATGCTCACACTTGCTTTAAATGAAAAATATTTTCAGCGAACGACTTTAGAAAGAACTTAAGGATTCCGTAAAGATCAAGCTGATCGGTATCCATACGAAGTGCCATTCAGTATGTGAATGTGCGTGAAGATCAAGTGAAGACTTGTAATATAGAATGCTAGAATTAAGCTATAGACTAGTTTAATGAACATTTATGTATCCTTGGCGACGGATGAAAGTCACTTGAGCAAGATGTAAAGAATAATGTAATTACCATTATTTGTAATGAAAGAGATTATAAGGTTTCGGGAACCTGGATTTTGAGAATGTATGTTATTATATTTAACTATATAATGAGGTATGTTTGGTAAGAAGTGGGATCGTGACGCACAGAGTCTGGGTCTGAAAGTAAACTGGATTTTGGGGCGTTACAGAGTGGTATCAGAGCTATAGGTTATAACTCTTAGGTAAGAGTTCCTAAGACTATAATCATAGAGAGAATGATAAGAAAATCGTTGAGTTAAACGACCAAGGATGAAGATCACCACGTGATCATAATAAATCATAGTAACAGATGAGATGTTAAACGATGGATGATTTATAGCAAATGCTATGAATGAATGGTACTACGAAGTGGTACCGGAAGAAGAACTCAGATTGAGTTGAGAAGGATATCATACGAATTAAAGAAAATTCGTTTTAGGTAAAGGGAAATTTAGATGTTGTAAGATTTCAATTGAGGACTCATGTGATGGTTAAGTTGTATGAACCTTTGTATGGGCAGAGGTTTGTGCTCGGTGTAACAACTACTCAGTGTATTACAGTGATAATCATTGGAATTAGTTGCGCTATTAAGATGTATATGGCGAGAAGGTGAATCTTTTCTCATGTATATACTTGATAGGTAGAGAACGATAAGGTAGGTGTGAGTTCTTGAAACTCATACTTATGGTAAGTTCGTGACTCATAATAATATGGTATATTTTCAAACGTCTCAGCGAATGGACGCTTAAGGTCTGTCTGGATGTTCTTAAACTCATACTATTGTGGAAAGTTCCTGAACTCATAATGTGTGGTAAGTTGATGGACTGTACTAAAGTATAGAGATGTTTAGACTGAAAACGAAGTATTTTCATTAGACTTGGCATTGAAGGTGCTAGAGAAGTTTAAGTATTGTCGCAGTAAGACAATGAAGGAAGATGGAGAATAGGATATTCCAAATCCTCTAGTTATGCTAGATTTCGAAGTTTATTGAAATCGTGCTGATATGTACATTTTGAAAAAGGAAAGGATGGGTTCAACTTTTTGGAACCAATGGATTTAAAAGAGCTATTCTTTGTATGTCTATTCTAATCATTTCGGCTAGACAAAAATTGATTTGAAATATCAAAATGAATTTTATATCATCCGTACATTTGATGCAAGGGTGATAAAATGATGGAGTTGTTAATGCAATTGAACATGGTGGGATGTGATCTTAGGATCAACAAACCACTATGGTAAGATGTATAATGACGAAGTCATAAACTGACGAAGTCCTCAATGTACTGTGAAGAGTACGGTATCATGACGTCATAAAACGTTTTGATGTATTGCGAAAAGAATTTAAAGAAGTAGTCGATGTCAATTGAGTTGACTAGACAAATGTTTCAAGGTGATGTCCAGTTTATTGGTATGGTCTAAGCTAATTAATTTGGCTAAGACAAATGGTATGTCATGTTATAAGAAAATCGAGCTTTCTTTGAAAAAGTTATGCCAAGCCAAATTGTTTTGGTGCGGAATCCAATGATTAAGTCTGAGGTGAACATACCTCGAAATGGGCATATACGATAGGCTGATCACCTACGTATGGAAAGAGGTAGTTTACCTTCTTTGTGATTGTAAGCTTACCGTGGAAAGAAAGGTTTACGGCAAAAGGCTGTTTAACCTAGTAAGAGTTCTTGGTCAATTTGACCCCTCTACAAAAGTATGAAATGTTTTAAAGGATATTTTATATTCCTCGCTATTCCTTCTACTTCATGATTCTTGATAGGTTTTGGAGGTTATGAATGATGGAAAGATAAGAACTTATTTGAAGAGAAGTTGAGAAGAAGTGTAAGCTAAAATTTCGAGGACGAAATTCTGTGAAGAAGGGGAGAATGTGAGAACCCGGGTAAGGGTGTGGTTTTAAGAAATTCCGAGGACGGAATTTTTTTAAGGAGGGAAGTGTGACAACCCGGAGAATCCGGATTGTCCAAAATTTAAGTTTAAAGAATTAGTTATTAATAAAATGAATTTTTATTAATACTATCATGTGCTATGTGTTTATTAATCGTTGTATAACCTAGGATGATTATAAGTCGGGAGTATTCTGGCTACGAGCTAGTTTAAGCGAGTAAGAATTTTCAAGACGGAAATAAAAAATTTTCGGGAACAAAAATATTTCTGGGGAAAAAGACGAAATAAGCATTATTCATCAGTTTCTGCTCGGAGTTTTATTTTGAAATTTCGAGAAGTTATTGATTACGTAAAATGTTGAGACGTGATGGAATATTCAATAATATTTCAGTTATGGCAAAAACGAAGTTTTCGCCTGCGGACGTAAAACCTAAGGGTTAGGAAAAGTAATTTTTGAGAATTTTAATGAGTACGTATAATAACTAGGGTTATTATGCGTAAGAGATACGAGTATAATACTAGTTATTATACGGGTATAGTACGAAGATTAGTACGACGTATAATACGAATATCGTACGAATAATATACGAAGAGAATACGAGAATACGAGAATGGAATGCGTATAATACGATTAGTCTTAACGGACTTTGAGTTCATAGACTTTGTAGAATCCAATTGGACTTGGATTATGTCAAGCTCAATGATTTTGTGAAATCAAGCCCAAGATAGGCCCAATAAGAATTAGGGTTAAGTCCCAAACCAATCAAAGAAATCGCGGATCGAACTAATGGGTAATAACCATGGGGCAACCCATGAATGACCCAAAGTGGTGTCCAAGTAAAGTACTTAGTGGCTAAGTTAACGTGGTGGCCAAGTTAACTTAGGACTTAAGCCATGAATAGTAAGGAGGTTAAGGGGAGCGAAATGACTAAAATACCCCTAGCCTTGAAATTTTATAAATAGTAAGCTCATTTCATTATTTTTGGATTTTGAAAATCCTACACCTTAGAGAGAAAGAGAGAGCTCGGATGAAGAGGGAGAAGGAAGAGATTGAGCATGAAGGCTCGGATCAAAAGTGATCGTGAAATAGAAAAGCTTGCAAATCGCCGACTTTGTCTAGCGGAAGAAAAATAAAGAAGAACGGTAATCTGTACCCTAGTTTCTTCTAATATATTTTCTTTAACTTTCTAGGTTCAAAAACATAACTTAATGAGAATAAGGAGTAAAAGAAGTTAGAAATGATTTCATATGGTTGAAATCATGAGAAAGTGAAGAAATAAGTATTAGAAATTTAGTTTATAAATTTCTTAAGGAAGAATAAGATTCGTGAGGATTTTGAGCGATCTGAACGAATATTGTGAACGAGTAGATGAAATAAGTAAAGAATGGTGTTCTATAACATCAAATTCCAAGAAAAAGTAGAATCGTAATTCAAAATATTGATTAAAGCGAAGAACGAACGAAGAACACGAAGAACGTTGTTGATGGACAAATTTAAAACCATCGTAGGATAATTGTTGTTCATGGACAAGCTTAAAACCATCGCGTATAAGTTAGTTGCATATTGCTTGGTTAGGAACGGTAGAAACGTTCATGAAAAACGGATTGAAACGTAGCTATAACGAATTATGGCAAAAATTTCGTAAAAGATGAACGAGAATTAGGAAGTTAGTAAATGAACCCGAATGTGTACGATTTCATAAGAAAGTAAGAGAATATAGAGAACGTGAGTCATGGACTCATGAAAGATCAAGTTCTGAGTTCGGATGATCATATTATGGACGAATGAGCAAAGAACGTTAAAAGCGTAAAAATGATCGAATGGTGTAGATTAAGCCAATCGAATGGCAAGTTAACGGATTCAGAATGAAGTTTTGTCCAATGGGTATTGAAGTACATAAGATAAGGAAGAGAATGGCTATCGAACGACCTCGTTCTGAGTTATAACGAAGAAGTTATGAGATCGAGAAGTAAGCGTCTCGAATCGGATTTAACAGTTAGAAAAATTTCTAGGGTTTAGGCTTGGCGCCGCAGCGCCGGCTGAGTTATGTGCAAGAAAGAAATATGAACATATAGTTCACATAACGTAACACTGAAGCAAGTGAGTTAAACCTTTATTAAAGGTTGAACAAAAGGATTAAACGAGATTAAAAGATAGAGAATGTAAGCGCTAGACTACGTAACCAATATCCGGGGACCGTAGTCGTGATAAACGAACGTGAAGGATTGCTACGATTGTGATTCCTTAGACGTTGAGTGACGAAGGTAATGAATAACATTTCGATGTTATGTCATGGTGATGAGAGATAAGTGTAAAGCGTATAGACGCTGTGAACGCAACGTTGTTGCGATGAACGATCGGTCTTAGCATACAAAGAATGGTATGGCTTCGACATTAAGAAGAAGAATGAACTAGGGGTTCATGGGTTGGATAACGAATGAAAGCGATTAAAACCTTGAGCAAAGGTTGAATGAGAGATTAAGAGACAAGCACCATAAACGTCAAATACGTAAACGATCCTCGTGAATCGTATTCGTGTCAGACGAACATTCTAAGTATACAATGGTTGTATGACTTAGACGTTGATGAAGGTAATAAAGAAGATATGATTTATCAAGGAAAGCCGTAACGAATGGTAATGATATTAATGAAATCCGAGGGTGAGTCGGATAGAGAATGTTAGAATGAAAGGTAAGCGTTAAACACTTTAACCAACGTAAGGGTTGAGTGTACGTGAATATTAAACGAGCAGAACCTACACTCCGTGTATGGTTTGATCATAAGGTAATGAAGAAGTTGTTTAACCATGAACGGTGAAGAAACTAAGTTAAAAACAATAACGTATAACGTTAAGAAGCCGACTTAGTAGTTTTAACTTGGATAACGTTCCGAGTCGAATGCAGCAGACGTGGTAAGATATGAATAAGTTAATATGAAATGTTTAACGCTATGACCACATAGTATTGACATGGAATTATCGTTCTGAGTATACAAAAGACTGTATGACTTAGACAATAAAGAATGAATCCTGAGGTATGACATTTTGTTGCCAGAAAGCTGTAAGGAATAAGAAGTTGACTTCACGAACATTATAGTTTAATGGTTCGGATAAGTTAAGAGAAATTAGGTTGTGGTATAATCGTAACTTTGATGGTTGACATATGGGAGCTGGGCTAAACAATTCCTTGAGAGAGCGAAGGTATATATGAAACTGGCAACCGATCTAACTCACTATTATGGGCGGTGTAGATGAGACGAGAACTTGTTTGTTGGTTGTTTGTGGGAAACCACTCAGAGTACCATATGGACTACTAGCAGAGAAGCGAGGTATGCTGAGTCCTATAGAAGTTATAAGAGGAAGATAAGAATGTAAATCATCAAAGATGATGAAAGTTATGAGTAAGACATCTCCGTATGTCATGAAGTCATAAGTTGGTAAAGAAAGTTAGTCGCGTAAGCTTAAATTACAAGAATGCGAACCTTAAGAAGTAAAGTTAAGTATACCAATGCGTAAGTTAAGTGTATGACTAATTGGTGTACGTGTTATTTTCTTATGTGCTACATAGGAATTGGAATGAGCAGTTCAGCGTAAGCTGTAGATGTGCATAAGGCAAGTTTCCTAACTTCATTCATCCTCTAAATGAATGCTAGTTTCTTAAACTTCTCAGATGTTGAACTTGAGAAGTTCTATCTATGTGCAAATGTGCGATATTTGTACAAGGTGGTAGAATGTATGAGGCTTTGTGCCACAATATGAACACTTCGTGTTTCTTTGAGATGAACTGTTCAATACAAGTATGTTCTGTTTATACATGAACCGTTATTATTAAGTTTGTGCTATTGATTCTAGCCAGACAGGATGTGTATGAAAAAGGTAGAGAAATAAAAGTATTTAAAAATGAAAGTGACTGATGTTTTAAGATGATAGGAATCGAGACATTCCTATTATTCAAGCTGCTTCATAACCTTTGTTCGGTTATCGAAGTTCTAAAGAATGTTTAAACTTTTAAAGTTGTTTGTTCAACTACTATGACTTGCTGGGCAATTGAATGCTCACACTTGCTTTAAATGAAAAATATTTTCAGCGAACGACTTTAGAAAGAACTTAAGGATTCCGTAAAGATCAAGCTGATCGGTATCCATACGAAGTGCCATTCAGTATGTGAATGTGCGTGAAGATCAAGTGAAGACTTGTAATATAGAATGCTAGAATTAAGCTATAGACTAGTTTAATGAACAGTTGTGTATCCTTGGCGGCGGATGAAAGTCACTTGTGCAAGATGTAAAGAATAATGTAATTACCATTATTTGTAATGAAAGAGATTATAAGGTTTCGAGAACCTGGATTTTGAGAAAGTATGTTATTATATTTAACTATATAATGAGGTATGTTTGGTAAGAAGTGGGATCGTGACGCACAGAGTCTGGGTCTGAAAGTAGACTGGATTTCGGGGCGTTACAAAGGGCCTCTTCAAAAATCGTAGAGTGGTCCCAACGTTTGTCGAGCCAAATCAAAGATCGTAGTGTTCTCTCGGAAACCTTGAGTTTACAACTCAAGCAAGCGATGATCATAGTATGCACGTATTTAAGAGAAATCGTAGTATTTTCTGCTAATAGCATCAGACCAAGCACCAAGGCGACAAGTCACCACGATCGGAATCGTAGAGTATCATCTGCCATGTGTCAGAAGCATCAAGCCCCACGTTTTGAGTGGAGACAAACCTCTACAAATGTGGAATGGGTTCTAGACGTTGTAGTACTCACCAGTCCCAAAGGCATAATAATATCCTTAGTATGCAACAAAGAAGCGTATTAAAGAAGCTAAGGAAAGTACCATGGGTAAGAGGAAAAACACTTTTTTAGGTGTTAGGTGAAAAAGCAGTCTGCTGTGTTAGTGGGCTAGAATGCAATTCAGAAGATGTGCAGAAAAGTTTCTATCAAAGAACAGAAATGAAAAACGCATTTAATGCTTTAACGGATGGATCCAATGGATAGCTTTTCAGGATCACATACATGCAAATCAAGCAAATGAAAGACTTAAGCAAGCATTGAACAAAAACGAGAAGAACATAACGCTCAACTCTACGATCTGAGAAAAAGAGAAAGCTTGCTCAGCTACTCAGTTCTTTAGAACAAGTGCTTAAACAGCAACTGAGTAGCAACCATCAAGAACTCAACAACTACCAATCAACTGTAAACTTTCAAGTCATAAGGACTTGAAGAGTTCTAAGTGAACTAAAAAGAGCCAAGTCTGCTGGACTTGAAGAGTTCAAGAGTGAACTAAGAAGTTCCTAGACTGTTGGTCTAGAAGGAATCTGTGTGATTCAGAAGCTGTAAAAGCCATCCTTAGTGGATTTCCTACTCGAGGAGTAGAAGAGTGGACTAGGACCTTTAAGTGCTCTGAACCACTTAAAACGACTGTGTCTTTACATTCTTGCTATAACTGCTATGCCTGCCATAACTACTATAACTGCCTCACTTTCATAACTTCATTATATCTTAAGGGAGATTAAAACAAATACTAATTCCGCTAAGTTTTAATCAATAACAACTAACAAGTTTAAAAGGAAAAGATTTCTAAGTATCTATTCAACCCCCCTTCTAGATAACTATTGTGCCTCTGGGAACTAACAATTGGTATCAGAGCAGGTTCTATTATACAGCCTATAAAGCTTTAGTAGATCCAATGGCACACTTACCAAGCGAATCAAGGACTAAAGGAGGCAGAAAGCCACCAATGTGCAACAAGGAAAAATTTGCAAACTGGAAAGTTCGTATGCAAGCATACGTGGACTCAATAGATGAAGACCTATTTGAGACCGTTCAAAATGGACCCTATATTCCAACAAAGCTTGCACTAACTACAGATGATCCAAATAGAGTACAAATCAAAGTCAAAGAAGAATGGACTGACAACGAGAAGAGGGTTGTCCAACTCGACAAGAAGGCCAAAAACATTTTGTTTCAATCCTTACAAGACGATCTGTTCGAAAATGTTGTCAACAGTAAAATAGCGAAGGAGGTTTGGGAGGATCTACTCATCATGCACGAAGGAACGGAAGAAGTAAGAGAAAACAAACAATCTCTCCTGACACAGCAGTATGAAATGTTTGCTCGTGTTCAAGGAGAAAACGTCACTGCCACCTACGAGAGATTCAACGTTCTGCTCAACTCTCTACGAGCCTATGGGAAGATCTATCCAAACCAAGATCTAATCATAAAGTTCATGAGAGCCCTACCAAGCAGGTGGGATGCCAAAACCACAACTATTAGAGAGTCAAAGAATCTTTATGAGATGACAGTGCAACAGCTATATGGCAACCTTCTGATATAAGAACTGGAGCTGACTCAACGAGCTGAAACCCTATCAGAAGGAAGAAAGAAGGATAAGGGTGTGGCTCTTAAAGTAACTGAAAGTGCATCCAAGGTCAACACTGAGATTTACTCTAACTATGATGAAGATGATGACGAGGACTTTGCTATGCTGGTAAAAAGACTAAGGAGGTTCATGCGTCAAGGCAAAACCAGCAAGCTAAAGAAGGTCAGCAACTACAGCAGCCAGGAGCAAATGAATGATATGTGCTACAACTGCAAGAATTCTGGCCACTTCATTGCCAACTGTAACAAACCTCTCAGAGAGATGAGCTAAAGAAGAAGTCACATCCAAAGAAGGAATACAAAGGCAACAAAAGACCTCAAAAAAGAGATAGAGGCCTTGTAGCTGGAGGATCATGGAGTGATTCAGACAATGACTCCAATCCTGAATCTGGAGATGATGAAGAACCACAAATGGCTAATCTATGCTTAATGGCCAAACATGCAAAGGACAAACTAAACTCCAACATACATGAAGTAAGTCTCGATGAGGTATTTGACTTCAACTCTCCTGATGTAGACATTAATGATTTGAGAACTGCACTGCATGGCATAACAAATGATCTACATCAATACATGAAGTGGTTTAGGGTTCTATCTAAAGATCATTCACTTCTTCAAGAGGAGAAAAAGAAAGTCCAAGAAAAGCTAGAAACAGCTCTTCTAAGTACTAACCTTCTCTCGAAGCTTGAAGTTGAGAATGAGATCCTAAAACAGGCTAATGAGCTCAATGCACAAAGAGAGTCCAATCTAACCTCTAAAATTGAGGAACTAGAAAAGACTATCTCTATATGGAATAAATCCTCATCATCTATGGACTCCCTGCTCTCTAGTCAGAGAAGTACATTTGACAGACAGGCTTAGGCTTTGGGGAATTCACCTCAGAGCCGTGTGTGGAACAGACAAAGGAAACTAGCACTAGTAATGCCTCAAGGTTTAGTAGAAGCATTACCTTTGTGAAATCCTCACATAAGGAAGAATCAGTCCAACCTTATTCTACTATTTCCATTCATACTCAAAGGAGTAAAGGATCTCATGCTGGCCTGGGCTTCATAAAACAGAAGAGTAACCAAATCTCTACTTACCAACCTCGAAGAATCGTAGAGTCAAGTGAGACCAACTCTACGAATCAACCGGGAAGGTACAGTAGAGGTAAGGCACACTCATCACTATTTATGAAACCCAATGACATGTGGAAAAAGGAAAATCAGTTTAATAGAAGGATAACTAAAGAACCACGCAAGTCCAAATGGAGGATGAATTATTATAAACACATAGACATGCATCACACTAGATGTTTTATATGCAATAAAGTTGGCCACAAGGCTACAAAGTGCTATTATAATTCAATGCATATGAGACTCAAAATCAAATAGATTTGGGTCCCCAAGGGCACTAACAAAGTAGGACCCATGTAAATATGGATACCAAAATGAAGAATTAATATTATGACTAGAAAAGAGCTCCACGATCACAACCTGGTATCTGGACAGTGGATGCTCAAGACACATGACTAGGAACAAAGCCCTTTTGTCGAACTACACAAAGAAGGAGGGTCCCTCAGTCATCTTTGGAGACAACGGCTCGGGCAAAACAAGAGGATATGGTTTTGCTAGTAATCATGCAGTGTCTTTCAGCAAAGTGTCATATGTTTAAGGTTTCCAACACAACCTTCTAAGTATTAGCCAACTCTGCGACAAGGGTCATCAAGTAACATTCCTCAACAACCAGTGTCAAGTCAGAGATTTGAAGACATCTGCTGTAAAGCCAACCAGGACAAGAGAAGGAAATGTCTACACCGTTAATCTTGGTCAACTAAACTCAGACGAGACTATATGCTTCCTGGCAAAAGCATCTGAAGAAATGAGCTGGCTATGGCATAGACGGTTATCCCACTTAAACTTCAAAAGCATGTCCAAACTGGTATCAAAAGATCTTGTTGCAGGCCTACCCAAGTTCAACTTTGTCAAAGAAAGGACATGCAATGTCTGTCAGCTTGGAAAACAAACCAGAAGCTCATTCAAGAGCAAAATTGCTAACTCAATCGACAAGCCCCTGCAGTTGCTTCACATGGATCTATTTGGGCCAATTCCAACAACTAGTCTTGGAGGGAAAAGGTACTTACTAGTTATAGTCGACGACTACACCAGATTCACATGGGTATTCTTTTTAACCTCAAAAGATGAAACAAGCTCCCAACTAATCAAGATGTTCAGGCTGATTATGAACGAGAAAGGAGAGAAAATCAAGGCCATAAGGAGTGATCATGAAAGAGAATTTGACTTCTCAGAAATGGACCAGTTTTGCACAGACAATGGCATCAGTCATAACTTCTCAGCTCCACGAACTCCTCAACAAAATGGAGTAGCTGAAAGAAAGAACGAAACTTTGATAGGGCTGGAAGAACTCTACTAGCAGCAGCCCATATACCTGAATACTTCTGGGCAGAAACAGTCAACACTGCTTACTACACGCAGAATAGATCACTGATACACTCTACGATCCAGAAGACACCCTACGAACTGTGGAAAGGAAGAAAGCCGAGTATCAGCTACTTTCATGTATTCAGGTGTGCATGCTACATTCTCAATAATGGAAAGCAGTACCTGATAAAATTTTAACCCAAGTCAGACGAAGGAATCTTTCTTGGATATGCCACAAACAGTAAGGCCTACAGAGTGTTCAACATGAAGACACTGAGTGTTGAAGTCTCGATTCACATCATCTTTGACGAAACAGAATTAGACAAATCAGTGCTTCAAGACACTACGACCAATAGTACAGACACTACGAATAAAGTTATCGAGCTCAACACTACGATCGTAGTGCCAGATAGTGAAATCGTTGAGCAAGAAAACGAGATCGTAGAAAGTCCTATGCAAGACAACGAACCTCCACACCAAGAAGAAGAAATAGATCTTGAAGACTTAAGACAAGAAGGCATCAGGACAGATGTCCCAACCAGAAATAGATGGGCTAGAGATCACACTCAAGATCTAATCATTGGAGATCCGAATGCAAGAGTCAAAACAAGAGCTGCCACCCAAAATGAATGCTTTTATCTAAGTTTTATGTCACAAATGGAACCAAAGAAGATAGAGGATGCAATGGAAGAATCCAACTGGATATAAGCCATGCAGGAAGAACTCAACCAATTTGAAAGAAGCAAAGTATAGAGATTGGTACCAAGACCAAAGAGTCATCTTGTCATTGGAACCAAGTGGGTCTTCAGGAACAATATGGATGAAGATGGAGTAATAACCAGAAATAATGCAAGACTGGTGGCCAAGGGTTACTCTCAGGAAAAAGGCATTGATTATGATGAAAAATTTACACCAGTTGCCAGACTAGAAGCCATCAGAATATTCCTTGCCTTTGCTGCTCACATGAAGTTCAAGGTCTTCCAGATGGATGTCAAAAGTGCATTCCTAAATGGAGAACTCCAAGAAGAAGTCTATGTAGAGCAACCTCCAGGTTTTATCGATCCATTCCTTTCTAATTATGTTTATAGATTAGACAAAGCCTTATATGGTCTTAAACAAGCACCTACAACATGGTATGAAATATTGACTAACTTCCTTATTGAAAATGTGTTCACTAGAGGTAGAGTAGATACCACATTATTTCTTAGGAAGCATAAAGACAAAGTCTTATTAGTTCAAATATATGTTGATTATATTATTTTTGGGTCTACTGACGAAAAGTTATGCAAGAGATTCTCCAAGCTTATGCAGAGCAAGTTTGAAATGAGCATGATGGGTGAGCTGAATTCTTCCTTGGACTGCAAGTAAAGCAATCTGATGAAGGAATCTTCATAAACCAAGCCAAGTACATCAAATATTTACTCTAGAAGTATGGCATGGAATCAGCCTCTCCCATGAAAACCCCAATTGCTCCTGCAACCAAGCTTAACAAAGATGAAAAAGGTAAAAGTATTGATATAACTCAATACAGAGGTATGATAGGCTCTCTTCTATATCTAACTGCCAGTAGGCCAGACATAATATTTGCAGCATGCATATGTGCTAGATTTCAGGCTAACCCTAAAGAATCACATTTATCTACTATAAAGAGAATTTTCAGGTATCTCAAAGGTACACCTTACTTGGGGCTTTGGTACCCCAAGGAGTCCTCATTTGAACTAACAGGATTCACAGATGTTAATTTTGCAGGATGCAAAATAGACAGAAAGAGTACTAGTGGCACCTGTCAATTACTGGGAAACAGACTTGTGTCCTGGTTTAGCAAGAAGCAAAATTTAGTATCTACTTCAACTGCAGAAGCTGAATACATTGCTGCTGGCAGCTGCTGTGCTCAGATCCTATGGATGAAAAATCAGCTAGATGACTATGGGTTTGAATTCAAATCTATACCCATTCACTGGGATAGCACAAGTGCAATAGCAATTACTCATAATCCTGTCATGCATTCTAGGACCAATCATATAGAAATAAGATATCACTTCATTAGGGATCATGTGCAAAATGGAACTATTTCTCTACAATATATCCCTACTAAAAATCAACTTGCTGATGTCTTTAGAAAACCTTTAGATGAATCTAGATTTAATAAGTTAATAAGTGAGCTAGGCATGCTAAATTTACAACCATGAAATATATGCTCTAGTTTGTGCTAACCATACAGATACAAAAGGCTAAGTTCAAAATCGTAGACATGATCAAAGGAAGTCCACGATCGTAGAGCTGAAGTTACAAAAGACAACAATCGTAGTGCAGACTCAGTAATGGTAGAAGCCTCATCTACATAGCAATAGTATACCCTGTGATGAGAAGCTTAAAACTATTCAATCCCTCTAATAAGCACCTCAGGGACAAACCTAACCCTCGATTCATTTTTGAGGTTGGCCCTCCCTGTGCTACCTTAAAAGAATACTAAGTCAAGAACTCATCACAATGATCCGGTCAGACTCAACGATCGTAGTTCAGACATGAAGAATGCTGGACAGACTCGACGATCGTAGCTCAGACTCGACGAATGCTAGACAAACTCGACGATCGTAACTCAGACACGATGATTGTTGGCCAGAATCAATGATCGTAGTTCAGACTCAACAAATGCAAAGCAGACTCAACGATCAAAAAAGCTACCTCAACGATCGTAGTCCTCCCTAAGGAAACATCAGCTCTACAGGAGCTAAGGGCAAATCACTACAATCCATCTCAGTCAAATTCGTAGAGCCAAGCAGAATTTAACACATGTCCCACTAATCAAAATGGAGAGAGGGAAGTTACCTATACTGTTTGAAAGCACCTTTTTGAAATCAGAAGTTCAAAAGATTATCTCTCTCCTCCTCTCTCAAAACAAAAACCCAAAATCAGAAGAAAGCTCAGTCAATCAAACTTCTTGCAAAGAAAATCAAATGGCGGCTTCCAGTGTTATCTCTGGCTACAGACTCTGCTTTGACGAGTTCAAAACAGCTGAACCCAAGTTTAACAAAACTCTATCGTTATTGAAGAAGGCGGGTCTCGAAGAAGCCTTGGGTACATACACATTGATTTACCCAAAGCTGGTAAAAGAATTCTACAATAATGGTGTATTTGAAAACAACACCATCACTGCGAAAGTCAGGAACGTAGAAATCAGACTAAAGGCTGAGGACATCAATCTAGCCCTAGGTCTAAAACCTGAAGGGTATCCGTTCATAGATGGCATAGACTTCCACGAGGGACATAAAAGAATGCATCACAAGAAATCCCCCTCTGTAAAAGGATATAAGAAGAAGGAGTTTCCTCAGAGGTACGAATTTCTGGCTGACATTATTGGGAAGTGTATATGTTGCAAGAGCATTGGGCACGATTCTGTAAATGAGGTGCAGCTAAATCTTATGACTGCCATAATCTATGGGATACAGCTTAACTATGGAGCCCTACTTCTAGAATGGATAGGAAAATAGATTCTCAACTCAAAGAAGATAAAGGGTTCTCAAAAGATGCTCTACGGACGATTCATAAGCATCTTACTACAATCTGCTCTGGGTGATAAGATTGGGAACAATGAAGGAGAGTCCATCAATCCAAAGAGATGAATGACCCAACAACTATTTGAGAATTGGAAAAGGAACCCAGCTGAGTATGTACGCATGATGACCGAGTCCAGTGGAAGAACTGGTGATCTGAAGGATGCAAGCATTCCAGGAAATATGTCAGTTGTCAAGGAAACCGAAGAAGAAGAAGAAACAAACAAGGAAGAACCCTTTGTCCTTGTCAGAAAAAGCAAGGGCAAGAGGAAGCTTAAGGCTATGATGGAAGAAGAACCCCAGGGATCCACAACTGATAAACCAGTAGAGTCCTCTGACATTGAGACTCTAAGGATCCTGAGAAAGAAGCAACAGTAGGTTGAGGCAGAAGAAGATGGAGCCACCATATCTCAGCTGCTGAAGAAGAATAAGATCAGCCACAAATCCAAGAGGCCATCCATCTCTTCGATCGTAGAGACCAGACCAAACACATCAGGCAAGGAAGTAACTGCATCAAGCATTCTGGTTGATCACAGGACAAAACTAAAGTTCAAGAAAGTCCTGAGGCTGTGGCTCAGCCTAGAAAACTAAGAAGAAAACTGGTCAAGAAATATATCCTTATCAATGAAGGAGTGCTCAAGGAGGAAGACAAGAGAATGGCTACTAAAAAGGAACTGTCCAAAGAAAGTCAAGAGGACAATACTCCAGCTGAGGGGGAGAAACCTGAAGTTCTTATGATAGAGAATACACCATCTGAGGGGAAGATGCTTGAAGCTCTCATTCAAGAAAATGCTCAAGCTGAAAGGGAAATTCTAGAAGTTCTAATGATTGAAAGTGCTCTAGCTAAGGGAGAGCCATTAGTCCTACAAAGGGATGATCATGTTGAGGGGGAGCCCCATGATATTCCCTTAACAGAAGAAGCTGCTCTTACAGAAAATGAGGGAGAACCAGAGCAAGAGCAAAATGAAGACATTGAGATAATGGAATCCCCAAAAGAAGATAGTGAAGAAAAGGGAGAAGAAGATGATGATGACCTTGAGATCACTAGTGTGGGCAAAGATGGGTATAGAAGCTATTTCTACAATCAGATGTTCTCTTACCTACCTTTGATGCCATATCATCAAGCCCAAATATTAAACTCTTTGAACCACATGTTCTGGAGCTTCAAAGAATACCCAGCCATCACTGTGTTAGCTCATGGATTCCCAGGCACCTTTAAATTTGCCAAGAAGCTCATCAAAAATGAACCCTCCTCAAGAGTGGTGCATGTTATCTATTCCAATCCTTTTCAGAGTAAATCACTATCCACTATCTTTTTCAAGCCAATTTTATGAATTTCCAAGTTGGTTGGAAGTGACTCTCAATCCTCCAAGTCAACCACCAGTTACAGAATTCCAAAATTCTGTAACTAATGAACCAAATACACCAAACTTCATATTAATCCATAATCCCATCATCTATACGATCACTGACTCTAGCCCCATTGTAGAGTCTCAAGGATAAATCGTAGAGCCACATACTCTAGACACCCAAACCGAGGCCCCTCCGTCAGATATTCCATCCTCATCTGGTAACGAATACTTTAATCTCAATCTTGCCCTCTACTCACTGTAAGATCAATACCAGAGACAAACCCCTTCCTCACAAACTCCCCAACTAAATGAAATTCTTTCAGAGTTGTCCACAAAAGCTTACTTGTCAGCAATGTCTAAGAAAGTGATCAAGGAACTCGATGAGAGTCATGAAGAACACACTGACCACATTCAGCTGAGATTAACAACAATGATCAATGCTGCTAATAAACTCCCACAATCCCTAAGCTCTACGCTCTCTAAGACACTTAAAGAGTTCGTCAAGCACATGATTCAAAGCATAAAGGATCGGGATGACATTCACTTTCTGGCAGCCCAGAAACATAGAGAAGCTATCATTGCCCTACAGACAACTCAAGAAAATCAGAATAAAAACATGTTGGAAAGCTTCCTTACTATACAAACTGCTGTCAAAGAATTCTAAAAATTCTACGTTAGCAGTGGCCATCAAACTAACAACATTCTCTCCATTCTCCAACAAAGGGAAGCTCGGTCTGAAGCTCTAATCGAAGAAATTTGAGAGGATATTGCTCAGACCAAAAGTCAGCTCAATGAGCTTGTCCAAGGTCTGAATCGCCTCTCAGTAGGCATTCGAACCCTTGATGCTGACATAAAGGGGGAGAATAAAGGGAAAGCAGAAGGAGCCCAGGGCCTAGGCAGAGGAGGTCAAGGAAGAGGCAGAGGATAATTCCACACTCAAGCTTCAAGAAGCCATCAACAGACTCCACGATCAAGCAATCAGACTCAACGATCTGATTAGCAGGAAATCTTAATGGCTCAGCCAATAAGGATTTAAGGGCCAGCTACCAGCTCACAAAATGTGACCACTACAGGCCTAAGAATGCCAATTGGAGATCCTGCATTCATGAATAGGCATGATCACAACCCAAGGATAAGCCCAAGTGAGCTGGAAGAAATAGCCAGAAGGGATGAAGCAAGCACGAAAAGAAGGGCTAAGGAGTATGCCAATCCACCACGTAAAAGACCAAATAAATAGAGATAAGTGAAAGTTTAAATTCTTATTGATATAAAGCTAAATTGTAATACTCTTCAACCATCAATAAATTTATGCTTATTCTCTAGAAATTTCAGCTGCTCACTGAAATACTAAGTCATATTTATTTTCCTGCAAATGCATCTAGAAACTAATAATCATGACAACAAATCTCCTCGGATATTTCAACATCAAATAACGGGAGATTGTTGGGAGAGTGCATATTTTGATTCGATGTTTAAATGTAAATGCCCATGATTATTTGTAAAGTCCTTCAAGGAATCTATACACAATGACTTAGTGATAGATCAAATTTGTTAGGTTGATCTAAGCTCTTAATGTGTATCATTCTATAAATGAATGAATAGATAGAGAGATCAAAGCTGTTAGGTTGATCTTGAGATGTAATAGATAGGCTTCGAAGAGATCATAGTATATCAAGCTGATCATGATTAAAGAAGTTAAGGCATAAGCGTAGAACTTTGAGAATCGTAGTGTGCATGCCTTGAAGGGTCTCTTTGGAAATATTAGAGTGGTCCCAACGTTTTCCGAGCTAACTCAAAGATCATAGTGTGCTCTCAGAAACGTAGAGTTTACAACTTAAGTAAGCGACGATCGTAGCATGCACGTATTTAAGAGAAATCGTAGTGCTTTCTGCTAATAGCATCAGACCAAGCACCAAGGAAACAAGTCACCGCGATCTGAATCATAAAGTATCATCTGCCATGTGTCAGAAGCATCAAGCCCCACGTTTTGAGTGGAGATAAACTCCTACAAATGTGGAATGGGTTCTAGACGTTGTAGTACTCACCAGTCCCAAAGGCATAAAAATATCCTTAGTATGCAACAAAGAAGCGTATTGAAGAAGCTAAGGAAAGTACCATAGGTAAGAGGAAAAACACTTTTTTAGGTGTTAGGTGAGAAAGCAGTCTGTTGTGTTAGTGGGCCAGAATGCAATTCAGAAGATGTGCAGAAAAGTCTCCATCAAAGAATATAAATGAAAAATGCATTTAATGCTTCAACGGATGGATCCAACAGATAGTTTTTCAAGATCACATATATGCAAATCAAGCAGATGAAAGACTTAAGCAAGCATTGAACAAAAAAGAGAAGAACACTCAACGCTCAACTCTACGATATAAGAAAAAGAGAAAGCTTGCTCAGCTACTCAGTTCTTTCGAACAAGTGCTTAAACAGCAACTGAGTAGCAACCATCAAGAACTCAACAACTACCAATTAATTGTAAAGTTCCAAGTCAGAAGGACTTGAACAGTTCTAAGTGAACTAAAAAGAGTCAAGTCTGCTGGACTTGAAGAGTTCTAAGTGAACTAAAAAGAGCCAAGTCTGCTGGACTTGAAGAGTTCAAGAGTTAACTAAGAAGTTCCTAGATTGCTGGTCTAGAAGGAATCTGTGTGATTTAGAAGCTGTAAAAGACATCCTTAGTGGATTTCCTACTCGAGGAGTAGAAGAGTGGACTAGGAGCTTTAAGTGCTCTGAACCACTTAAAATAACTGTGTCTTTACATTCTTGCTATAACTGCTATATCTTTCATAACTTCTATAACTGCCTCACTTTCATAACTTCACTATATCTTAAGGGAGATTAAAACAAATACTAATTCTGCTAAGTTTTAATCAATAACAACTAACAAGTTTAAAAGGAAAATATTTTTAAGTATCTATTCAACCCCCCTTCTAGATAACTATTGTGCCTCTAGGAACTAACAAGTTAGATGAACATGATTTTATTTAATCAGATAATACCGCCAAGACGTAAACGAAACCAAAAGGCAGAAGAACCTGTCAACAAAGCTGGAGGACAACCAGACCTGACATAAAATTTGGTGAATATAAATGCTCAAGCTATGTAGAATGGATTGCCAGACGTGGTAAATCAACCAGATAATCGATCGACAAACCTCAAAGACTTCAAGGCAATCGAATCGCCAGGATTTAGAGGATCAACTGACCCTGTAGAGGTGTTTATGACAGCTAGGGTAACGGAGGGGAAAAAGACAACCTTTGTCACCTATACGATGAAAGGGGAGGCATATTTTTGGTGGGAAGAAAATCAAGATAGAGTCAGAGAAGAATATAGTGGTGGTAGGACTGGAAAAAGGAAAGGAGATAATTTCGGGAATACCAAAAATAGGCCAGGAGGTGAAAAGAAACAGGTTGCGCAGTGTGAGAATTGCGGAAAGAATCACTCAGGAGAGTGTCTTAAAGGTAAGTATGTGTCTTACAAGTGTGGGCATGAGGGACATATCTCTCCTAACTGTCCCAATCCAAGGATGAATAGAGGGTGTTTCATGTGTGGATTAATGGGGCATAAGGTGAAGGACTGTCTGAAAAAGAGAATGGATGCAGGGAATATGACTACGGGAAAAAGTAGCGAGACATTGGAAACAACGGAACCTACTTCAATAAACAAACCAACAGAACCAATCGCAAGAGTCTTAAACGTGACTGTTCAGGATTCTGTGGCAGCTGGGAATGCAACTTTAGCTATTATTTGTATAACTTTATATTTTGATATACATGATTTTCCAATATATAATAAATTATTTTTGAAGGAGGAATTTGAGTTCTTTTAGAAATCAAATTTCCGTTTAATCAGATAGACAAGCTTTATGTTGAATAGTTAAAAATCGGTTCAATCGAATCTGATCAAGAGCTATTTGAAATGAATGTGGGTATGCTATGTACCCTTATATGTATGAGTTTTAAAATGGTGATTCCGGAGACGGAATTTTTATAAGGGAGGGTGAATGTAATAACCCGATATTTTCTATATAAATAAATATATATAATATATATTATATATATATATATATATATATATATATAAAGGTGGGAATATGTGCTAAGTAATGTTTATGTATATGTAATAAATAAAATTTATTTATTACATTAACAATTTCAAATAATTTTATTTTTGAATTATTGATCATTATAAAGTATATTCTTATGATATTAATTTTATAGTAGAAATGTCTTTATTATTTATTTTATATGAAAATATGATTTTTATATTATTTAAATAATATATGAAATGATTATTGGAATTATTATAATTACTATTTTATTATATGAATTTTAGTTCAGATTATTAAGTTAACTTAATTAATAATGTTATAGATAAAGGATACATCAGATATGGAATCCAAACCCTAAATTTGGATTTTTGTTCAAGGGATGAGAATAATAATATAATATAATATAATATATATTTTGATTTTTTAGTTCTGTAGACACTCAAAATTTTCTGTACATCTGTCACTAACATTGCAGGAGAGCAGATTCGTCTTTTAAGAGGGAACCCTTAAAGACGATCCATATACATGTCGGATACTACCGAAAGTTTAGCATCAACCCCGGATCGCAATTTGGGAGTAACAATTCCAATCTCGGAGATAACCCCAAGGCATGCAGATCAATACTGGAACACACACTGGAGAAGACCGATTAATCTCGGAGATAACCCCGAGGTATCCAGTCTCAGTCCCAACCATGGGAATAGCCACCAACCTTGGTGATAACCCCAAGGAATGCAATTTCGGCAATAACCCCAGAAATGCTTGTTACAAATGCAACCTGCTTCAATCTTGGCGCTCACAACGAGATACACTGTACCAGCCCGGCGATAAAATCGGGAAGACAGACACACCTAAAATATGAAAATGAGGACCTTCAACCAATTGCATCAGTCAAATCCCAGCGAAGCTGAGCAACGTCTACTTTATCAGCCCAATCCGTCGATAACATCGATGAGGGGCAACATCGTCATCTGACCAACACGATGCCACACCACGTCATCTCAACGTCTCTACACAACAGTGTCCCATAAGACTAATCAATCCCGAGTGACCATTGTGCGGGGTAACGGATGAAAGTTGAAGCTTGAAGACCGGAGGGCACCGTCCCATCTTCAATGACTTCGCACAAACTCTAATCCCATGCCATCGTACAACTCTCGACAACGGCGGTCCGAAATAGGTCCAGTATACCTCAAACGGATGCCCAGATTGCACTTCTGAAAGTCCAAGTGGACATTACAGTGCCTGAGTGCACGTACTTCGAGACGACCCGAGCCGAAAAACTCGGGCCAACCCGGGTTGCCTCTGGTACACCTGCGGCTCAGCCGCAGGTACACCTGCTGCTCCACCCTATATAAATAGATGGCTTGGGGTGGCCATTTTGTAAGAGAAAACGGAGAGGAAGCCCTGCCCAATTTGCTCTGTACTCACCCCAGACTGAGTGCTTTCTCATTTTAAACACTTGTGAGCTCATATATAGCCTCTTTTGTACCTACAGAAGCCAGTGTTTACCCACTTTAATGATATTGAAGGCTTCTTTGGCAGCCCACTATAATCCTTCTTTCACACTTTAAAATTTTTCTCTTCATCTTTGCACACACCCTTCTACACGTTGAGAGTCGTGTTGCACACTTTTGCCCGGACTTCGGTCCGTGGTTTATTTTTAGTTTGCATATACATATATATATATATATATATATATATATATATATATATATATATATATACATTTATATATATGAACTGCGTGTCGAACTCTATTCGATGAGCCTAGACTTATGTCTGGTGCGTTTAATGGCTTTCTTATATATATAATTATATATATGAACTGCTATCGAGCTCTATCCCGTGAGCCTGGATTTCACATCTGGTGCGTTTACTTCTTTATATATATATATATATATATATATATATATATATATATATATATATATATATATATATATATATATATATATATATTAACTGTTGTTGGACTTTGTCCGATGAGCCTGGATTTTATATCCTATGCGTTTATATGCTTTTATATATATATATATATATATATATATATATATATTTACCTTTCGTCTCACCTGGAGTTTACTTCGTGGTGGTTGACCGTTTTTACAGCTTTCTGTACATTTCGTCCCGCCTGGAGTTTCCTCCGTGGCGGTTGATAGCTTTTACAGCTTTATTTATATTTCTGATCCCCCATAGAGGTGCTTCGTGGTTGGTGTTCATGTATGTATATATATATATTTACCGCTTTTATTTATATATACCTCCTTACTGCGTTTATATCAATTGTGATCACAGATTCAAGCCATTGGATCTAGATTCAGTTCCCGAGATGGACCTTTTCAGCTGTAAGCAGCTTGTAAATATATATGTGATGTTTGGATTTCCTCAGATGGTTTTCATACCCACGAGGAATTCAGCACCTTTTTGTATAGTATTTTCATACGGATGCTTCGCATCTGTCAAATAAAATCAATCCAACCGAATACGGAATAAAATGGGAGTGTAAAAGGTCTCAATTACTATTGAGCATCAGGGTTTGAAAAAACCTCTTTTATAAAACATCACTGTCATATCTTGTTTAAAATTGAATTTTTACATAAAATTCAAACCTTGTGTATATAGGTACGAACGAGGCCTCGCACTACTTCCAAATAACAGCACATTAACCCACACACACACACATTCAGATAACAGTTTCTTGAAAAGAGGCGGTCACCATGGTAACACGGATGTCGGGGGGTGCCTAACACCTTCCCTCCGCATAACCAAGTCCCCGGACCCTAACGAATCTCGGTTTCACCGACCCGTTTAGCAGTGTCACATCACTGGGTCAGTGTGCAAACCTTTTCTCGATTGTGTTGGAACAACCATTTAAAAAACCAACTGGCAACTCTTATAGTCCAATCGCCGACATTATACATGTCGGACCTTTTTCACTTGTTTTTTCAAACAAATCTCACCTAAAATGAGAACACCAAAGAACATGTAATGGAAAGGGACAATTAAAAATCCCGACGTCGACAGGTGGCGACTCTGCTGGGGATTCCAGTAAGAGGACTTAAGCCGCTATTACAATTTTTTCAAAATTGTTATCTACTTATGTGTGGATGTTGTATTTACATTTTATGATGAATGTGTACGAATGCATTTCCTTATTTAGTGCTTCGCACTATAAACTGCTTGTGATATTAGTGCTTCGCACTATAAACTGCTTGTGATATTAGTGCTTCGCACATGTCATCATTTTTATACGGTAAGACGCGATGTATGTGAATGTATGTTGTGTGGTCCTTCCACCAGGAGGCTATCCCATCGGTGTTTGATTACTGGACTCGTGAGAAGACTAATTCTCCAAGGCTCAGGAAAGGCACCACCCAAATTCACTCCAGTTGAAAAACCGGATTAACTTCCCGTCAAGTAGATTGCGATGATTTGGGAACCTTCATGCCAAAAAGCCGCGAGAGTAACCTAAGATAGGTCAGCCTCTTATAAACCCAAAATGGAGGGAAGTCTCTTCATGCTCTCATTTCAATTACTTATAATTATCTTCCATATCTATCTCCATGTAATGAGAAATATGAAGAAATGTGTACACATACATGCTACAAACTGCTGACATCCATTTTACAGGATAAAAATCCTAAAATGGACACATCGCATAGCATGTTATTATCCACCCTAAAGACTAAACTATGCAAGTCTTTTGCAAGGAATCAATCGGACCTACCACCCGTTCAAAGTCCAAAAAGGCAACAAGCCTACAGTCAATCATGTCGTCATCCGACCAGACTGAACTTAATCTAGTCTCTCACAAAGAATTCGACGGATTAAGCAAACAGATTACAGATTTGGCTGTTCTACTAAAAGAATTACACCAGTCTACACGAGGTCAGAAAATACCCGTACATGCTGAATCCTCCACACAAGGAGGAACCCAGGTCATTACAATACCTGAACTGTAGTTGGATCCGACCAACAAAACTCATGATGCTGCCCATCCCACTAGAGACCCAGACACTGGTGACATTAAAAAGAAAGTCCTCCAAATGAAAGAGACCATTCACACTATCAAAGGAATTGGAACACAGGGGAGTGTTTCGTATGTTGATCTGTGTATTATCCCTGGTATTCGTTATCCAGAAAAATTTTAGACTCTTGACTTTGAAAAATATGATGGGCTAGGAGATCCTTACACACATCTAAAGGTGTTTATTGAAGAACTGTGATCTTATGCAGAGGATGAAAAACTCAGAATGCAACTGTTCCCAAAAAGTCTAACTGGAGAAGCCTGTTCATGGTACACAAGATTAGACAATTCAAAGATCCATAGTTGGGAAGAGCTAGCACACGCTTTTCGCACCCAATACAACTTTCAATCTCAAATGGCTCCTGATCGGTATCAAATTACCAAGATCAAGAAATAGTCTAATGAGTCTTTTAGAGAGTATGCTCAGAGGTAGAGACGCCTGGCTGCCCAAGTTAATCCTTCCATTACAGAATCAAAGATGGTCATGACTTTCATAGACATACAAGAAGCACCTTTCTATGAAAGAGTTTTAGCCGGCATCGGTAAACCATTTTCTGAAATGGTCAAAGATGGGGAGATAGCTAAAATGGGATTGAAATTTGGAAAGATTCAAGACCTAGCTGCACTCAAAGCTATTGCTGATCACATCCAATCTGGAAATTATGGGAACAACCCCCGGAGGGTCCATAAAAAGAAAGAAGAAGATGTTTCCCTGATACTACAGGGTCAAAAAGGTAGTCAAAACATGCCTATTTAGAGGAGAAATTACACTCCCTTCCAAGCACAGTCTTCAAACCTTCCAGTACCAAAAGGTGGAGAAGTCAAACGACCTCGAGTATTCACACCCTTAGGGGACACCCTAAAGAACATTCTCAATCTTCTAACAACACAGAAGAAAATCACGCATCTTCTTCCACCAGCCAGCCCTAATGGACGGGGTTTTAATGCTGCTCGAAAATGTGCTTATCATGCCGGGGCACCTGGACATGATACTCATGATTGTTGGGCCTTGAAACACAAAATCCAAGACCTGATGGACAACGGTGAAATCGTGGTCACCAAACCCGATCAGCCTCACGTTCAAGACAACCCTCTTCCTCAACACAAGGAAGAAGAGGTCAACATGATCAATTGGAGCAGCGGACAGAGTTCCAATTTTAGCTGTGAATCCTCCCAGACCCCCAAAGATGGTGATGACAGATGGGATTATGCCAAGTTACAATTCACAATGGAACAAAAGATGAAAGCTCTCGGTAAACAAATTGAGCAATTAGCGGAACTGGTGACTTATCAGCATCAAGTGACTCGTTAGCTAATCAGCCAGGAGTATGTCAGTCTCCTACCTATTGTCATGAATATTCCCTCTTCACTTTTAGAAAATGAAATGTTGGAAGATAAAGTGACGAAGAGAACAAATGCTAAGGCCCGTCGGGATTTTGTCAATAAAAGGAAATTCACATATTTGGTCCAACCTATGGAGGAAATCCTTCATATGTTAATCAATGAATGAAGGATTAGTTCCCTTCTACCTCTAATAAATCCCCATTCAGGACGATATAACTCTGAGGGAGTATGTCAATATCATTCTCAATCTCGCGGTCACAGTACAGAAGAATGCTCGACACTCCGCCACATTATTCAAAATTTAATCGACAGTGGCGTACTGCATCTGGCAGATAACGACATTGTCTTACGGGCAAGTGAGGATTCGTGTCCTACTAAGTGGAAGAGTGTAGTAGCAGTCATATCCGCTAAAAATGATGGGGTTAACAAATCACTTGTCATGTCAGTCATTCAACTCAAGGGAATCAACAATCCTTTGAAAGTGGTCGCTCCCGAGCCAATCAACTTACCGTGCAGAGCACAATATCCTATTGTTAGCTTGCGCGCAGTTCCATGGAATTATGGAGAAGGTGAAGGATCCACCTCGCATATAACTGCTACAGTGTCAAAGGAAAATCCACTGTATCTTCCCCAACGGGTAATGAAGCATGTCATCAAGTCTAAGGGGAAAGTACCCATTGAGAAGATTGAAAATTCCCTCCGCACTATGGGTCATAACAAAGCCAAGGTGGTTTTAAGCTTGAAAGAAGATCCACAACAGATATCAATCTTGGACTTGGTCCTGACTTCCGAGAATCACCGGAAGGTCTTGTTAAAGGTTTTAGAAGAAGCCTATCTACCGACATCAGTTGATACGGAAAAGTTTCAACATCTGGTTGATCACATTTTCAACAACAATGTAATATCCTTCACTAATGATGACATACCGCCCGAAGGGACTGGTCATTGCAAACTGTTGCACATTGCAGTCTTATCCTCCGGATATATGGTGGCTGAAGTTTTAATAGATGGAGGTTCCTCTCTGAATATCTGCCCATACGCTACCTTGGTGAAGATGAATATCAATCCCAATCGAATTTGGAGTAGCCATACCATTATCAAAGCTTTTGATGGAGCCCAACGTAACTCGATCGGAGTAGTTGAACTGCCAATTGAAATTGGTCCTCATACATTCTGCGTATCCTTCCATGTGCTCAAGATAGATTCGGGATACAACCTGCTCTTGGGACGACTATAGATTCATATGGCAGGGGCAGTCCCCTCCACTCTTAACCAACAGTTGAAATACATCATCAACAATAGCCTGGTCACAGTCAACGTTGAACCGGAGATTCCTCAGCATGGGGACATGCCACTCATCAATGCCAATAAGGATGTTGAGCCAATTAGTTTTCATGCTTTGGAATTAAGCAATACCCAATACCATATTATTAGAACGCCACTACCCGAACCCCAAATTTCTGTCGAGGTAATGTTGGCCACACAAGAAATGATGTCGTTGGGTCATAAACTAGGACAAGGGTTGGGTAAAGATTGCCAGGGTATCAAGTACCCTATTCGCTTAACCAAGTAAATTGGGACAGCTGGACTAGGCTATTCTGCCAGCTCTAGTCACAGGAATCCTCATAAGCATCAGCAGATTCCTTCAGCTTTGACCATGTGGCGTTTAGCTTCGCCTTCAAGCTCCGAGTCCGCACAACCTCCCGTAAAGGTGCCATCCAATATAATGGCAATGTTATTTCCCAAGCCGATACCGGCGAAGGAGAAAGAAATCTTTGTTCCGGATCCCGCAGTGGAGGAAGAGGAACGAAAAATCAAGCAAGACGTCATACGGATGATGTCCAGCATACACATCATCGTTCATGATGAGCATACCAACAGATACACCCCAGACGATGATTGCCCAGACGTAATGGCTATCATTCGGGACATGGAAGATGATGATAATCCCTCTATCCCTGCAGTTCACCCGGAATTTTCTCTTGCCAATTAGAACAACATTCCTTGCATTGGTCGTCAAGGGTAAAGCGGGCGGAAACTCTTTCTGCCCTGTAGATATAATAACTGCTTACTTTTTTGTACAGTATTAGCGATTTATTTTGCCAGTATATGCTAACACTGTGTATGATCAACACATTTCATATATACTAAGTGAAAGAATATTTTGTTTCAGGACTCTGAATTTAGATGTGCATGTGCTTGCTGATACGGTGCCTCTTCTCCACAAGGATTGTACCTTTGATGTAGAGATGAATTCAGCATTGGTGGATATACAGGATGACATTGAGGTGCCTCCAGAAATTCAAGAATGGGTCAAAGACAAACCCAAACCCAATCTTGATCAAACCACTCCTTTCAATCTCGGAACCTTAGAAAACCCTAAGTTAATCCAGATTGGTTCAGACCTTACCCCAAACCGTCGGAATGACATGGTTACGCTACTAACCCAGTTCTAGGATGTGTGTGTATGGTCTCATGAGGATATGGTGGGTTTGTCCACTGAAATTGTCCTTCATCGCATTCCCATTAAAGAGGGATTTAAGCCAGTCAAGAAAAAGCTCCGGCGATTGAAACCTGAATGGAGTTTAAAGTGAAAGAAGAAATTGTGAAACAGTTTCAAGCTGGCATCATAATGGTGTCTACATATCCTGAGTGGATATCCAACATCGTGCCCGTACCTAAACCTGGAGGGAAGGTGCGAGTTTGCGTGGATTACCGGGACTTGAACAAAGCTTGCTTAAAAGATAGCTTTCCCGTGCCATTTATCCACATTCTCATTGACAATACTGCGCAATACGACATGTACTCCTTTGTAGATTGGTTTGCGGGGTATCATCAGATCATGGTTGCCGAGGAAGATCGTGAAAAAACTGCTTTCATCACTCCTTGGAGAACTTTTTGTTATAGACGGTTGTCATTCGGCCTCATCAATTCTGGAGCTACCTATCAACGAGTTATGATGGCTCTTTTCCACGACTTAATGCATAAAGAGATTGAGATCTACGTGGATGACATTATTGTCAAATCCCGAAAGGAGGATGACCATATAGACCATCTCAGGAAATTGTTCAACAGGTTGCGTAAGTACAACTTAAAGTTGAATCCAGCTAAGTGCGCCTTTGGCGTTAAATCAGGCAAGTTGCTAGGATTTCTAGTCAACCACAAAGGGATAGAGCTGGATCCTGCCAAAATCCAAGCCATCACGGAAATGCCCATTCCTCAGATAAAAAAGGAAATACGGGGATTTTTGGGAAGGATCAACTTCATTAGTAGATTTATCTCCCAACTCACAACAACCTGTGAGCCAATCTTCAAGCTGTTAAGGAAGAACTCCTCCATGAAATGGAATGAGGAGTGCCAAAATGCCTTCCTTACAATCAAGAAACAGCTAATCAAAGCTCCTATCTTGGTACCACCCAGGGATGATATTCCCCTGTTTATGTATCTGTCCGTAAGTGACAATCCCATGGGCTACCTGCTGGGACAGAAGGATGATAGACGCCTAGAACGAGCTATCTATTACCTCAGCAAAAGATTCAGCAACAGTGAACACAAGTACACTCTGATCGAAAAGACGTGTTGTGCTTTAGCATAGGTTGCCATGAGGTTACGACATTACCTCCATGGGCACATAACCCATCTCATATCCCGCGTGGATCCTCTCAAGTACGTGTTCAGTAAACCCATACTGAATTGTTGGCTGTCCAGATGGCAGTTGATCCTACAACAATTTGACATCGTATATGTGACTCAAAAGTCCATCAAAGGTCAAGGAATTGCGGATCAACTGGCCGCCGCACCATCAGGGGATTTCAAACCCTTCGAGACATACTTCCCTGATGAAGGAGTAATGACAATTCAGCAACACCATCAGTATGATACACGCCAAACGTGGAAGATGTATTTCGATGGAGCTGTCAATATGGAAGGTTCTGGAGCTGGAGCAGTTCTAGTATCTGATACGGGGGAGCAGTATCCCGTCGCCGTCAAATTACAATTTGTCAGCACCAACAATACGGCTGAGTATGAAGGCTGTCTTATGGGGCTAAAACTTGCCCATTCAAACTGTCCTTGGAGATTTGGAGTTGGTAATTAGACAATCCACCGGAATCTATCAAACCAAGGAACTACATTTGCTGCCTTACCATCGGTAGGTTTTAAAGATGGCTTTGGGATTCGAATAAATATCCTTTCTACACATTCCTCATAATAGGAATGATTTCGCGGACGCGTTAGCAACTTTGGCCTCCTTGATTCGTATATCAGACAAGGAACACTTGCCAAGCATCACAATTTCCCTACACAAGGCCCCAGCCTATGGGAATTACATTGGAGAAGTATCGGATGAGCTGTCTCCCATCCAACATCCTTGGTATCAGCATATCAAGGAATATCTGCGAGATGGATCTACACCCGCTGAGGCGAGCCCGACTGAGAAAAGGCGGATCCACCGACTTGCTATGAAATTCTACCTGAGTGGAGATGCGCTCTACAAAAGAGATGCATGATTAGGTCTCCTCAGATGTTTAGACAAAGATCAAGCCCAAAGGCTTATGGATGAAATCCATGGCAGAGTCTGTGGCCCTCACATGAGTGGCCCCCTCCTTGTCAAGAAAGTCCTCAGGACGGGACATTATTGGCTATCTCTCAAAGCTGATTACAGTGACCATGTCAGGAGATGCTATCAGTGCCAGATTCATGGTAATATTATACACGCCCATCCACGGGAACTTCACAATATGAGTTCACCTTGGCCCTTCTCAATGTAGGGAATGGACGTTATCGGGCCCATTGAGCCTAAAGCCAGTAATGGTCATCGATTTATCTTCACCATGATCGACTACTTCACCAAGTGGGTAGAAGCAGTCTCCTTCCCCAAGGTTACTAAAGAAGTCATCATTATTTTCATCAGAAACAATGTCATTTATCGATATGGACAACCAGAGGTGATTGTGTCGGACAATGCCAAGAACCTTAATAACAAAATGATGGAGGAATTATGCAGTAAATTCCACATCAAACATCTCAACTCAATCATCTATCGTCCGAAGATGAATGGTGATGTTGAAGCGGCTAACAATAACATCAAGAAGATTATGCAAAAGATGTCCACCAATCACAAAAATTGGCCTGACCAATTGCCTCTGACTCTGTTAGCCTACAGAACCTCAATGCGCACTTCCACTGGGGCAACCCCCTACGCATTGACCTTTGGGATGGAAGCAGTGCTCCCCATAGAAGTTGAGATGGAATCCCTCAGAGTATTGATAGACGCTCAGTTGGATAAAGACCAATGGGTACAAGATAGGTATCACCAATTGTCTCTAATAGAAGAAAGGTGAACCACGGCTATCTTCCATGGTCAGTTATATCAGCAAAGGATCGCCCAATCCTACAACAAAAAAGTTCGGCTACGGCAATTCAGACAACATGACTTGGTTTTGAAGAAAATCCTGGACAACCAAGATCAAGCTAAAGGAAAATTTGCTCCTAACTAGGAAGGCCCGTTTATTGTCAAGGAAGTATTGACAGGAGGCGCTCTCAGGTTGCAAGAAATGGACGGCGATGAATTTCCGCAACTCATCAACTCAGACACCGTGAAACGATACTATGTCTGAAGTTACCATCAAGTAAACATCCTGGTGGTAGACCATCAGGTCACCAGTCATTCCGGTTCTTTAAACCTTTACCACAAACAACTTTTCTACACTTTGCCCCTCAGGGAAACATACCTTTCAAGCCAACAGCCTGGCTTTCTCCTTTGCGTTCCTGCAACTTAGGTCATCCCACCGTGGATTGAACCTCTTGCATTTGCAGTTTGGCTACCCATACCTGGGATCAAACTTCTCATACCAACACTTTATCCTCAACCTATGATTAAAACTTTCTCCTCCCCGCACTCTGACCTGCACATGGGATTACGCTTTTCATCTCGCCCTGTGGGGCGAACTACGTCGACCTGATCTCCTCTTCAATAGGAGTACGTAGGCAACCATTTCATATGGCCCGGTCGCAATAAAACAAAAACAACAAAAACATTTCCACCCTTTTCCTTACAAAAAAAAAATAAAAATACAAAAACATTCCTACACCATTCCTACCACATACAGCTTTGAACCTCTTACACCAGGTTCGAACTACGCAGACCTGATCTCCTCTTCAATAGGAGTACGTAGGCAGCAATTCATGGTGCGGTCTCACCCCTACCAAAACACAAACCCTTGTCAGTTGTTACTGGGATCATCCTTCAATCCACTACGTTTCATTCGGCTTCAGACCAAATGGATGGAATTACCTGAACTCCTCCCAAATAGGAGATTCAGCGACTATCTAAGCGGCGGTTGTACCTCGAAGAGCAACACCAATCCATAAGAGATGGAATTAACTAGGCTTCTCCTGAATAGAAGTACTGGCGACCATCTGTGGTGCAGTCAATCTTAGAGAGGAAAGCCATACTCCTCTCCTCATTTCCATACAGAAACCAGTCCCAAGACACCGAGAGATGGTAGGGATACATACAGATTGATGATCCATTCTGAACTATCCAGAGACAACTCAATGTCCATCCACCCAGGAGAAATTCAGAATACATCAAGATCACAAGCCCTGAAGCAGCAGGCAAAATATCAATCAAGTAGCAAAGCATATCTAAAAGGGAAGTGACAAAAAATATATTTCCCTGTCATATATATAATGATGTTTGATATACACAATGTAAACTGTACATGAAAAAATGGCTAAGCTAGTCTGTGCAGGAAAATATAAGATCATCTACAAGTCAGGGTATATGCGAGCTAACAAGCCCAACATGGCTTCCCTCTCAGAAGATGGAGTTAAAGTTGTGGTCTCCTGTATGAGAATATCCACACGACCCAACAGATCTGTAGCCATCTGCATGGTGACCATATGATCATCAATGTATGCGCTCATCTCTGCTATCATGCCAGTGGTAAGGGACCTCACTGCAATACTATCTGTGACGGCTACATCTCGGGCAGATATGGCGATATCCCGCTCAACTATCACTGCATCTCTGGCTGATATAGCCTCATCCCACTCAACGACGGCGACATCTCTACGAGTCAATGCCTCGTCTCTCTCCAACAGAGCGGCCTCCCTCCCATCAAGAGCAGTCGACATCATAGATCAAATCTGATCTCTCTCAAAGGTCATCAGATGAAGACTCTGCACTAAGTACTGTGTCGCGTGCTGAATCACAACAGTACTGGTACTAGGAGAATTCGGATGAAATGCTGGCAACCCAGCAGTGGGCTCCTCCT
This sequence comes from Panax notoginseng, assembly GCA_016801055.1. NCBI lineage: Eukaryota > Viridiplantae > Streptophyta > Magnoliopsida > Apiales > Araliaceae > Panax > Panax notoginseng. The sequence goes on from CM029018.1 coordinate 114,166,241, forward strand.
CGATGTAGGTATCAGTGTCCTCCATGGGCTCTACATCATCTAACTCGCGCTTTGGTACTGCAAATATTACTGTAGCCGATAAAATCTCTGTCTCCATCCACGCGAAATACTCTGTGGAATAACCAGGCTGACTGATAGAAAATGCCGATATCTCGCGCCGATCCCAGCAGGCGTATACCCGAGATCGGTCCTCTGCTGAGAGGTACCGAGAAGCTGAACGCTGACCTGTCGCCCCCTCAAAAGGATGGAAATCCTGGAACTGGTCGAACTGCGACATCACGACCAATGGGTGATAAGTGGTCACTCCCCTCAAACCAGCCAGAGGAAGATAGTCCATGCCCGGAGCATGAGTAATGAAGTTGTATGGTGAGCTAAGCCCCGAACAGGGTAATATGTTGAATGGATCTCTGATATCTGCCAAGAATGTGCACCAAGACAGAGCATCTATACACTCTGATGGCTGAAAAGAGTATGACATAGCTACATCATGTGTGAAGCAGTACCCATGCCTTCTAAGAGTGCCAATCGGTCTCAAGTGTGACATGAACCACACATATAGCATGACTGAACTCCTAGTGAACACTCCTGTCGGATAATTGCAACAGTATGATGTCGACCGCAGGGTCTCTACTACAATCATAGGTACAATGGTACGACCCTCCCTGAGAGCTCTCACGGCCATGACAACGCTTATATCTATCTCATCCATATACCATGGCATATATACATATGACAATACACATAGCATCAGTACGTCAACTCTGGCCAAACGCCAATGATCCTCCGATGCTGTGAAATTCCCAGAATGTCGTGAGTAGCTATCCTCCGAGCCAAATCTGTCGTACAAAAAATGTTGGGATATCATATGGCCAGATGTCAACTCATCATGTACCACTCTGTGCCTTAATCCTGTGAGAGTCATGAATCGTCTGCTCATGTCTCCCAAAGCCAGATGCACGCAAGGTATGTCTAAAGGCATCATCGTCAAACGTGCATACTCCTCCCGAGTAGGAGTCAACTTATGGGTGCCGAATCAGAATACCTGCCTATCCGGTAGCCAATGCTCTATCATCCCATCCACAAATCCTGCGGGAACCTGAAAAGTCAAAAAGGTCATGGTATGCTGTAATAAATGATCTACAGTCACCCTATCTAGTGGTGTCATGCTATCATACCACGATCTCATACTCGATGCCACCACTGACGGTGGGGTATGATCTATACGGCTAACTATCGAAGAAGACATCTGTGCGGGCCGTGTCATAAGACCATCAAGGGGTCAATGCCAAATATCTCTTGACATACGTACATATGCATAACATAATACATGCATAATAGATAATAGATGACAATATGATATAGGGAATGAAAAAAAATTGTGCATACATTCCTAAGTATATCATCATCTAATACATCATCTCTGTACAGCTACAAATATAGGGAAATGGGGCACAGCCACCCAATATCTAACAAAGGCCTATCAAAAGATATAGTGAGAATGGGGGGGTACAGCCACCCAATATCTAACGGAGGCCTATCAAAAGATATAATGAGAATACACATCAGAAGAAGATAATGGTGTCGATGTCCACATCATCAATCCTGTCCACCTGATGTAACTCCTCCTAGGTTACTGGATCTCTATCAACAGAGATGTCAGGCCTATAAAGAGGAGGATCTGAACCAACAAAACTGAATGGGTCACCTGAGGAGCCAGCGCCTGAGCTGGAAGGATCAAATGAAGTCGCCTCTGTCGGATCTCTACCCAAATGCCTGATAAATATGTGTGCCTTGTCCAACTGCCGGGTCAAACTATCAATCTGGATCATATGAGTCAGATCTCGGACACAAGCTATACAATCCGTCACCATCAAGGATCCTAGAACCATATCCCCCATAAACTGTGTGGCGCGGAACTGAGCTCCAATAGTGCGAGGGAACCACCACCGATGGAACGTCTCCTGAGTACACGGACCCTCTGACAATGCAAAACTGTCAACCCCCAACAATGGGATATCAATGACGGGTGACTGCGACACAGGCCAATAACGCCTAGCAGGAGGCAAGATCGATATACGGATCTTCCCTGTAGTGCTCCTGATAGCACGCTCTCCTAAATAGAGCTCCCATCCTCCATCCGTGAAGAGAGGAACTCTCCTAGTGGAAATCACATACTCAACTCCAGTCGGGTATCCATCCTCAAAACCCACGGTCAGGTGTTCCCCATAATAGGGAAGCTATGTGATGGTATTGGCCGTCAGTAACTCCAGCCGCATACGGCAATGAGTGAATCCCTCAGCTACAGGGACCTCTGGCAGAATCAAATGATGCCATCGTCGTCCTCGTGGATAGGTGTCTAAACCTAACACACTCACGGGAGGCAAGCATAGAAGCCTCTCATAGGCCCAAAACTTCCAACACAAAGGCAAACATCTGCTGTCAATTAACACTCTTAGCCTATACATGGTAAATGACAAGAGAAATACTCACCAGCAGAAATGGGTAAAATCCTAGCCAAGTCTTGGTCAAACCCTGTGAGCACATACGCATACCCCGGAGGAAATAGGAAAAGGTGTAGGAACCCCAATCATACTCTCTAATACGGTCCACATCACGTGTAGCGCTGATTAAAGTGAAAGATACCGTGGAAGAGTTGTCTGCTATAAAGTAGCCTCGAATGATCATCAGGAACAATCGCCGCAGAACGCGATCCCTGATTCTGACATCATCAGGCATAGGCTCACTCAATAGCCCGCTCATAGCATCTATGCTCAAAGGACCTGAACGGACAGTCCTACCTTTGAGCGCCGCCGCCGAAACTCCTAATAAGGATCTAACGGCAGTAGGGGTAATATTTGTCATGAAAGGCACTGGCTCCCCTCCAAAATCCATATCTGTGATAAATCGCCAATCCATAGGCGTCATCATCACCTCGCAATCCAGCAGATGGAGTGATTGAGTCTGATGAAACCATCGCTCAGACAATGCCCTGAGATAACCCCAGGGACAATGACGGGGAAGGATGGAGATGAATGCCCCAAATCCCCACTCATGCACTACCACTCTATAGTCAGGATGAAGCGCCTGATACATGGAGTGAATGTTGAACCAGTTCCCTCGAGGCTGTGTAAAATCAGGGACCAGCATGAAATGCAGATCAACATCAAAATCCTTTAATCCTCATCAATAGGAAAGAAGGAAGATCAAAGTCTAACGCCATACCTCGTTAGCATGCAAATACATCGATAGATGTCTGCTCAAATCACCCAGCAACTCTGGGTTTACCACTTGAATGCTCGGAAGCTCCCTGCGAGGGACATGTACAGCAGGAGCGGGATCCTCTATCAGAATATCCGCCTCCTCGTCCTCAACGTCTGGAACATCTACCTGGACAGGACGTATCATGGCCTCCACCAACCGACGAGGCTGTCTGACAGAACGGGGACGAGGCACTTCTGAAGCCCTCCGCCGTACACCAGAAGTGGTCCTATAGGAACTGTTCGGCTGATGCAGATCCATAGTATCTGGACAACAAGTCTCCAAATCACCTCAGAAAGGGTGTGGTATTTCCTTACCTGGAGCTTTCTAGAATGTATTTTATGACTATATGTATGCATGCATTTACTTTAACATATAATAGAGTTAAAATACATGACTACCCAATGCCTACATTTGGAAAATTTTTGTCATAGTCCCCTTTGAAAATAGGACTATCCACATGCATCCAGGCATGTCTAGGTGGCCATTCAGTAGCACACCTGCCCCAAAGTCATATACATAATATATGCATTAAAAATTAAAATTATCATGCATAAGGCCAACCTCAATACTAGGAGTACTTTTCCTTGCTACTTTATGCTCATTGGACCTCAAATAGGACAAAAAATAGCATAAAAAGGTGCCGATTTGACTGTCTCAAAAGTCAAATTTTTTCACATCGTTATGTTCAGCATGGTTTAATACTAACATTTACTATGTTTAATATTTTTTATCTAGTCATTTGTGCATACATAATCACTACTATGTGTTTAGATGCATTTCATACGATAACACAAAATCCAACGGACAGAAATGAGAGAAAATATAGGCATATGTTACCAGGATAGTACAGAACACTTGTACGGTGACAGAATTTGCAGAAAACAGCCTGAACTCAGCAGATCTGAAAGAGGCTCACGTATTTTCCTTCGCACAACAAGTTGAAAGTGACTTGTGAGACCAACTAGCTGGAATTTATCATCCACGATTGGCCGCAGGCCCATCTACGGCTATAGCAGATGCACCTGCGGCATCCCCATGTGGGTCCCATCCCTCCGGCTCGGTCCAGTTCGAGTTGCAAAGGAGTTCTTACAAGCTAAAAATGTCAAACCAGAGATAAAAACGCTACGCGATTGAGCAGAATAGCCTAAAACCCTGATTTTTCTGGATCCAACTGTGGCTTTCTTTTCATCCATCGGTATTCGCCCGAACACAGGGTTACTATACCGATGATTTAAGTCTTTGCAGACCACATTCGGCAATACTGTACAGGGGTCCGATGCCGTCAGCGTAAGGTTGTCACCCCAATCTTTTCACAAAAGAGGTCCCCGACGGGGGTTACAACGCATGCTCATACGTTGACACACAAATCAACGAAGGTCGAGTAGCCTTGACATTATTATGGCCGATAGGGATTTAAACCTATTAGAGCTCTGAAGCCATTCGAGGTTTTCACACCTGACAGCTCGTATTCCCCAGCGGATCCCCGGCGGGGGTCGCAACACAATGTTTCGGTGATCTACACGACAGCGGAGGTCAAGCAACCTTGACAGTATATCCCACAGGATTTTTCAGCCGTTGATTCACATGTCGGTGAAATACACAAATCAACGAAGGTCGGGCATCCCTGACAGCATTTGTTGTTGGCAGTAAATCCAACAGAATCGTGACATGTCCTGACAATACAAACCATGAGATTGTCATCAAGGAGGATTGATGATGAAATATGTTATACACATCCTCAAGCAGATCAAGCTTCATCCCCATAGATCTCTCACACATAAGAGGTACATCTTCGGGATCAAGTCATAATCAAAGACACAGGACTTTGGTGATAACTCCAACATCAACATCCTAACAGATTCAGATTACACATCAAATCTGGTCATCGTTGCCAATCCCCAGTTGAAGCAACAAGGAGCCAGCAATCATCCCTAGCGTGTTGGGCTACAACCCCGTACACATGCATCATACATTTGCATCATGTTTCTATCCATAGTACCATGTTTGTCTTGTTACATTTCAAGTGTCTAGGATTCTTTATCCTACCCATGCATCGCCATGCATGAGTAAGATAAAGAGGGGCATCTGTATACACTCGAAATTTTCTGTACACCTGTCACTAACATTGCAGAATAGCATATTCATCTTTTAAGAGGGAACCCTGAAAGACGATCCATATCCATGCCGAATACTACCGAAAGTTCAGCATCAACCCCGAATCGCAATCTGGGAGTAACACTTCCAATCTCAGAGATAACCCCGAGGCATGTAGATCAATATCGAAACACACACCGGAGAAGACCAATTAATCTCGGAGATAACCCCGAGGTATCCAGTTTCAGTCCCAACCATGGGAATAGCCACCAACCTTGGTGATAACCCTAAGGAATGTAATTTCGGCAATAACCCTGAAAATGTTTTTTACAAATGCAACCAGCTTCAATCTCGGTGCTCACAACGAGATACACTGTACCAGCCCGGCGATAACATCGGGAAGACAGACACACCTCAAAGATGACAATGAGGACCTTCAACCAATTACAGCAGTCCAATCCCAGCGAAGCTGAGCAACGTCTGCTTTATCATCCCAATCCGGCGATAACACCGGTGAGGGTCAACATCGTCATCTAACCAACACGATGCCACGCCACGTCGTCTCAACGTCTCTACACAACAGTGTCCCATAAGACTAATCAATCCCGAGTGACCATTGTGCGAGGTAACGGATGAAAGTTGAAACTTGAAGACCGGAGGGCACCGTCCCATCTTCAATGACTTCGCACAAACTCTAATCCCATGTCATCGTACAACTCTCGACAACGACGGTCCGAAATAGGTCCTGTATACCTCAAACGGATGCCCGAATTGCACTTCTGAAAGTCCGAGTGGACATTACAGTGCCTGAGTGCACGTACTTCGAGATGACCCGAGCCAAAAAACTCGGGTACACCTGCGGCTCCACCCTATATGAATAGAGGGCTTGGGGTAGCCATTTTGTAACAGAAAACGGTAAGGAAGCCCTGCCCAATTTGCTATATACTCACCCCAAACTGAGTGCTTTCTCATTTTAAACACTTGTGAGCTCATATATAGCCTCTTTTGTACCTACAGAAGCCAGTGTTTACCCACTTTAAAGATATTGAAGTCTTCTTTGGCAGCCCACTATAAGCCTTCTTTCACATTTTAAAATTTTTCTCTTCATCTTTGCACACACCCTTCTACAAGTTGAGAGTCGTGTTGTACACTTTTTCCAGGACTTCGGTCCGTGGTTTATTTTTAGTTTGTATATATATATATATATATATATATATATATATATATATATATATGAACTAACATTATCGAGTTATGCTTCAATTGAGCCTAGACTTCGGTCTGGAGCGTTTAATTGCTTTTATATATATATATATATATATATATATATATATATATATATATATATATATATATGAACTGCGTGTCGAATTTTGTTCGATGAGCCTAGACTTATGTCTGGTGCGTTTAATGGCTTTCTTATATATATAATTATATATATGAACTGCTATCGAACTCTGTTCGGTGAGCCTAGATTTCACATCCGGTGCATTTACTGCTTTAATATATATATACTTATATATATTAACTGTTGTTGGACTTTGCCCGATGAGCCTGGATTTTATATCCGGTGCGTTTATATGCTTATATATATATATATATATATATATATTTATTTATTTATTTATTTATTTATATTTCGTCCCACCTGGAGTTTACTTCGTGGTGGTTGACCATTTTTACAACTTTCTGTACATTTCGTCCCGCCTGGAGTTTTCTTCGTGGCGGTTGATAACTTTTACAGCTTTATTTATATTTCTGATCCCCCATGGAGGTGCTTCGTGGTTTGTGATCATGTATGTATATATATATATATATATATATATATATATATATATATATATATATATTTTTACAGCTTTTTATATATATATATACCTGCTTACTGCGTTTATATCAATTGCGACATCATGTGAGCCTATGAATCATGTGATCGCAGATTCAAGCAATTGGATCTAGATTCGGTTCCCGTGATGGACCTTTTCAGCTGTAAGCAGTATTTTCGTACGGATGCTTCGCATCTGTCAAATAAAATCAATCCAGCCGAATACGGAATAAAATGAGAGTGTAAAAGGTCTCAATTACTATTGAGCATCAGGGTTTAAAAAACCTCTTTTATAAAACATCACTGTCATATCTTGCTTAAAATTGAATTTTTACATAAAATTCAAACCATGTGTATATAGGTGTGAACGAGGCCTCGCATTACTTCCAAATAACAACACATTGACCCATACACACACACATTCAGATAATAGTTTCTTGAAAAGAGGCGGTCACCGTGGTAACACGGATGTCGGGGGGTGTCTAACACCTTCCCTCCGCATAACCAAGTCCCCGGTGTAAGACCCCAAATTATTAATAAATGAAATTTAAATTCCCTCTATTTATTATTTTGAAATAGTAAGTGTTAAATTGATTAATGAGGTTAGTTATGGGTAAAATGCGTAAATATTTTAAATAAGCAAGTGGTTATAAAATATTCATTGTTGTCGGGGAATATTCGTTTGGTCGTGAAATATTCTTCCTGTCGGGGAATATTCGTACGACGGCGCAGTCTTTTGTGGGCCCCATAACGGAAAGCGATTGGATGAAGAAAACGACAAGTATATGTTTTTTATTAATAACGGCGTAGTTGTTACCGTTAATACTGTTGGAATACCCGGTGGTTAAAACACAGTAATACGCGTTGTTACACAGTAGCACACTGTATTGCACCAATTATTGATTCTTACGTAAGAAGGCACTACTCAATAATGGTTACAGTAATTACTGTTCAGTATTTTATTTTATTGATTCAATAATTGCTGCGTTGATATTTTATATTATTGTTGTTTCAATAATTGTCACTACACAGTATTTCCCATTATCAGATTAATAATTCATATTATTTGAATAATATTATTAGATAACATTATTGGCAATGTCTAGAAAGTTCTGTCTAAGGAGAGGTTTGGTCATCTAATTGCGCGCAAGTAAGGAGAAATCCTTATTGGAAAGCCCCCTCTTTCCTGGGAACGGCCTGGTTGTCATAAATGTGATTCTGTAATATTATTTGTAAATAATTAATTATTGATTCATATGATAAGGAAATATTTATTTTTGTGGATATAAATGAGGGATATATTTTTGTGGTTAAAAATGAAGGAGTTAATGTTGAGGTTTTTATCAGTATTTTTGTCGGAATGGAGGTATTAAAAATCAGGGTTTTTGAGATATTTTGCGGGAGTTATAATTTTTAATCCGACCGTTGGATCGTGGTAATTTTTGGATATGTTATACATATATAAGTTGAGTATATGTCCACAAATTTTGAACCGTTAAAAATGAACGTATGATTTATTATGAATTTTACGAGATGACTGGTTCAGAAATTGTTGAATTTTCGGAGTTAATCATTTTGGTAGAAAATTCTAGAATTGGTGGGCCCCACTCTTGGTTGGTGAAGAAATGTGCTGAGATTTTTATTCAAATGTGGTGGGTGGGAATAGTAGCAGGTAAAGCCATCAGGTTGCAGGTTAAGTCTGCTTCGGCGTGCTAACATTTTCCTATAAATAGAGGGCTAAGTTAGAATTGAAAATCACACCAGAAACAAGTTTTCTCTCTTTCTCTCTCTAGATTATTGAGTGTATTTTGTGAGTATTTAGATACTTTGAGAGTTTCTATTCATCAGAGCAAGTGTCTTTCAGCCTTATACCGGTATTCCGACCAGAAGTACTGTCTGTACGAGGTAAGGGATGTTATTTTATTCAAAAATGATATTATTTCTTCAATATCATTATGCTGAAATATTGGTTAGAAATTTTTATCAAATTTGGAACTTTTCACGTCGGGGTTACTATTCATGAGTTACTATTCACGAGTTACTATTCACGAGTTACTATTCACCGAAAAATAAAATTTTCTTCTTTTCGTCCAAAATATCTATTTTGGGTACTAGCTTTGATTGTATCCATGTTTTGATCATTCTTGAATTCTACTTCACTATGAATAATTATAAGGTATTTTTGGACATGAATAAATCGAAATACGAATCCTTAATATTTGTTATTTTGTTTCACTGGATTCGTTTTCTTTAATATATTTTTCATCATCCTCAGTCCTAAATGATGATATTACTGAATATCTTTGGCCGTAGTGCAAAGATGAATGATTAACTGATGAATATCTTTGGCCCGTAGTGCAAAGATGAACAGGTGTTGAGATGAACATGACCGACTGGTGATACAAATGAATATCTTTGGCCTGTAGTGCAAAGATGAATATTTGATTAAAGATGGTTATTGATTGTTGTTACAGGGATAAAATATTGATGATGGACTTTTAAATCTTAGAAGATAGTAGAACTCATTCTCTACTTGACTCTTCTAATGGTTTGCTGTTTCCGCTGCAGTTATTGATTTAAAACCTGTTGTCTATTGTATTCTATTAGATTTTTCCCTGTTGAAGACTAACGATAATTTGTTCTGTATTATCTTAGTCATAACGTTCTTTACTGGGCTAGTTGAGCTCACCCTTTTTCCTTTTTGTTCCATTTTTCTCAGGAGGCGAGAATGTAGCGAGTACTAGTCGGGGTATGGAATGATGGTTCTAGAAGTTACTTTAGTAGTCCTCACTATTTTTGTGAAATAATGTATCAATAATTGTAATGAGGGCTTATTTGAGTGTGGATATTGTCTAAATGACAATATTTGTATTTAAACTCACAGTTCTTGTGTTGTAATAATAAAGATGTAGTTGTTTTGTACCATGTATTTTGGCGACTCAGAATGGGTGTTGTATACCTATTTTGGGGGCGTCACAGTTGGTATCAGAGCTTAGGGATATGATCTCTGGCGGAGATCGGGGAATAGAACTAGGAGGGGAGAGACGAATCCTTCGCTAGTGTGTCCTACCTAAGCTTATTTATTGGTCAGTCATAATATAGGGGTATTATGTGATTTGTTAATTTATTTAATTAACCCTTGTTTTATGGCAGTATTTGAGAATGTCGACTGAGAATGTTAATAGTGGAGTAAATGAGACCGTGGAGACACCGGTGCTTACCAACGAGGAGAACGTGCAACAGGCTGGCAATGTTCCTCCTGTGAACAACACCAATGAGCAGATGATGAACGATGGAATGTTTAGAAGTTTTTTGCAATTCATGCAAAACCAGACAAGGGAGACTCGTGTTCAAAATACAGGAGGAAATGATAGCAATTCACGGTTTGTCACAGCCAAACAGTTCAAAGAATTGGGACCACCAGAATTTAAGGGAAAGCCGGATCCGATCATGGCGGAAACGTGGGTCAAGCAAATTACCAAGATATTCGATGTCTTGGGATGCACGGAGGAACAGAAGGTTCCATTCGCCACCTTTATGTTCCGTGGCGAGGCAGATTACTGGTGGGAGTCTGTGAAGCGTACCCATCCAACCGCACTCAGCATGTCTTGGGAGACATTTCAAAAACTGTTCAATGACAAGTACTTTCCTGAAAGTATTCGTCATATGAAGGAGGTAGAGTTTATTAGACTAGAGCAGAATAATATGACGGTATCTCAGTACGAGGCAAAGTTTGCAGAGTTGTCCAGGTTTGCACCTCATTTGGTGGAGAATGAGGAACGTATGACGAGGATGTTTCTGAGAGGTTTGAAACCCGGCATACGTCAATATCTCATTTCTCATAAATTTTCTCTCTATTCAGATGTTGTCAACAGGGCTCAATTATTAGAGCGAGATAACGAGTACGGTCAACTGAGGGATCACAACCAGGATCATATCGGTGACAGCAGTCATCAGAACAATGATAACCAGCGGAGAAAGAAAAATACAGACAAGAACGGCAACCACTCTGGTGGTAATCGTGGCTATGAAAATAGAAGAAGCGAGTCGGGAGGAGATTTTAAAAAGAGGAGATTCAACAATGACAATACGAAGACGTCAGCACCAACAGTAATTGGTTCCAAGGGAGGAGAACGACCACCGGTTATATGCTATAAGTGCGGAAAAGAAGGACATATCAGCCCAAACTGCCCACAACAGTTTAAGGTATGTTATAATTGTGGAAAGGAAGGACATATCGCTCGAGATTGCACTGTAGCAAAATCAAGTCCGGCGGGGATGGTGACTCAAAAAGCTGTCCCAGAAAAGATAAAGTCAACGGTTCCTGGAAGAGCGTTTGTCGTGACTGGTCAACATGCGAGGAACCCAAACGAGGTGATCACGGGTAAGCTAATCATAAATTCATGCGAAGTTTATACCTTATTAGATACCGGTTCTACCCATTCTTTTATCTCTCCTGCTTGTGCTCAACGTTTAAACTTGACTCCGGAGAAGTTAGACTTTGATTTATCTGTGGAGACTCCGTTAGGAGAAACTTTCATCACATCCACTGTTTATAAATCTTGTGTGATCCAAGTTGGTACCATCACCTTACCTGTTGACCTTATCTCTTTAAAGATACTTGCTTTTGATGTGATTTTAGGGATTGATTGGCTAACTACTCATCATGCCAAAATTGATTGTTTTCGTAAGGTTGTTAGTTTTCATATTCCTAACCAACCTGTTGTACGAATTCAAACAACTAAGCCATTAAAATCAATCACTGTTATATCAAGCCATAAAGCCATTCGTTTATTAAAAAACGGATGTCAAGCTTTCTTAGCCCATGTTATGGATTTGAATAAAGACACGTCAAATTTGAATAATATTCCTGTTGTTATTGACTTTCCTGACGTATTTCCTGAAGAACTTCCCGGTCTACCCCCGGAACGAGAAATTGAATTCTTTATTGATCTTGAACCTGGTACAAAGCCCATTTCTAAAACCCCATATCGAATGGCTCCTATTGAACTTCAGGAGTTAAAGGTCCAACTACAAGAGTTGTTGGACATCGGTTTCATTCGTCCTAGTACATCTCCTTGGGGTGCTCCTGTTTTATTTGTAAAGAAAAAAGACGGGAGTATGCGACTTTGTATTGATTACCGGGAATTAAACCATGTCACTATTAAGAATAGGTATCCGCTACCTCGTATTGATGACCTGTTTGACCAGTTACAAGGAGCACAGTTCTTTTCAAAGATCGATCTTCGTTCTGGATATCATCAGCTGAAGGTTAAAACTGAGGATATTCCAAAGACTGCCTTCAGAACTCGGTACGGGCATTATGAGTTCCTAGTTATGTCTTTTGGATTGACTAATGCTCCTGCGGCTTTCATGGATATGATGAACCGAGTATTTAAGGATTATTTGGATCAGTTCGTTGTTGTCTTTATTGATGACATCCTCATATATTCCAAAAGCCGTGAAGATCATGAGCATCATTTGAAGCTGGTACTCCAAAGGCTGCGTGAAAATAAGTTATATGCCAAGTTGAAGAAATGCGAGTTCTGGCTTGAGGAAGTAGCTTTCCTAGGGCACGTGGTGTCAAAACATGGAGTATCTGTTGACCCGGCGAAGATTGAAGCAATACAAAGTTGGGAGCAACCAAAGACGGTGACCGAAGTACGTAGCTTTTTAGGCTTAGCTGGTTATTATCGAAGATTCGTGGAAGGGTTTTCTCGAATCGCTACCCCGTTAACTCAGCTGACTCGGAAAGATATCAAATTCGTATGGAGCGAGGAATGCGAGAAGAGTTTTCAAGAGCTTAAGAGGAGACTCATTTCGGCACCTGTTCTGACAATACCATCTGGTTCGGATGGATTTGTTATCTACAGTGATGCTTCAGGCAAAGGGTTAGGATGTGTTCTCATGCAACATGGGAAAGTCATAGCCTATGCCTCGCGACAACTCAAAGAATATGAGAGGAATTATCCTACTCATGATTTGGAGTTGGCAGCAGTAGTTTTCGCGTTGAAGATCTGGAGACACTACCTGTATGGGGAGAAAGTGGAGATCTATACAGATCATAAAAGCCTTAAATATTTCTTCACCCAAAAGGAACTCAACATGCGGCAGCGACGTTGGCTCGAGCTGTTGAAAGATTACGATCATACCATCCAATATCATCCTGGAAAAGCAAACGTAGTAGCTGACGCATTGAGTAGAAGATCATATGCGGGTACGAGTGCAATGTTGTTAACACAAAGGCCCATTTTGTATGACTTGCAAAGAATGGAGATAGAGATGAAGGCTCCAAGTACCCACATGATGATATCAAATATACGAGTAGAACCGACTTTAATCGATAAAGTTAAAGCTGCTCAAGCTACGGACATAGAGCTGATGCGTATGAAGAAGAAAGTGCAAGAAGGTTCTATTCCAGAAGCAAGAATCGATGAAGAAGGAATACTTCGAGTTCACTCTAGACTCTGTGTTCCTAACAATTCTGATTTGAAGTACAAGATCATGATGGAAGCACACAATACACCATTTGCAATCCATCCTGGAAGTACCAAAATGTATCGTGATCTACGACATACATTTTGGTGGAATAATATGAAGAGAGAGATTGCAAAGTTTATCTCGAGGTGTTTAACTTGTCAACGTGTAAAGGCGGAACATCAAGTACCAAAGGGTCCATTGCAACCACTTGAGATTCCGAAATGGAAGTGGGAACACATTACCATGGATTTCGTTACGGGTCTTCCCACGGTTTCTCAAGGCATAAATGCTATTTGGGTTATTGTTGATAGATTAACCAAGTCTGCTCATTTCTTGCCGATACGGGAGACTTATTCCCTTGAACGTCTTGCTCGTATATACGTAGATGAGATTGTGAGACTGCATGGCATGCCAGTATCCATAGTTTCGGATCGTGACCCAAGATTCACTTCAAGATTTTGGGTTAGCTTGCAAAAAGCTATGGGCACAGATTTACGATTTAGTTCGGCATACCATCCTCAAACGGACGGACAATCAGAGAGGACTATTCAAACTCTTGAAGATCTATTAAGACTTTGTGTCCTAGATTTCAAAGGGAGTTGGGATAAGTACCTACCATTGGTGGAATTCTCTTACAATAACAGTTATCAGGCAAGTATAGGTGTGGCCCCATTTGAAGCATTATATGGACGAAAGTGTCGCTCTCCAGTATGCTGGGACGAGGTGGGTGAAGCAACATTGTTGGGACCAGAGTTGGTACGCATGACTACAGAGAAGATCCAAACGATTCGACAACGTATACAAACGGCACAGGATCGACAAAAGAGTTATGCGGATCTTCATCGGAAGGACGTGGAATTTGACATTGGGGATCATGTATTGTTGCGTGTGGCTCCATGGAAAGGAGTTACAAGATTTGGGAAGAGAGGAAAGCTCAATCCACGATTTATTGGTCCATTTCAGATTCTTGACCGAGTAGGAAATGTGGCCTATAGACTTGCGTTACCTCCAAGTATGTCTCGTGTTCATAATGTTTTTCATATATCTGTGTTACGTAAATATGTGAAAGACCCAGACCACGTTATTGAGTTAGAACCGGACGAGATAGCTGAAGACTTAACGTACGAAGAGGTACCTGTCAAGATCTTGGATAGAAAGGAGCATGTCCTACGCACGAAGGTCATACCACAAGTTAAAGTTTTGTGGAGAAACCATGCTATTGAGGAAATGACCTGGGAGTTGGAAACGGAAATGAAAGCGAGGTATCCTCATCTTTTCGAAACACCAGGTACGTACGTCAATTTCGAGGACGAAATTTCATAAGGAGGGGAGGTTGTAAGACCCCAAATTATTAATAAATGAAATTTAAATTCCCTCTATTTATTATTTTGAAATAGTAAGTGTTAAATTGATTAATGAGGTTAGTTATGGGTAAAATGCGTAAATATTTTAAATAAGCAAGTGGTTATAAAATATTCATTGTTGTCGGGGAATATTCGTTTGGTCGTGGAATATTCTTCCTGTCGGGGAATATTCGTACGACGGCGCAGTCTTTTGTGGGCCCCATAACGGAAAGCGATTGGATGAAGAAAACGACAAGTATATGTTTTTTATTAATAACGGCGTAGTTGTTACCGTTAATACTGTTGGAATACCCGGTGGTTAAAACACAGTAATACGCGTTGTTACACAGTAGCACACTGTATTGCACCAATTATTGATTCTTACGTAAGAAGGCACTACTCAATAATGGTTACAGTAATTACTGTTCAGTATTTTATTTTATTGATTCAATAATTGCTGCGTTGATATTTTATATTATTGTTGTTTCAATAATTGTCACTACACAGTATTTCCCATTATCAGATTAATAATTCATATTATTTGAATAATATTATTAGATAACATTATTGGCAATGTCTAGAAAGTTCTGTCTAAGGAGAGGTTTGGTCATCTAATTGCGCGCCAGTAAGGAGAAATCCTTATTGGAAAGCCCCCTCTTTCCTGGGAACGGCCTGGTTGTCATAAATGTGATTCTGTAATATTATTTGTAAATAATTAATTATTGATTCATATGATAAGGAAATATTTATTTTTGTGGATATAAATGAGGGATATATTTTTGTGGTTAAAAATGAAGGAGTTAATGTTGAGGTTTTTATCAGTATTTTTGTCGGAATGGAGGTATTAAAAATCAGGGTTTTTGAGATATTTTGCGGGAGTTATAATTTTTAATCCGACCGTTGGATCGTGGTAATTTTTGGATATGTTATACATATATAAGTTGAGTATATGTCCACAAATTTTGAACCGTTAAAAATGAACGTATGATTTATTATGAATTTTACGAGATGACTGGTTCAGAAATTGTTGAATTTTCGGAGTTAATCATTTTGGTAGAAAATTCTAGAATTGGTGGGCCCCACTCTTGGTTGGTGAAGAAATGTGCTGAGATTTTTATTCAAATGTGGTGGGTGGGAATAGTAGCAGGTAAAGCCATCAGGTTGCAGGTTAAGTCTGCTTCGGCGTGCTAACATTTTCCTATAAATAGAGGGCTAAGTTAGAATTGAAAATCACACCAGAAACAAGTTTTCTCTCTTTCTCTCTCTAGATTATTGAGTGTATTTTGTGAGTATTTAGATACTTTGAGAGTTTCTATTCATCAGAGCAAGTGTCTTTCAGCCTTATACCGGTATTCCGACCAGAAGTACTGTCTGTACGAGGTAAGGGATGTTATTTTATTCAAAAATGATATTATTTCTTCAATATCATTATGCTGAAATATTGGTTGGAAATTTTTATCAAATTTGGAACTTTTCACGTCGGGGTTACTATTCATGAGTTACTATTCACGAGTTACTATTCACGAGTTACTATTCACCGAAAAATAAAATTTTCTTCTTTTCGTCCAAAATATCTATTTTGGGTACTAGCTTTGATTGTATCCATGTTTTGATCATTCTTGAATTCTACTTCACTATGAATAATTATAAGGTATTTTTGGACATGAATAAATCGAAATACGAATCCTTAATATTTGTTATTTTGTTTCACTGGATTCGTTTTCTTTAATATATTTTTCATCATCCTCAGTCCTAAATGATGATATTACTGAATATCTTTGGCCGTAGTGCAAAGATGAATGATTAACTGATGAATATCTTTGGCCCGTAGTGCAAAGATGAACAGGTGTTGAGATGAACATGACCGACTGGTGATACAAATGAATATCTTTGGCCTGTAGTGCAAAGATGAATATTTGATTAAAGATGGTTATTGATTGTTGTTACAGGGATAAAATATTGATGATGGACTTTTAAATCTTAGAAGATAGTAGAACTCATTCTCTACTTGACTCTTCTAATGGTTTGCTGTTTCCGCTGCAGTTATTGATTTAAAACCTGTTGTCTATTGTATTCTATTAGATTTTTCCCTGTTGAAGACTAACGATAATTTGTTCTGTATTATCTTAGTCATAACGTTCTTTACTGGGCTAGTTGAGCTCACCCTTTTTCCTTTTTGTTCCATTTTTCTCAGGAGGCGAGAATGTAGCGAGTACTAGTCGGGGTATGGAATGATGGTTCTAGAAGTTACTTTAGTAGTCCTCACTATTTTTGTGAAATAATGTATCAATAATTGTAATGAGGGCTTATTTGAGTGTGGATATTGTCTAAATGACAATATTTGTATTTAAACTCACAGTTCTTGTGTTGTAATAATAAAGATGTAGTTGTTTCTGTACCATGTATTTTGGCGACTCAGAATGGGTGTTGTATACCTATTTTGGGGGCGTCACACCCGGACCCTAATGAATCTCGGTTTCACCGACCCGTTTAGCAGTGTCATATCACTGGGTCAATGTGCAAACCTTTTCTCGGTTATGTTGGTACAACCATTTAAAAAACCAACTGGCGACTCTTATAGTCCAATCGTCGACATTAGACATGTCGTACATTTTTTACTTATTTTTTCAAACAAATCTCACCTAAAATGAGAACACCAACGAACAAGTAACGGAAATGGACAATTAAAAATCTCGACGTCGACAAGTGCCATAAATATATAATGTATATGTGTAGACTGATAATAGTTAGTCAATTATGGTGTATCACGACAAACCCTTGTATTACTGTCATAAACCATAATTGGAAACTCCAAACTGGAGTTTAAGGTCGGTCAGAAATGGTGTTATATGAATTATATTGCGTATTATAGAATTTCTGTTATTTAGGAAAAAAATCTAATTTATATTTGAAAAACCCCTAAATTAAATTAGAAACCCTAATTCGCTAATTAGGATCCCTAATTGCTAAAATTAGAAATCCTAATTATTATTTTAGTAAATTATAATGTTAATTAGGGAACCCTAATTGTTAATTTAGGAACCCTAATGAGATTAAGGTACCCTAATTATTTAAACCCTAATTTTCTACTAAAAACCCTAATTTTAATTAGTGTGTTTTAATTAAAATTTTATTATATTTTAATTTTAATTTTTCAAACCCTATAAATTATTTGGGAAACTTTAAGATTTAAAATCTAGTGATTAAATCCTATATTCAAGTACATTGGACAAGAATACCATTAAAATTTAAATTTAAATTACCATTATACCCTTTTTGTCCCATTTGGTGAATTATTGATAACAAAATCCTACTATATCTTGGCAAGCCACCCTAGTCTAAGCTATGAGCCTACAAGCTACAACTATCAGCCATGACACATCCACATACATTGCATACATGTTATAGATATAGATCAAGAAAGATAAAGTCTCATATTTTACCTCATTTGTGCACTTATACTCATCCAAGACTCTCTCTCTCTCTCTCTCTCTCTCTCTCTCTCTCTCTCTAAAACCCACGAATTCTATTACTAGATCAGTCCCAAAACAAAGTCCCACTATCACCATAACAGATCTAGAAGCCCAGATTCAAGGTTTAACAAAGAAAGGTATAAACCCTAAGCCAAAATTTTAATCATGTATGCTATGTTAGATTTGGTATTTTTATGTTTAATCATGGTGTATAAGGTGTTAATCAATAATCTGGGTTGATAGATGTTAGATCCATAACACCTATAGGCTCGGATTTGATGATTTACAGAATCTGGAAAATGTTTAAAACTGTGGTCTGACAACGAATGTCAGAGCCTCTAGATCTTTCTGTGTTTAGTGATATGTGTGTTTTATGTTATGAACTTATTCCTTGATATAAGGAGAGTAGACTAAAAGTGGAATCACCACCATACCATGTCTAGATCTCCAGATATAAAGGGTCAAAGTGCATTGACCGCTCATGGAAATTGTTCTGGAAAACCCAAAAATTTTCCAGATTTTCTGACAAGCAACTTTGAAGCTTATAATTTTGCTGATCTATTATAGTTAGTCCATGTTGTTGTTTTGATGTTGTAATATAACATAAGGACTGCATAATTATGCCTCTAGAACCCCTAGATCTCACACTGAATTGAATTTAATGACGGTCAAACTAGATTGACCAAATTGCTTGAAGAATCGTTCTGACAGCATATTCATGAGCCCAAATCATGCTTGTGTTTTACGGATTTTTATGGTTGTTGTATTTAAGTTGTAATACATTATATGGACTACATATTTATGCCTTAATATCTCCTAAACATTAAATTGGGTGGATTTAGTGGCCGGTCAAAGTAGCTTAGTAGAATACAAAATCTGCTTTCTGGGTAATCCAGAAAACGTTTGAGTAACTTCTCTGACAGGCTTTGACCGGCATGTATCTTGAGATGGTGTTGTTGTTATGATGATGTTAGGTAATAGATTTTTCCTTGACATGTTGTCTACAAACTAAAATTTTAAGAATACAAAAACATTACATAGATTGAAAGTTGTGGAAGCCCAAATATGCTTGCACGAACTGTTCTTCATTTCTGGGTAACCCAGAAAATGAAGAACAGTTCTGACAATTTTTCAATAGCTTAGATCTTTCTGACTTATAATGTCTAGACTTGGATACTGTGTCAATCATGTACTATGTTAGTTTTTCTACACAGCCCGTGTGACAACCCCAAAATAGGTCCATTCCATCCAACCCATTCTGAGTCGCCAAATACATGGTACAGAAAACAACTACAACTTTATTACAACAATTGTCGTATTAAATACAACAACACATATGCTGTGAGTTTGGATACAAATATATACCAAATGCGACACATGTCCCAACCGTGGACAGCACCTCACAATGACACCTTACATAAAGATATAGTCAAAAACTATTTTAGAAATTAGAATCTTTGGGAAGTGCTCAAGGAAACCTTCGTAAATGGGAGGCCATGCGTCTAGGTTATGATAGATATCATATGTCCACAGAATTATCCTTGGTTGACCTAATAGACCCCAAAGAAAAACAAGAATATTACTATCATATTCTTTTCAATGGTAAGTCTTCTCTTGATATATCATTATCTCCACTGTCTCTAATTGAGAATTATACTTCAAACAAACACCAAGATTATATAGGTAGTGCTCGTAGATATACTCAGCAAGTGGATGAGCACAACCCTGTCTTATGATGGCACGAGGTTGTATGTCATTAGACATCTTGTATGATAGTGACAAAACACCCTTCCAACGTTGGGTTTGCCTCACCCTATTTTATTCACCAAATATAACTACCAAATGATGACTACCGTTCTATTCCCTTGTTATCCCCACTCGACCCAGCTACACTCTTATTACCTGAAAGGAATTGTGAAACAGAAGGGTGAGCACAACTAGCCCAGTAAAGAATATCATGACTACAAATAAAGAAATTATCAATAGCCTTCAACAGTAATAAATCAGGGATTTAGAACATATGGTAGATGATAAAACTTTTCAACCATAGTTGCAGCGGAACGAGCAATCCATTAGAAGAGTCAAATAGACCATAAAATCTATTATCTTCTCCATGTTAAAAGTTCATCAACAATGTTTTATCCCTATAACATAAATTAACAATTTCTGTCCACAATCACATGTATAACTCATAATCGTAATTGTAGTTCTAAATTTCTTTCCTCATCCAGGACAAAGTTAATTTTCATCATCTGAAACATCAAAGATCATGGTTATACCAAATCACAGTTCATGTTCATAATCCTACTAATAAATTCATCTTTGCACTACGGGCCAAAGATATTCATCAACAGTTCATCTTTGCACTACAGGCCAAAGATATTCAACAATAGGTCATCTTTGCACTGCAAGCCAAAGATATTCATATCTCAAAGAAATATATAATCATTTCAGAACTTATATAAACAATAATTATAACCATGTTGATCAATTCACCTTTGCACTTAAGCTAAAGATATTCAATTATAAATTCAATGGTCATGATCATACCAGTCACAATTCAACTTTTCACTACTGGCCAAAGAGAACCCTAGTCATGATAATACCAATAATCTACCCATCTTTACACTCCAGTGAAAGAGAATTTCAACATCAGGGTTATAAAAATGTTATATATGATAATAAAATCAATATAATCAATACATAGTTTTAATCTGTAGAATAATATTCATAAATCAACTATAATTTGGTTAGAAAAAGAAACCAATTTTGTAGTGAATAGTACCCGTGAATAGTAACTCGTAAATAGTAACTCGTGAATAGTAACTCATGAATAGTAACTCATAAATAGTAACCCATAAATAGTAACCCGTCGTGAATAGTAACTCGTGAATAGTAAATTGTGAATAGTAACTCGTGAATAGTAACTCATAAATAGTAACTCATGAATAGTAACCCCGACATGAAAAAGTTCTAAATTTGATAAAAAAATCCGACCAACATTTCGGCATAATGATATTGAAAAAAATAATATCATTTAAAAAGAAATAACATCTCTTACTATCCCT
This sequence comes from Panax notoginseng, assembly GCA_016801055.1. NCBI lineage: Eukaryota > Viridiplantae > Streptophyta > Magnoliopsida > Apiales > Araliaceae > Panax > Panax notoginseng. The sequence goes on from CM029018.1 coordinate 114,187,785, forward strand.
TACAATCACTTACCTCAAAAGAGTAGTATTTCTGACCGGAATGTATAGCTGAAGGAACCTTGCACTAAATAACAACTCTCAAAGTATCTAAATACTCACAAAATATGCTTCATAATATAGAGAGAGAAAGAGAGAAAGCTTATGTTTCTGGTGTGTTTTTCAATTCTAACTTAGCCCTCTATTTGTAGGAAAATATTAGCACGCCGAAGCAGACTTAACCTGCAACTTGATGGCTTTACCTGCTACTATTCCCACCCACCATATTTGAATAAAATTTTCAGCACATTTCTCACCAACCAAAAGTGGGGCCCACCAATTCTAGAATTTTCTACCAAAATAATTAACTCCAAAAATTCAACAATTTCTAAACCAGTCATCTCGTAAAATTCATAATAAATCATACATTCATTTTTAACGGTTCAAAATTTGTGGACATATACTCAACTTATATATGAATAACATATCCAAAAATTACCACGATCCAACGGTCGGATTAAAAATTATAACACTCGCAAAATATCTCAAAAACCCTAATTTGATTTTCAATACCTCCGTTCTGACAAAAATACAGATAAAACACCTCAACATGAACTCTTTCATTTTTAACCACAAAAATATATCCAACATTTATATCCACATAGAATAAATATTTCCTTATCATATGAAACAATAATTAATTATTCACAAATAATATTACAGAATCATATTTATGACAACCAGGCCGTTCCCAGGAAAAGAGGGGGCTTTCCGATAAGAATTTTTTCTTACTGGCGCGCAATTAGATGACCAAACCTCTCCTTGACAGAACTTTATAGACATTGCCAATAATGCTATCGAATAATATTATTCAAATAATATGAATTATTGATCTGATAATGGAAAATACTGTGCAATGCCAATTATTGAAATAACAATAATATAAACTATCAACGCAGCAATTATTGAATCAATAAAATAAAATATTTAACAGTAATTACTGTGACAATTATTCAGTAGTGCCTTCTTACGTAAGAATCAATAATTTCAAAAATACTGTGTAATAACGCGTATTATTGTATTTTAACCACCGGGTATTCCAACAGTGTTAACGGTAACAACTACGCCGTTAATTATAAAAACTCAATTTTTGTCGTTATCTTCATCCGACCGTTTTTCGTTATGGGGCCCACAAATAGTTGTGTCGTCGTACGAATATTCCCCGACAGAAAGAATATTCCACGACCAACGAATATTCCCCGACAGCAATGATTATTTTATAACCACTTGTTTATTTTGAAAAAATTTCACATTTCACCCATAACTTTAACTTTTTATCAATTTAACCATTTACTAAATTGTAATTATAAGAAAAATTGAATATTTTTATTTCATAAAATTCGGGGTCTTACAGCCCGACATCTAGACCACCTATATCATCAACATATTTGTTTATATAAGGCGATCAATAGCTTTGACCGACCATGACTGGAAATTCTGGACAGCCCAGAATATGATGAACACGTTTTAACAGCTTGTTCAAAGCTTAATAACTTTTGGTTGTGATGATGTATGACCTGGTTATTGGTTGTTACATGTAGTGTTACACTAGTACTACAAGAACAATGTCTTAGCTTGCCCAGAAACCTCATATATTGAAATTTATCAATGGTCAAAATACCCAACTCGAAAACTAACTTTGAAGGCTCAAGAACACATTAGACTACACTTTCTGTCGCTAAAGACCTATAGCGACAGTTCTATTAATTTTAATTAATTTAAATTCTAAAAAAATCATTTAAAAATAGAAAATAACTTTTGAAAATTACAAAAATTATTTTAAGTTATAGAAATTAACTTTTACTAATTTGGCATATTTTTCATAAATATTAATATTTATTTAGATATTATTGGTATTTAATTTATCTAATAAATGTATTAAATAAATTAATTAAAAATAATTTTATTGTATTAAAAATCATTTTAAATGATAATAAGGTATTTAATAATATTTTAAGTTATAAAACATAACTTTTAATATTTTGAGATAAATTTCAATAATTATTTAGTATTAAAGATATTAGATTTATTTAATACTAATATTAAATTAATTAATTTAAAAATAATTTTAATATTATAAAAATTATTTTAAATGGAAATAAATAGTTTAAAAATATTTTAAGTTATAAAATATAACTTTTAATATTTAAAAGTAAATTTCATTAATAATTTAATGTTAAATGATATTAGAGTTATTTAAAAATTACATTAAATAAATAGTTTAAAAATGGTTTTATTGATTTAAAAATTATTTAAAAAGGAAATAAATGAATTAAAAATATTTCAAGTTATAATAAATGACTTTTAATATTTTGACAAATAATAAATTAATATTCTAATATTAATAGTAATTATTTAAAAATGATTTTTAATGTTTTAAAAATCATTTCAGGGTAATATTAATGTTTTAAAAATACTTTGAGTTATTATAAATAACTTTAATATTTTGGCAATGGTTTCATTAATAATTTAATATTAATTAAATATTAATGATAATAGAATTAGTTAATATTTAAATTATTTAATAATGATTCCGATGTTTGAAAAATCATGATAAATTATAATATTTATTTAAAAATTATTACAAGTCAAATACAAATAATATGACTGATACTTTCAGTTATTGAACTACAGGATGGAGTTTTAGACTCGATAAATACCCGATAAAGTCGTCGGTACACCGAAATATTTCAGAAAGTGATCTAGACTTATATAATTGGACTCGATAAGTGTTTGTTTGTGATGCAATGACTGTTAAACATATGTGATAATGTGATTGGGTTATGTGCTGACTGCAATTAACAGTACTATGTGATATGATATATTATTATAATCGAACGAATGATCTTATTAATGATAGATTTCAGTACAAAAGATAAAACTAAGTTGTGTTATTGTAAGCAGCAGCTCAGGCAAGTATCTGAACTATTCTTTACATTGTGCAAGTATCCTAACTTTGCATTTACTTTATGCAATGGACATGAGTAAGAAAGTTTCATAATTATATTATCATTATACCAGATTATTAACTCTATTGTTATCGATTATGTATCTAATCTTTGTATCCATACAAGTTCTTAAATTATCTGATCATTGTATTACTGTATCATTCAGATATTTATTATGTTCCTATATAGGGTTAGACAAGTGTCCCCACTTGGATAATCATTATATTTAATCACATGCTGATATATACTTATTGATTTCGAGTATGTATACGTTAACATAAAAAGCTGTCTAAGCTATTTGATTCAGCTAGACATAAAAATATTGATGAACATGATAGAACGTTATTGTATCTAACCAGAATGTTTTGGTTCAAATTCCCGACTAAGTATGAACATCCCGAACATAGGAAAACTTTTGTGCACCTAAGGTGGATAGAGTGAACGATAATATCGTTCTTGCATGCAGTATTGATCAATACAGGGCGCATTGGGATGATCACCCTCGTGCCCGTAAGTTATGACGGTTTGCGGATGAAGTTCTGTTAAACCTTAGCGAAAATTAAAAATAAAGTTCATAGTCTGTCGAATGCTCTCTATTTATAGTCAGTACGTAGTTTCAAAAATTTTATATAGAAGTGATATGTTGTTATTGTTGGTTCAGCTTACTTCACAACTGTTGATTCGTTGTAGAAGTGTTATTCAAAGAAAATAGTTATTTCTTTCAGCTTATATTTATTGTTACTATTACTTGCTGGGCAATCAAATGCTCATTCTTGTTTTAAATTTAAATGTTTTCAGCAAAGCATGATCAACTGGAATATTCAGGCCATAACAAGGGAAAAGGAAAGTAATCAGAATAATCTTATGTTATCTTTTGTAATAGTTAGACAGTATTAAGACAATGATATTTATTATCTATCATGTAATGTATTGTAGTAAAGGTTGCGTACTTGGGATTAGACTCTGATGTATGTAAATTAAGTTTGATATCTATATTATTGGTATTATTATTAGTATTATTTCGCTCATATAAATGGTATCGTAAAGCACCGAGTTCGGGTTTCAAGTACCTGAATTTGTGGGCGTTACAACATGGTATCAGAGCTTTAGGGTTAGAAACCTTAGGTGGGATAGACCTTAGGCTATAACCTTAGAACAGAGGAAAACATTAAAAATACAAATAACTCATATAGAGTTTGAAAGGAGATGAATCGAATAAAATTATCGTTAAACAAAATAAAAGATAACTTGTACAAAATTATTAATTGTTGTGTGTATATACTACGTGTTAATCAAGATAGTTTTTGTGTAGATGTCAGACGGAAAAGAATTAGTATACCCACAGATCATAAGTAGGAGCTGATCTCCATAACTGAGCCAATATCAAAGTAAATAGCTGAAATAGAGGCTCACTTTGAAAGCAACCCTAATGAGGTGATTATACTGAAAAAGGTATTACTAGACCCAGAAACAATAGTATAACTGATAGGTAGAATATAGTTAGAGAATATAAAGTTAAGCTCGAGTTCTTTAAACTCATACTTATGTTAAGTTCATGACTCATAATTATATGAAATTTTTGAACCCCTCAACGAATGGACGCCAAAGGTCTGACTAGGACAAGTGCTTAAACTCATATGATTGTGGTAAGTTCCTAAACTTATAATATGTGGTAAGTTTGACGAACTTGGTATAGTTAAGTGAGAATGAATTATTGAGGATAATAGGAATATATAAAATGCTAAGCAATTGATCCTTATTGAAGGCCTATGAAATAAGTAGTATTAGTGTTACTTGAATATATATGATTTTATGATGCGTAAATGATAAGTATGTGGGTGTAATGTAAAATTCTCAACTTTTGTATAAGTTGTGGCAGCAATTCTTGACTTTTATGTCACAAAGGGGATATCAGATGTTTAAAGCAGTATGTGCTATGCTATACAGTGTAAAGTATTATGAAATTAGTTAGATGAACATAATTTTATTTAATTAGATAATGCCGCCAAGATGTAAACGAAACCAAAAGACAGAAGAACCTATCAACAAAGCTGGAGGACAACCAGACCTGACACAAAATTTGTTGATTATGAATGCTCAAGCTATGCAGAATGGATTACCAGACGTGGTAAATCAGCCATATAATCGATCGACAAACCTCAAAACCTTCAAGGCAATCGAATCGCCAGGATTTAGAGGATCAACTGACCTTATAGAGGTGTTTATAATAGCTAGGGTAACGGAGGGGCAAAAGACAGCCTTTGTCACCTATACGATGAAAGAGGAGGCAAATTTTTGGTAGGAAGCAAATCAAGCTAGAGCCAAAGAAGAAAATAGTGGTAGTAGGACTGGAAAAAGGAAAGTAGATAATTTTGGGAATACCAGAAATAGGCCGGGAGGTGGAAAGAAACAGGTTGCGCAGTGTGGGAATTACGGAAAGAATCACTCAGGAGAGTGTCTTAAAGGTAAGTCTGTGTGTTGCAAGTGTGGGCAGGAGGGACATATCTCTCCTAACTATCCCAATCCAAGGATGAATAGAGGGTGTTTCATGTGTGGATCAACAGGGCATAAGGTGAAGGACTGTCTGAAAAAGAGAATGGATGCAGGGAATATGACTACGGGGAAAAGCAGCGGGACATTGGTAACAACGGAACCTACTTCAACAAACAAACCAGCAGAACCAATCGCAAGAGTCTTAAACGTGACTGTTCAGGATTCGGTGGCAGCTGGGAATGCAACTTCAGGTATTATTTGTATAACTTTATATTTTGATATACATGATTTTCCAATATATAATAAATTATTTTTGAAGGAGGAATTTGAGTTCTTTTAGAAATCAAACTTATGTTTAATCAGATAGACAAGCTTTATGTTGATTAGTTAAAAATCGGTTCGGTCGAATCTGATCAAGAGCTATTTAAAATGACTGTGGGTATGCTATGTACCCTTGTATGTATGAGTTTTAAGACGGTGATTCCGGGGACGGGATCTTTATAAGGGAGGGTGAATGTAATAACCCGATATTTTTTATATAAATAAATAAGAAATTTTGCATATAAATATATATATATAATATATATATATATATATATATATATATATATATATATATATATAAGTGGGAAGATGTGCCAAGTAATGTGTATGTATATGTGATAAATAAAATTTATTTATTACATGAACAATTTTAAATAATTTTATTTTTGAATTATTGATCATTATAAAAAAGTATATTTTTATGATAATTAATTTTATAGTAGAAATGTCTTTATTATTTATTTTCTATGAAAATATTATTTTTATATTATTTAAATAATATATGAAAAGAATATTGGAATTATTATAAATGCTATTTTATTATATGAATTTTAGTTCAGATTATTAAGTTAACTTAATTAATAATGTTATATATGAAGGATAAATCAGATATGGAATTCAAACCCTAAATTTGGATTTTTATTCAAGGGATGAAAATAATAATATAATATAATTTATATTTTGATTTTTCTGTGCTATAAATATATACTGTATATGTGTAGACTGATAATAGTTAGTCAATTATGGTGTATCACGACAAATCCTTGTATTACTATCATAAACCATAATTGGAAACTCAAGACTGAAGTTTAAGGTCGGTCAGAAATGGTGTTATATGAATTATATTGCGTATTATAGAATTTCTGTTAATTAGGAAAAAACCTAATTTATATTTTAAAAACCCCTAAACTAAATTAGAAACCCTAATTCGCTAATTAGGAACCCTAATTGCTAAAATTAGAAATCCTAATTATTATTTTAGTAAATTATAATGTTAATTAGGAAACCCTAATTGTTAATTTGGGAACCCTAATGAGACTACGGAACCCTAATTATTTAAACCCTAATTTTCGATTAAAAACCCAAATTTTAATTAGTGTGTTTTAATTAAAATTTTATTATATTTTGATTTTAATTTTTTAAACCCTAGAAATTATTTGGGAAACTTTAAGATTTAAAATCTACTGATTAAACCTTAGATTCAAGTACATTGGACAAGAATACCATTAAAATTAAAATGCAAATTACCATTATACCCTTTTTATCCCATTTGGTGAATTATTGATAACAAAATCCTACCATATCTTGGCAAGCCACCCTAGTCTAAGCTCTGAGCCTACAAGCTACAACTATCAGCCATGACACATCCACATACATTGCATACATGATATAGATATAGATCTAGAAAGAGAAAGTCTCATATACCTCATTTGTGCACTTATGCTCATCCAAGACTCTCTCTCTCTCTAAAACCCAAGAATTCTATTACTAGATCAGTCCCAAAACAAAGTCCCACTATCACCATAACAGATCTAGAAGCCCAAATTCAAGATTTAGCAAAGAAAGGTATAAACCCTAAGCCAAAATTTTATTCACGTATGCTATGTTAGATTTGGTGTTTTTATGTTTAGTCATGTTGTATAAGGTGTTAATCAATGATCTGGGTTGATAGATGTTAGATCCATAACACCTATAGGCTCGGATTTGATGATTTACAAAATCTATAAAATGTTTAAAACTGTGGTCTGGCAACGAATGTCAGAGCCTCTAGATCTTTCTGTGTTTAGTGTTATTTGTGTTTTATGTTATGAACTTGTTCCTTGATATGAGGAGAGTAGACTGGAAGTGGAATCACCTCCATACCATGTCTAGATCTCTAGATATAAAGGGTCAAAGTGCGTTGACCGCTCATGGAAATTGTTCTGGAAAACCCATAAATTTTCTAGATTTTCTGACAAACAACTTTGAAGGTTCTGATTTTGCTGATCTGTTATAGTTAGTCCATGCTGTTATTTTGATGTTGTAGTCTAACATAAGGACTACATAATTATGCCTCTAGAACCCTTAGATCTCACACTGAATCGAATTTAATGACGGTCAATGTGATAACCCGAGATTTCAAATATTCAAAATTTTATGAATAATTTTTATTTTATTTTAATATTAATATTGATTATCAATTTTGTGAGAAGTATCAGTGATACGAGTCTCGAGAAGGTCAATTTGTATATTGACTAATAAATTTAGAGTAGAGTTGTGCTTAACAACCTTAGAAACCCTAACCCTAAGCTCGGATAGGGATTCGATAGAAATTATAATTAAAATAATTATATTAATGAGTATATGTTTGTACCGAAGAGATTTATTGATCAATGATTGATCGGATAAGGTTTAAAATTAGTAAACCCTAATAACATATTAGAAACCCTAATACCAGGTTTAGAAACCCTAACGTACAGTTAGTAATCCTAAATGAATGTCGGGAAACCCTAATTTAAAATTTGGGAATCCTAAAGCCCTAAGTAGGAAACCCTAATCCTAATTGGCAAGCCTAAGGTGTTTATTAAACTTAAATATGATTAGAAAACCCTAATTATATTTTAGTATCTTAATTTCTATTTTACAAACCCTAATTGTAATTTAGAAATTTTATTTTTCTAATTAAATTCCTAAATTGGAAAATTTAGAAACTAATAATGTAAAACCAAAGGGCTAGAACCTTAGAGTTAAACCCTAAGTATGTGACAAATTCCATGTATGCAATTAAATTTATTTTGCAAGTGACCAAAATACCCTTTTTACATTTTAAATGAGCTAACTTGTAAAATTTGACAATACCTTTAGTGGGTGACCAACTCTTTAGACCTTGGTGACTTAAATCTCAGCAACTCAGCCTCTATGTGACAGCAACACATCAGATCTAACAACAAATCATAATATATATAGGTTATGAGATAGAAAAAGTCACAAAAAGTTAGTCATTTTTCACCTAAGCTCTCCACAACTCATTCTCTCTCAAACCCTCCGAATTTGCTAAGTAGATCAGTTACATAAACATCTCCTAGGAACCCAAGATCAGATTGGAGAGTATAGATCAAGGATTGGAAAGCTAGAAGGTATAAACCTAAATTGATTTTTGATCTTTGTTGTTAAGAAAAATTTTGTGTTTATGTGTGTGATAAAAGGTGTTTCTAGTTGATCTATGATGATCCAAGATGGATCCATAGCATCGAAATGCTTTAAAAGTAAGGATTTTCAAAACTGCCAAGAAAAGAAATTGTGGTCTGACAAGCTAATGTCAGGCGCCACAGATTCTGTTCTGTTTAAAATTTTTCTTGTTTTATGTTTTGGATCGGTAGTCTGACATGAGGACTTTAATTTAGAAGTATAATCTCAGCCATTCCATGTCAAGGTTGCACGATATTCATGGTCAAAGTGAGTTGACCGAGCTTGACCAACACTTTTTGGGTAACCCAGAAAGTGTGAATCCGTGTCTGACAACATCTTTAGGCTCCTTGATCTGTCAGTCCGGTTAGTGTTTGATGTTGTTGTTGTAATACACTTGTTGTGACGCCCCCAAATCCAGGTTCTCTAACCTCAGATTCGGTGCTCACGATCTATCATCATCATAAGCATTCTATAACTATTACGAAATAATAAACATACATTGTTCATTATAATAAAGTTTCCATAGCATGGTCCCAAGGTCTTCTTAACCTTAACTTAAACACACCATTCATCTTAAAAAAGGTTTACATAAGAACTTCCATTAGATAATAATAATTAATATTCATTCCAAACTATTCCTGGATCTTGCCCTTGCCTTTGTCCTTCATATTGGATCCTTCAGGCTTAGCTGAAATAAATGTCATGATATAGCAAGGGTAACCAACTAATTTGCTTAGCAAGTTTATATACAAGGGAGATATATCATGACTAGAAAGAAGTTTTGCTTTCAATGTTCAACAATAATATAAGGTTGTGAAGGAACATGAATTAATAATCAACAATTGAATATTCGAATAATTGAATAATATGAACTGAGTGGTTTTGAGATAACCATGAACATTTGCCAAGGTTCACAGTAATTTAAACTGGACCTCTTAATAAGTTTTAGTATTCAAGGGGATCAACCTTTCATACCCCGTGATTTATGCATAAACACTTAATATTCCGGCATCGATATCATGCCTTAATCAAATTCGTCCTTTTCTCAACCAAGAGTTCTTATCATATCAATTTAATAAGAACAGCTTTTTAAAACACATTTGATTTAACAAATTTAAACATGCTTGATTTAGCTGATACAATTAGCATAGATCTATCTCATAAACAGTTCATAAATGAAAGAACTTTAATTTAATTCACAGTTCAATAATAATAGAACATGAATTCAATTGCACAAAGTGCGAATTTCAATAATCAATATAGATGTGAATAATCATCAATAATTATTCACTAACATCCTTTGAAAATAATAACTCGAATTTGAGTTAGGACACGTGCCTCATCTGTAGATTACGGCTACGCAATTAATTTATATCCACTATGCAGTTAAATTATCTTCCTTTGAGAGACCTATAGTTAATCTTTCAATTAGTCATAGTATAACATTAGATTATGTAATCACATAAATATTATGCATTACATTTAGTTCTTATAAACATTATCATGTCTTGATAATGTTACTATAACCACATAATATTATTGATCTTGATAATATTCAATTCACCTCTTAGTATTATTAGTTCCCTAATAATATTTTCATTTGCTTACTAATATTATTAACATCTTAATAATATTTTAATACCTTACTAATATTATTAATCCTCTTAATAGTATTTTAATTAATATTATTACTTTAATAATATCTTATTTATGCTTTAGTATCATTAATTATTTAATATTGTTAATCATTTAATAATATTTTATTCATTTACTAATATTATTAATCATTTAATAATATCTTATTCTATTACTAATATTATTAATTATTTAATAATACTTTAATCATTTATCAATGCTTAAATCAAATATTATTAACCATTTAATAATATTTTAAAGAAATTTTATTCTTAATATTTTTATTTACTTATCAATATCATATTCTAATATTATTAATATCATAATAATATTTTAATAATTTATTGGATTAATAACTAATTTATTCTAATTGTTCATCATTTATTAAACCTCTTATTTAATATCCATAAAAGGTCATAAATAATATTTATTATCATAAATTACCAAAGTGCTCTAAGATAGTCATGATATGATATATTATGAGTATTCAAGCATAAAAATCACCTTTTTTTTTATTAAAGACATCATTTAACTATTTATTTCCTTTTATTCATAACTTAATCATTTTTAGGAAAAATAGTAAACTTACTCCAAAAATTCTCAGCTTCTGTACTTTGACACAATATGAACCTACAACGATCCCCAAATTTTTCTGGAATTTTAGAAAATGATCTACTATTTTTAAAGTTCCCAAAACACTCGGATCTTGCTTCATTTTTAATAAATTGAATTTTGCTCAGAAAAATCTGAAATTTTCAGGGTATGTTCTCTTAACATATATGAACCTACTGTAAACATTTCAGAATTTTCCAGTGTATACATAGTGAGATATTCGATGGTAAAGTTTTAGGAGTCCTTTACGAAAATAGTCATTATGCACAATCTATAACTCGAAACGTGTCCGTTCTTTTTCCTACACGTAGATAACTTCTCAAGGTACCTCTGTGAATTTTCCCAGATTTTTAAGGGACATGAAACTGTCCGAAATAGACCCAAGAAAAATAGGACAGAAACTATTTTAGGGTTTTTGAACCCTTAACATTCCAAGTGGGCTGTTTTGGGAAAATCAGCTCCAAAGGATTCAAAACTTGCTAGATTTGTATTCTATCACTTGGGTTTACTAGATAACTCATGTGTCTAGCACCCTCCTTCGACAGATCACAAATCTAAGTTGGAAAACTTGAGTTACACAAGATTTAGTGGAAGAAAATAAGAGTTTTCACCCTTGGAGAACATATGCTCATATTCTTCCTCTAAGCCTTTGATCTAACACTCAAGATACTTAGTTCTATACATGATGATATGTAGGACTAGGGTATCTTGAGTATTTGTTCATAACCCCAATAAAACTCAAGCTAAAGAAAAAAAACAAAGTAGAAGAAGAAGATGAAGGTTAGGTTATACCTTGATTTAATGGCAACCTTCCTTGATTTACCAAAGTAAGTGATGAACTTTGGATGCATTAACAAACTAGCACTCCTCTCTCTATATATATATGGCCAAACCTCTCTCTCCTTTCTCTCTCTGGAAGTGGCTAGCATGGGAGAAATTATAAGAGGAAGAATGAGAGAAGAAATGAAATGAAATGAAAAGATGAAGTAAAAGAATACTTACAAAAAATATAGATACACTTAGTGTATCTAGCTATTATCCCCCATACTTTCTTTAACCCATGGATAGAAGCTTTGCCTTATCACTTTAATTAGTCTAATCATGATTAAGGATGCTTAATAAAGTGGCAACCAATGGGAGCTTGACAACCATGTCCTTTTGTGTAAGAGTTACTACAAATGGACCTTGCTTAGTTTAATTAGTTGCCTTAAAAGGCTAATGTGGCCAGCCATATTTATGCCCACTAACTCCTTCATTTAGCTTTTATTTTAATGCATAAATTAGATAAATCAAATGTCTAAAATACCCTTAATCAAGTGGGCTAAGTTTGGGCTTGCATTTTATTTCTTTTGGGCTTCTCCTTTAATTGTTTTGGGCTATGTAATAAACATAGTCTAACAATTTTAATATATGTTACCCAATTTAATTATTTAGGGTTTCCATTCCTAATCTTATGAAATTTAATTATCTATACATGTGACTTTAGGTCATAACCTAATTAGGTTCACAAGAATTAGGTTTAAAATTATTAGTCACTTGAAATAATAAGATTATCCACTTAAGTTAGTATACATATTAAATACTAACATCTCCTTATTATCATAACCCTTAGATTATTTAATTGTCTCACCTAATTTATAATTAGGTTACGAGGCTTTCATTTTTAATGAAACCTATAAATGTATATATCCATAACTATAGCATACATGTTAATTGACCCATGCACCATTTCACATATGTTGTCACATATTAAATCACTGTATAACACAAAGTTTTAAATATTAATAATGTACATACATATATAGTGACTTAAAATTCACGGTTATTACATCCTCCCCCCCTTATAAGAATTCTGTCCCCGGAATTACTTACAGGTTTACTCAAAAATATGTGGATAACTTTCCCTCATCCTTTCTTCGAGTTCCCACGTAGCTTCTTCAGTATTGTGGTTCCTCCAAAGAACCTTTACAGAATCTATAACCTTATTTCGTAATTTTTGTTCTTTTCTATCTAAAATTTCAACTGGAATTTCCTCGTACGACAAATCCTTTTTGACCTGATTTGGCTCGTACGATATCACGTGCTTGTAATCAGGCTTGTATGGTCGTAGCACTGACACATGAAACACATTATGAATATGTTCAAGTTCAGGAGGTAGAGCTACCTCGTACGCCACTTCGCCTATCTTTCTTAAGATCTCAAAAGGTCCAATAAATCTATGACTCATTTTACCTTTCTTTCCAAACCTTATCTTCCCTTTCCAGGGAGATACTTTCAAAAATGCATGGCTTCCCACCTCAAAATCTCTCTTCTGGCGATGTAAGTCTGCATACTTCTTCTGGCGATCTTGAGCTGCTACCAATCAGGCTCTTATCACCTTGATGATCTCTATAGTTTGTTGTACCAGTTCTGGTCCCAACAATCGACGTTCACCCACTTCATCCCAGCATAAGGGTGTTGTACATTTCCTTCCATACAGTGCTTCGTACGGCAGCATTTCGATGCTGGCGTGATAACTATTGTTGTATGCGAACTCTACTAATGGAAGATGATCCTCCCAGCTACCCTTGAAGTCCATCACACAAGCTCTGAGCATGTCTTCAAGTGTTTGAATTGTTCTCTCGCTTTGCCCATCGGTCTGCGGATGATACGCGGTGCTCATCCGTAGTTGCGTCCCCATTCTTTCCTGAAGGCTCTTCCAGAAGTTTGACGTGAATCGCGGATCTCTATCCGACACAATAGATACTGGTACGCCATGCCTCGAGATAATTTCTTTGATATACAATTTGGCTAGTTGGTCCAAATTATACCTGATCTTGATCGACAAAAAGTGAGCTGACTTCGTAAGACGATCTATAATCACCCATATGGCGTCGTGTCCTTTTTGTGTTGCTGGAAGTCCCACCACAAAATCCATCGTGATGTGCTCCCACTTCCACTCTGGAATCTCTAAAGGCTGTAGTAATCCACTCGGTCGTTGATGCTCTGCCTTGACTCTCTGACAAGTTAGACATCTGCTGACGCATTCTGCAACCTCTCTCTTCATGTTTGGTCACCAAAAGTGTTGACGCAAGTCTTGATACATTTTTGTGCTTCCTGGGTGTATCGAGTACCTCGTACTGTGCACTTCTCGCAAAATCTCTTCTCTTAGTTCTGGTACTAGCGGTACCCAAATTCGCCCTTCGAATCTTAGCAGTCCGGTGCCATCAATCTTGTATTTTAATTCACCCCCTTCAGCTAACCGCTTCTTGATGTTGTCGCAATCTTCGTCCTTCTCTTGAGCCTCTTTAACCTTATCTAATAAAGTCAGGCTCGCTGCTACTGTAAATAATTTCTCGTTGGTCTCCATCGAATACTTAACTTCTAATTCAAGTCGTTCAAAATCTTTCACCAATTCCTCTTGAATGGTCAACTTCAGTAACTTCTCTCTGCCTTTTCTGCTCAGGGCATATGCCACTACATTTGCTTTTCCTGGATGGTACAGAATCTCACAATCATAATCCTTGATCAATTCTAGCCATCGGCGCTGCCTCATATTTAGCTCTTTCTGCGTGAAGATATACTTCAGACTCTTGTGATTTGTATATATCTCACACTTCTCGCCATACAAATAGTGCCTCCAAATCTTCAAGGCAAAAACTATTGCTGCTAATTCCAGGTCATGAGTCGGATAACCCTTCTCATAGTCCTTCAGCTGACGTGAAGCATACACAATGACCTTGCCGTGCTGCATCAGTACACAACAAAGACCCTTGTGGGACTCATCACTATACACTACAAATCCTCTCGTGTTGTCTAGTAAAGTCAACACAGGTGCCTGACTGAGCCTCTTCTTCAATTCCATGAAACTCTCTTCACATTTCTCCGTCCAAATGAACTTCACTGTCTTTCTGGGATGGTTGGTCAACGGTGATGCTATCTTTGAAAAATCTTGGATGAATCTCCGATAGTATCCTGCTAATCCCAAGAAACTCTTAATTTCTTTCGGCGTCTTTGGCTGTTCCCAGTTGATAACAGCTTCTACCTTTACTGGATCCACCGAAACACCATCCGTGTCGATAACATGACCCAAAAACTGCACTCTCCGCAACCAAAACTCACACTTAGAGAACTTTGCATACAACTTCTCCCTCCTTAACGTCTCCAACACTATCCTTAGATGTTCAGCATGCTCTTCCTCTGTCTCTGAATATACCAGAATGTCATCGATGAACACGACAACAAACTTATCCAAATACTGTTTAAACACTCTGTTCATCAAGTCCATGAATGCTGCTGGCGCATTCGTCAATCCAAAAGACATTACCATAAACTCAAAGTGTCCATACCGAGTTCTGAATGCCGTCTTTGGAACATCCTCCTGCCTCACCTTCAGTTGGTGATAACCGGTCCTCAAGTCGATTTTTGAAAAATATTTCGCCCCCTTCAACTGATCAAACAAATCGTCGATCCTGGGCAACGGGTACTTTTTCTTAATGGTGACCTTGTTCAACTCCCGGTAGTCGATACAAAGCCTTAATGACCCATTCTTCTTCTTTACGAATAAAACTGGTGCTCCCCACGGTGATACTCTCGGTCGAATGTATCCTTTATCTAACAATTTTGTATTTGAATCATCAGTTCCTTCATTTCTACCGGAGCCATACGATACGGCGCTTTGTATACCGGTGATGTCCCTGGTGCCAAATCGATAACAAACTCTATCTCTCTATCTGGTGGCAATCCCGGAATCTCATCTGGGAAGACGTCAACGAATTCCCATACAATAGGTATCTGACCCAGTTCACCCTCGACTCTGCGGGTATCCACAACGTGAGCCAAATAACATATACAACCTTTTCTAAGCAGCTTCTTTGCTTGCATCATCATCAGACAACAAGATTGTCTCGACGATTTACTGCCATAAAATACCACCTTTGACTTATTCGGAGTCTTTAGGTGTACGCACTTTTTCTTACAGTCAATGACCGCCCTGTGACTTGATAACCAATCCATCCTGAGGATTACATCAAACTCTCCAAGACGAATCGGTATCAAATCCACGTTAAGCTTAAACCCTCGTACATCAGCACAACAGTTCCTATATATGTAGTATACAGGAATAATTTCTTTGTTTGCTACTTCTACACTCATTGGGTGTTCTAATAGTTCACGAGGTAAACTTAATCTTTGAGCAAATTCATCAGATACAAAAGAACATGAAGCTCCCGAATCGAACAACACATAGGCATTTATATCGTTGATCGAAATTATACCTGACACCACCTCCCTGGATGCCACGGCATCTTGCAATGTCATATTGAATATCCTCGCTGTCGGCTTGTTTGGCTGGGTTGGTCGTCCACTGGTTGTCTTAGTGTTATTGCCCCTATTGCCGTTTCCGCCATCTGTGCTTTTCTTCTTTGGGCAATCCTTGATCCGATGTCCCAATTCACCACAGTTAAAACAACCTCCCTTCTTCACCTTAGAACAATTGGGTGAGGTATGCCCTTCTTGTCCACAGGTATAACATACCGTTTTTCCTTTCAAGCACTATCCCGAGTGACCCTTTCCACAGTTTCCACACACTGACTTCTTTTGTTGGACACTTGCTTGCTGAATCTCCAAATTACTACCCCCACTGCTCCATTTTCGCTTCTTGTTGTTGCTACCGCCACCGCTAACATTCTGATTCCCACCTTCTACTTTCTTCTTGTTCTTTTCCCGATTGTACTTTGAGACTGCTTCGCTTCCACCTTCTGCTATGAGAGCTTTCTCCAACAAAGTTGAGAATGACGTGATTTGTAGAACCGCTACCTTACTATAAATCCACGGCTTTAGTCCATTTTCAAACCTTCTTGCTTTCCTCACCTCCGTGTCTACCTGATGTGGAGCGAATCTGGCCAATTCATTAAACTTTGCAGCGTACTCTGACACTGACATATTCTCATGCTTCAATTCCAAAAATTTGATCTCCATTCTCGCTTGTGTACTCTCAGGGAAGTAGTTCTCAAAGAACAACTTCTTGAACGCTTCCCAAGTCACGATTCCAGTCCCGGCTTTGTTCTGGTTGGCCTCCCACCAATAGTTAGCCTCACCCTTCATTAAGTAGGTAGCAAAAATTGTTTTCTGTTCTTCTGCTACTCTAGCAATAATGAAGGCCTTCTCAATCTCCTTTGTCCACGTCTGGGCCTCTAACGGGTCTGCTGTTCCTCTAAACTCTGGTGGTCCTACGGCCTTGAAGTCCTTAAAGTTGGCTAATTGGTTTCCCGCCTGATTTCCTGCAGGTTGAGCTTGATTCCTCATAGCTTCAGTCATCATGTTGATAAAGTCTTGCATTGGGTTTGGTTGAGCTCCCGCTGTATTATTAACTGACTCTTCGATCTCTTGGTTCCTTAGTACACGTCTGGGCGGCATTATCTAGTGGAACAAAATTCTAACACGTTACTCGGGTTTTATTATCATATAAGAACTTAGCATGTAACACGCTACTGTATTCAACAATCATATGATCATTATGGGAGAGTTTTAAATTACCAAGATTTTGGAAGTCTTTCTCCCTAATTAGTGGGTTAAGTTTGTTTTTAAAGAAAATTTTCCAAATCAGTCTACTAGACTCACATAACATTAAATAGACAATTTACTATTTAAAATTTTCCAACACATATCATAATAATAATGCATTTATATTCATATACCAATCTTTAGTGTCTCGCATGATTAATACAGGTATATTCTTAAAAATACTACTATCCCATTTTAAACACAAAAGATGGGATTAACTCAAAATGATACTTCCCTACAAACACAAATAGGGATACTACCTAACTACCTACTACCTCACACCTGTTGAGGTTTACATCAACATAAAACCCTATTACACAAAAGGGGTACTAATGCCTTTATCTACAACTAGTCCATAGCATAATCATCACTGGTGGCCCTGTTGGGTCACCTGAATAGGCTCCGGGGGAAACCATCCCTCCATAGCTCTACGTCGAACGGATCGACTCGACTCTCCTATCTTGAACTGCGCCCTCCTAGTCCCACTGCGCTGGCCCTCATACGCTGCGTCTAGCGCCAGTCCTAAAGTCTCGGCCCTGACCTTCATGGCCTGCAGTGCTAACTTCAATTGGTCCACCCGCTGGGCTGACTCATAAAATGCCTCCTCCACGTGAATCTTGTCTGCAATCTCCATGTCAAACTCGCCCCGCATCGCCAGATGCTCTATGCTCAGCTCTCCGAACTTTGCCTTTTCATGCTCTAGCTGTACCCTCAGCATCTCAACTTGCAACTGGGACTCATCCAACTTTCCCTTCTGCTCGACTACCTCCATATGGGCTTGATAAGCCGCCTCCTTCTATTGACCTTATGTGAACTGAAGTGTGTGGTTTTCAACCTCCAGTTCTCCCACCCTGCCTTCCAATTGATTGATTCTCCTCAACAAATCCCCTATAAGAGGACCCTGAGGGGCTTCTTCCGTAACCTCACGCTCAATGAGCTCCTGATCTACTGAGTGACTGTCCTGGCGCTCGTCAGACATCCTACAATCACCATAAATAAAACCAACATCAGTACCACAATAAAATATATTCATTGATAAAATGAAATAATATTTTATTAAGTACAACACAAACTCGATAAATTTTCACAATCCATCTCCTAACATACTCTATAAGAGTTTTCTACTAAGGTTATAACCTAGTTTTCGCATTCCTAATGTTTATAACCTACAGCTTTGATACCAATCTGTGACGCCCCCAAATCCAGGTTCTCTAACCTCAGATTCGGTGCTCACGATCTATCATCATCATAAGCATTCTATAACTATTACGAAATAATAAACATACATTGTTCATTATAATAAAGTTTCCATAGCATGGTCCCAAGGTCTTCTTAACCTTAACTTAAACACACCATTCATATTACAAAAGGTTTACATAAGAACTTCCATTAGATAATAATAATTAATATTCATTCCAAACTATTCCTGGATCTTGTCCTTGCCTTTGTCCTTCGTATTGGATCCTTCAGGCTTAGCTGAAATAAATGCCATGATATAGCAAGGGTAAGCAACTAATTTGCTTAGCAAGTTTATATACAAGGGAGATATATCATGACTAGAAAAAAGTTTTGCTTTCAATGTTCAACAATAATATAAGGTTGTGAAGGAACATGAATTACTAATCAACAATTGAATATTCGAATAATTGAATAATATGAACTGAGTGGTTTTGAGATAACCATGAACATTTGCCAAGGTTCACAGTAATTTAAACTGGACCTCTTAATAAGTTTTAGTATTCAAGGGGATCAGCCTTTCATACCCCGTGATTTATGCATAAACACTTAATATTCCGGCATCGATATCATGCCTTAATCAAATTCGTCCTTTTCTCAGCCAAGAGTTCTTATCATATCAATTTAATAAGAACAACTTTTTAAAACACATTTGATTTAACAAATTTAAACATACTTGATCTAGCTGATACAATTAGCATAGATCTATCTCATAAACCGTTCATAAATAAAAGAACTTTAATTTAATTCACAGTTCAATAATAATAGAACAAGAATTCAATTGCACAAAGTGTGAATTTCA
Source organism: Panax notoginseng (assembly GCA_016801055.1). NCBI lineage: Eukaryota > Viridiplantae > Streptophyta > Magnoliopsida > Apiales > Araliaceae > Panax > Panax notoginseng. Next base: position 114,207,582 of record CM029018.1, read on the forward strand.
ATAATCAATATAGATGTGAATAATCATCAATAATTATTCACTAACATCCTTTGAAAATAATAACTCGAATTTGAGTTAGGACACTTGCCTCGTCTGTAGATTACGGCTACGCAATTAATTTATATCCACTATGCAGTTAAATTATCTTCCTTTGAGAGACCTATAGTTAATCTTTCAATTAGTCATAGTATAACATTAGATTATGTAATCACATAAATATTATGCATTACATTTAGTTCTTATAAACATTATCATGTCTTGATAATGTTACTATAACCACATAATATTATTGATCTTGATAATATTTAATTCACCTCTTAGTATTATTAGTTCCCTAATAATATTTTCATTTGCTTACTAATATTATTAACATCTTAATAATATTTTAATACCTTACTAATATTATTAATCCTCTTAATAATATTTTAATTAATATTATTACTTTAATAATATCTTACTTATGCTTTAGTATCATTAATCATTTAATATTGTTAATCATTTAATAATATTTTATTCATTTACTAATATTATTAATCATTTAATAATATCTTATTCTATTACTAATATTATTAATTATTTAATAATACTTTAATCATTTATCAATGCTTAAATCAAATATTATTAACCATTTAATAATACTTTAAAGAAATTTTATTCTTAATATTTTTATTTACTTATCAATATCATATTCTAATATTATTAATATCATAATAATATTTTAATAATTTATTGGATTAATAAATAATTTATTCTAATTGTTCATCATTTATTAAACCTCTTATTTAATATCCATAAAATGTCATAAATAATATTTATTATCATAAATTACCAAAGTGCTCTAAGATAGTCATGATATGATATATTATGAGTATTCAAGCATAAAAATCACCTTTTTTTTTATTAAAGACATAATTTAACTATTTATTTCCTTTTATTCATAACTTAACCATTTTTAGGAAAAATAGTAAACTTACTCCAAAAATTCTCAGCTTCTGTACTTTGACACAATATGAACCTACAACGATCCCCAAATTTTTCTGGAATTTTAGAAAATGATCTACTATTTTTAAAGTTCCCAAAACACTCGGATCTTGCTTCATTTTTAAGAAATTGTGTTTTGCTCGAAATTTTCAGGGTATGTTCTCTTAACATATATGAACCTACTGTAACAATTTCAGAATTTTCCAGTGTATACATAGTGAGATATTCGATGGTAAAGTTTTAGGAGTCCTTTACGGAAATAGTCATTACGCACAATCTATAACTCGAAACGTGTCCGTTCTTTTTCCTGCACGTAGATAACTTCTCAAGATACCTCTGTGAATTTTCCCAGATTTTTAAGGAACATGAAACTATCCGAAACAGACCTAAGAAAAATAGGACAGAAACTATTTTAGGGTTTTTGAACCCTTAACATTCCAAGTGGGCTGTTTTGGGAAAATCAGCTCCAAAGGATCAAAAACTTGCTAGATTTGTGTTCTATCACTTGGGTTTACTAGATAACTCATGTATCTAGCACCCCCCTTTGACAGATCACAAATCTAACTCGGAAAACTTGAGTAACACAAGATTTAGTGGAAGAAAACAAGAGTTTTCAACCTTGGAGAACATATGCTCATATTCTTCCTCTAAGCCTTTGATCTAACACTCAAGATACTTAGTTCTATACATGATGATATGTAGGACTAGGATATCTTGAGTATTTGTTTATAACCCCAATAAAACTCAAGCTAAAGAAAAAAAAACAAAGTAGAAGAAGAAGATGAAGGTTAGGTTTATACCTTGATTTAATGGTAACCTTCCTTGATTTACCAAAGTAAGTGATGAACTTTGGATGCATTAACAAACTAGCACTCCTCTCTCTATATATATATGGCCAAACCTCTCTCTCCTTTCTCTCTTTAGAAGTGGCTAGCTTGGGAGAAATTATAAGAGGAAGAATGAGAGAAGAAATGAAATGAAAAGATGAAGTAAAAGAATACTTACAAAAAATATAGATACACTTAGTGTATCTAGCTATTATCCCCCATACTTTCTTTAACCCATGGATAGAAGCTTTGCCTTATCACTTTAATTAGTCTAATCATGATTAAGGATGCTTAATAAAGTGGCAACCAATGGGAGCTTGACAACTATGTCCTTTTGTGTAAGAGTTACTACAAATGGACCTTGCTTAGTTTAATTAGTTGCCTTAAAAGGCTAATGTGGCCAGCCATATTTATGCCCACTAACTCCTTCATTTAGCTTTTATTTTAATGCATAAATTAGATAAATCAAATGTCTAAAATACCCTTAATCAAGTGGGCTAAGTTTGGGCTTGCATTTTATTTCTTTTGGGCTTCTCCTTTAATTGTTTTGGGCTATGTAATAAACATAGTCTAACAATTTTAATATATGTTACCCAATTTAATTATTTAGGGTTTCCATTCCTAATCTTATGAAATTTAATTACCTATACATGTGACTTTAGCTCATAACCTAATTAGGTTCACAAGAATTAGGTTTAAAATTATTAGTCACTTGAAATAATAAGATTATCCACTTAAGTTAGTATACATATTAAATACTAACATCTCCTTATTACCATAACCCTTAGATTATTTAATTGTCTCACCTAATTTATAATTAGGTTACGAGGCTTTCATTTTTAATGAAACCTATAAATGTATATATCCATAACTATAGCATACATGTTAATTGACCCATGCACCATTTCACATATGTTGTCACATATTAAATCACTGTATAACACGAAGTTTTAAATATTAATAATGTACATACATATATAGTGACTTAAAATTCACGGTTATTACACTTGTAGCCTGTTGTATGAACTTGATATCCATGGTTTTACTTTCCACAAACAAAGTTTATATTGAGTGTAATTAATGGTCAAAGTAGGCCTGTTGAGCATGGATAACATTTCTGGAAAAAACCCAAAAACGGATGAACCAAGTTTTTGACATAGTTTGACCAAGATGAATCTGGAAAATGTGTTGTTTTTAATTTTGTTTGTTGATCTATATATCTTCATTGTCATGTATACTACGAGTATGAACAAAGAAATCACATGAAGCATGACCAGAACACTATAAAAATCGAGCCTCAATATGGTATGTTGTGACTACCTGGGTTTCTGGGTTACCCAGAAAACCCAGCAGTACCCTGACAACGACTTTAGGAGATCAAATCTCCTTGTTGTTACATGTCACCGTTCTATTCCCCTGTTATCCCCACTTGACCCGACAACACTCTTATTACCTGAAAGGAATTGTGAAGCAAAAAGGGGTAGCACAATTAGCCCAGTAAATAATATCATGACTAAACATAATTTATATCATTAATAGCCTTCATCAATAATAAATCAGATATTTAGAACATATTGTAGATGATAAAACTTTTCAACCATAGTTACAGCGGAACGAGCAATCCATTAGAAGAGTCAAATAGACCATCAGGTCTATTATCATCTCCATATTAAAAGTCCACCAATAATGTTTTATCCCTGTAACATCAATCAACAATTCATGTCCACAATCATATGAATAACTCGTAATCATAATTGTGATTCTAAATTCCTCTTCGCACCCAGGACGAAGATAATTTTCATCACCCATCTTTACCTGAAACATCAAAAATCATGATTATACCAAATCACAATTCCTGCTCATAATCATACTAATAAATTCATCTTTGCACAACGAACAAAGATATTCATTAAGAATTCATCTTTGCACTACAGGCCAAAGACATACAACTGTATTTTAGAAGAATCAAGTAGAGCATGATATCTACTATCTTCTACAAATTAAAAGTGTATAATAAATATTTTATAGCTGAGACTCAGCTTAATAAATAATTCACATCATCGAATCATCCCTGCGTTACGGCCAATGATATTCATGTAATCATCAATGGTCATAATTATACCGAATAATCTGAGGTTATAATCATATCAATAACGGTCCATCAATGCACTACGGGCCAATGATGACTTTTACCACATCATCTATAACATTACGGGTCATGATTATACCGAATGATCCCTGATCATAATCATACCAATAAACAGTTCATCTATGCGCATAAGCCAAAGATACTCATCATACATGCAGTAGTCCGCGTAGATAGGTTATTCCAACAGAATAATAAAGAATGGAATAATAGAAGAATTCACCAGGTATGTGATAGACCAGACAGACAGGTTATTCTAATAGAATAATAAATAACGGAACTAGGTCATGCGTAATCTACACAGACATGATATTCCAACAAAATAATAAAGAATGGAACCAGGTCATGCGTAATACGCACAGACAGGATATTCCAACAGAATAATAAAAAATGGAATAACAGAAGAATTTCACCATGTTTACGGTAGTCCGCGTATACAGGTTATTCCAATAGAATAATAAGGAATGGAATAACAATAGCTCTCTTCATGAATAAGAAAGAAATAATACCCCTTACCTTAGAAGAAAATTGGAATAGTGAGGTAGCAGACTTCTCTTCTCATTTCTCTCTATAATTTCTCTCTATAATAATTGCTCTATAGCTTTAGTGAATTGGTGAAAAAATAATGAAGGAATGAGCTTCTATTTATAAAAAAATATAGTTTCAATAATTGTACGTTCTGGGGCTCGAAATATTACAGTATAATACCTTCCCTTTTTTCTTTATTTTTAATTTAGTCCTGCAAGTATTATCAAACTTGCACCACCTCCCCTAATAGTAAATCATTTGTGTCAATAGTAAATCATGTGAATCAATAGTTTTAGACATGTGAAAATACGAATTATAGTATAGTACCTCCATCTATGCCTCTATTTTTAACTAAGTCATGCAAGTATTATCAATCTTGCACCACCACCCCTTATAGTACAAGAATGTGAATCAATAGTGCACACAAGTGAACAAATAGTTATAATCATGTGAATTAATAGCAATGAATTACTCATTTATCTGATTAATTACCCGATCTGTCAGTATAACTTCTAGACATCAATTAATATCGAAATAAATGTCGATTTCCACTAACACTAATAATTCCAACACAATGGAACTATCTATTTCATCTTTAATCAACACGAACTTATTCATCATTAATATTATAACTCACAATATTTAACAATCAGGACGTTCCCAGAAAAGACAGGGCTCTCCGATAAGGATTTCTCCTTCTTGGCGCGCAATTAGGTGACCAAACCTCTCCTTGACAGAACTTCTAGACATTGTCAATATTGCAAATAATAATATGCATAACTTTGCCGTCTCAATTATTGATTTAATAATATAGCATATTATGTAGATGATACTTTGACAGTAATTGAATCAATAATATGAGAGATATGATGCAGCAATTATTGTAGCAATAATTGAGTATAACTGAGTGACTTCTTACCTAAGCATCAATAATCAATACTGTGTGCTACTATGCAACCACGCGTATTACTGTACTTTTACTACCGGGTAGTTCAACAGTTTTAACGGTAATACTTTCGCCGTTATTTTTATAAAAAGATAATTCTATTGTTTTCTTACTACGACAATACTTTCATTGTGGGGTCCACCAATGATTGTGCCGTCGTACGGATATTCTCCGACCAAACAAATATTTTATAACAACTTGCATACTTTGTAAAATTTTCACATATCACCATTAACTTTAACCTTTTATCAATTTAACCATTTACGAAATAATAATAATAATAATAATTATATGAAAATTGAATACTTTCATTTCATAATTTTGGGATCTCACAATCTCCCCTCCTTATGAAATTTTGCAGTCGAAATTTACGTACGTACCTGGTATTCGAAGAGATGAGAATACCTTGCTTTCTTTTCAGATTGTACCTTCCCGGTTATATCATCGTATCATGATTTATCCATTGCTCATCTTCTGTATTTTAGATATCATTTTAGAATATATCTTCAAAACAAAGGACAATTGACATATCACAAATTGTCAACTTATCAAGTACAAATTTCGGCTTAGGTAAGTCACACACTAGCGAATTATATTACTCATCTCTCCCCTCCTAGCACTAGACTCATATCTCCACCAGCGACCATATCCCTAAGCTCTGATACCATTTGTTACGCCCCCAAAATAGGTTCACACGACCCATTCTGAGTCGCCAGATAACGCACTATAAAAATTAAATACAAACATCATTTATACAACTGTTGAACTGTCGTGCAGAGTACGACAACAGATAAGCTGTGAGTTTTAATACAAATATATATAACTCTCATGGTGCCTTAACCACAAGACCTTACAATGGTACCTTACATATAGGTATAATAAATAATTGTTTTAGAAATTAAAATATTTAGAAAATACTCAAGGAAACCTTCGTACATGGGAGGCCATGCGTCTAGGTTATGATAGATATCATATGTCCACAGAATTATCCTTGGTTGACCCAAAAGTCCCCAAAGAAAAATAAGAAGATTACTTTCATCTTCTTTCCAATGGTGAGTCTTCTCTTGACATATAATTATCTCTGTTATCTCCAAGTAAAAATTATATTTCAAATAAACTCCAAGATCATATAGGTAGTGCTCGTAGATATACTCAGCAAGTGGATGTGCACAACCCTGTCTTATGATAATACGATGTTGTATGTCATTAGACATCTTGTATGATAGTGGCAAAACACCCTTCCAAAGTTGGGTTCACCTCACCCTATTCGGTTCACCAAAATTAAATATCAAACGACGTATACAATACAACACACTTATCTAAAGTTCTCAACAAAATTATTTTCATACTATTTAGGGAGAACCTCAACAGCTATAGACCACCGTTCTATTCCCCTGTTATCCCCGCTCGACTCGGCAACACTCTTATTACCTGAAAGAAATTGTGAAGCAAAAAGGGTGAGCACAACTAGCCCAGTAAAGAATATCATGACTAAAGATAATTTACATTATCATTAGCCTTCATCAGTAATAAATCAGATATTTAGAACATATGGTAGATAATAAAACATTTCAACCATAGTTGTAGCGGAACGAGTAATCCATTAGAAGAGTCAAATAGACTATCAGGTCTATTACCTTCTCCATATTAAAAGTCCACCAATAATATTTTAGCCATGTAACATCAATCAACAATTCCTGTCCACAATCATATTAATAACTCGTAATCATAATTGTGATTCTAAATTCCTCTTCGCACACAAGACGAAGATAATTTTCATCACCCATCTTCACCTGAAACATCAAAAATCATGATTATACGAAATCGCAATTCCTGCTCATAATCATACTAATAAATTCTTCTTTGCATAACGACCAAAGATATTCATTAATAATTCATCTTTGCACTACAGGCCAAAGACATACAATTGTATTTTAGAAGAGTCAAATAGAGCATGATATCTATTATCTTCTACGAATTAAAAGTGTATAATAAATATTTTATAGCTGAGACTCAGCTTAATAAATAATTCACATCATCAAATTATCCCTGCGTTACGGCCAATGATATTCATGTAATCATCAATGGTCATGATTATACCGAATAATCTCAGGTTATAATCATATCAATAACTGTCCATCAATGCACTACGGGCCATTGAGGACTTTTACCACATCATCTATAACATTACGGGTCATGATTATACCGAATGATCCCTGATCATAATCATACTAATAAACAGTTCATCTATGCGCATAAGCCAAAGATACTCATCATACATGTAATAGTCCACGTAGATAGGTTATTCCAACAGAATAATAAAAAATGGAATAATAGAAGAATTCACCAGGCATGCGATAGACCAGACAGACAGGTTATTCCAATAGAATAATAAATAACGTAACTAGGTCATGCGTAATCCTCATAGACAGGATATTCCAACAGAATAATAAAGAATGAAACCTGGTCATGCGTAATACGCACAGACAGGATATTCTAACAGAATAATAAAGAATGGAATAACAGAAGAATTTCACCATGTTTACGGTAGTCCGCGTATACAGGTTATTCCAACAGAATAATAAGGAATGGAATAACAATAGCTCTCTTCATGAATAAGAAAGAAATAATAACCCTTACCTTAGAAGAAAATTGGAATAGTGAGGTAGCAGACTTCTCTTCTCATTTCTCTCTATAATTTCTCTCTATAATAATTGTTTTATAGCTTTAGTGAATTGGTGAAAAATAATGAAGGAATGAGCTTCTATTTATAGAAAAATATAGTTTCAATAATTGTACGTTTTGGGGCTCGAAATATTACAGGATAATACCTTCCCTTTTTTCTTTATTTTTAATTTAGTCCTGCAAGTATTATCAAACTTGCACCACCTCCCCTAATAGTAAATCATGTAAATCAATAGTAAATCATGTGAATCAATAGTTTTAGACATGTGAAAATACGAATTATAGTATAGTACATCCATCTATACCTCTATTTTTAACTAAGTCATGCAAGTATTATCAATCTTACACCACCACCCCTAATAGTACAAGAATGTGAATCAATAGTGCACACATGTGAACAAATAGTTATAATCATGTGAATTAATAGCAATTAATTACTCATTTATCCGATTAATTATCCGATCTGTCAGTATAACTTCCAGACATCAATTAATATCGAAATAAATTTCGATTTCCACTAACACTAATAATTCCAACACAATGGAACTATCAATTTCATCTTTAATCAACACGAACTTATTCATCATTAATATTATAACTCACAATATTTAACAACCAGGTCGTTCCCAGGAAAGACGGGGCTTTACGATATGGATTTCTCCTTCTTGGCGCGCAATTAGGTGACCAAACCTCTCCTTGATAGAACTTTTAGACATTGTCAATATTGCAAATAATAATATGAATAACTTTGTCGTCTCAAATATTGATTTAATAATATAGCATATTATGTAGATGATACTTTGACAATAATTGAATCTATAATATGAGAGATATGATGCAGCAATTATTGTAGCAATAATTGAGTATAACTGAGTGACTTCTTACGTAAGCATCAATAATTAATATCGTGTGCTACTATGCAACCACGCGTATTACTGTACTTTTACTACCGGGTAGTTCAACAGTTTTAACGGTAATACTTTCGCCGTTATTTTTATAAAAAGATAATTCTATCGTTTTCTTACTACGACAATACTTTCATTGTGGGGTCCACCAATGATTGTATCGTCGTACGGATATTTTTCGACCAAACAAATATTTTATAACAACTTGCATACTTTGCAAAATTTTCACATATCACCATTAACTTTAACCTTTTATCAATTTAACCATTTACGAAATAATAATAATAATTATTATTATAAGAAAATTGAATAGTTTCATTTCATAATTTCGGGATCTCACAATCTCCCTCCTTATGAAATTTTGCAATCGAAATTTACGTACGTACCTGGTATTCGAAGAGATGAGAATACCTTGCTTTCTTTTCAGATTGTACCTTCCCGGTTATATCATCTGTATCATGATTTATCCATTGCTCATCTTCTGTATTTTAGATATCATTTTAGAATATATCTTCAAAACAAAGGACAATTGACATATCACAAATTGTCAACTTATCAAGTACAAATTTCGGCTTAGGTAAGTCACACACTAGCGAATTATATTACTCATCTCTCCCCTCCTAGCACTAGACTCATATCTCCACCAGCGACCATATCCCTAAGCTCTGATACCATTTGTCACGCCCCCAAAATAGGTTCACACGACCCATTCTGAGTCGCCAGATAACGCACTATAAAAATTAAATACAAACATCATTTATACAACTGTTGAACTGTCGTGCAGAGTACGACAACAGATAAGTTGTGAGTTTTAATACAAATATATATAACTCTCGTGGTGCCTTAACCACAAGACCTTACAATGGTACCTTACATATAGGTATAATCAATAATTGTTTTAGAAATTAAAATATTTGGAAAATACTCAAGGAAACCTTCGTACATGGGAGGCCATGCGTCTAGGTTATGATAGATATCATATGTCCACAGAATTATCCTTGGTTGACCCAAAAGTCCCCAAAGAAAAATAAGAAGATTACTTTCATCTTCTTTCCAATGGTGAGTCTTCTCTTGACACATAATTATCTCCGTTGTCTCCAAGTAAAAATTATATTTCAAATAAACTCCAAGATCATATAGGTAGTGCTCGTAGATATACTCAGCAAGTGGATGTGCACAACCCTGTCTTATGATAACACGAGGTTGTATGTCATTAGACATCTTGTATGATAGTGGCAAAACACCCTCCCAAAGTTGGGTTCACCTCATCCTATTCGGTGCACCAAAATTAAATATCAAATGACGTATACAATACAACACACTTATCAAAAGTTCTCAACAAAATTATTTTAATACTATTTAGGGAAAACCTCAACAGCTATAGAGCACCGTTCTATTCCCCTGTTATCTCCGCTCGACCCGGCAACACTCTTATTACCTGAAAGAAATTGTGAAGCAAAAAGGGTGAGCACAACTGGCCCAGTAAAGAATATCATGACTAAAGATAATTTACATTATCATTAGCCTTCATCAGTAATAAATCAGATATTTAGAACATATGGTAGATGATAAAACTTTTCAACCATTGTTACAGCGGAACGAGCAATCCATTAGAAGAGTCAAATAGACCATCATGTCTATTATTTTCTCCATATTAAAAGTCCACCAATAATGTTTTATCCCTGTAATATCAATCAACAATTCCTATCCACAATCATATGAATAACTCGTAATCATAATTGTGATTCTAAATTCCTCTTCGCACCAGGACGAAGATAATTTTCATCACCCATTTTCACCTGAAATATAAAAAATTATGGTTATACCAAATCGCAATTCCTACTCATAATCATACTAATAAATTCATCTTTGCACTACGGCCAAAGATATTCATTAACAATTCATCTTTGCACTACAGGCCAAAGACATACAACTGTATTTTAGAAGAGTCAAGTAGAGCATGATATCTACTATCTTATACGAATTAAAAGTGTATAATCAATATTTTATCGCTGAGACTCAGCTTAATAAATAATCCACATCATCAAATCATCGCTGCACTACGGCCAAGGATATTCATGTAATCATCAATGGTAATGATTATACCAAATAATCCCTGGTTATAATCATACCAATAACTATCCATTAATGCACTACGGGCTAATGAGGACGTTTTCCACATCATCTATAACATTACGGGTCATGATTATACCGAATGATCCCTGGTCATAATCATATCAATAAATAGTTCATCTATGCGCATAAGCCAAAGATACTCATCAATCAATAGTTCATCTTTGCACGTAAGCCAACGATATACAATTGTAAAACCAATAATCAACAGTCCATCTTTTCACGTAAGCCAAAAATATACAACTGTAAAACCAATAATCAACAGTTCATCTTTGCACGTAAGCCAAAGATATACAACTGTAAAATCAATAATCAATAGTTCATCTTTGCACGTAAGCCAAAGATGACTTTCATCACAATATAAGCATGAGAATGATGACAATAATATAAGTATTAATCAAACGAAATCAAGGATAAATATTAAAGACTTTAAATTTATCTAGAGTTTAAAATATCCAAAGGTTATCAATCACTTAATAATCTCATAATCTAATATCATTAATATCATAACAATATTTTAATCATTTCTTAAGCTTATAAATAATTTATTTTAATTATTTACACTTAACCAAATAATGCATTTAATCATTCAAAAATGCCATACTCATAAGATTTAATCACCAATAATCAAATCCCTTATAAAAAATCTGCATATACCTTATATAGGATTTCCAAGCCATAAAATCCTATTGACCAATTTTTTAACTTCGCATAACATATTTATTTCATATGTTCGTAACTAAACTATTTTCATGAAAAATAACAAATCAGTACCAAAAAGTTTTCTTTTCTGAGATTTAGCATAATATAGTTCCATATTGAACATATATTTTTCTCGAAATTTTTAAAATTCATTTACTATTTTTCATATGGCCAAAACTGCCGAATATTTAGACATTTACCATAAACTGTACTTTTGTCCAACAATTTCGAAATTTACAGGGTATATTCCTATTATATATACGTACTCCCAATAAAAATTTCACAAATTTTGGAGTTAACCACAAGGAGTTATAAGGGTTTACTTTTAAAATAGTTTTTTCCTATAAAATTAATAACTCATAATCTATACATCCAAAAATCACTATTTTTGGACACAATCTACAAATCCCATCAAATTATCATTTCAAATTTTTTTCAAAATTTTTGAGGGTCAGAAAAATTACGAAACTGCAAATGAATTTTCGTCCGCCATGCAGTAATCTACGTAGACAGATTATTTCCACAATTTAATAAGGAATGAATACGAAGGATCATTCACCATGCATGCGGTAACCCACATAGACAGGTTATTCTAACAAAATAATAAAGAATGAAATAACAGAAGAATTCACCATGCATACGGTAATCCGCGTAGACAGGTTATTCCAACAGAATAATAAAGAATGGAATAACAGAAGAATTCACCAGGCATGTGATAGACCACACAGATAGGTTATTTCAATAGAATAATAAATAATGAAATCAGGTCATGTGTAATCAGCACAGACATGATATTTCAACAGAATAATAAAGAATGGAACCAGGTCAAGCGTAATACGCACGGACATGATACTCCAACAGAATAATAAAGAATGGAATAACAGAAGAATTTCATCATGTATACGGTAGTCCGCGTATACAGGTTATACCAACAGAATAATAAGGAATGAAATAACAATAGCTCTCTTCATGAATACGAAAGAAATAATACCCCTTACCTTAGAAGAAAACTAGAATAGTGAGGTAGCAGACTTCTCTTCTCATTTCTCTCTATAATTTCTCTCTATAATAATTGCTCTGTAGCTTTAGTGAATTGGTGAAAAATAATGAAGGAATGAGCTTCTATTTATAGGAAAATATAGTTTCAATAATTGTACGTTTTGGGGCTCGAAATATTACAGTATAATACCTTCCTCTTTTCCTTTATTTTTAATTTAGTCCTGCAAGTATTATCAAACTTGCACCACCTCCCCTAATAGTAAATCATGTGAATCAATAGCAAATCATGTGAATCAATAGATCTAGACATGTAAAAATACGAATTACAGTATAGTACCTCCATCTATACCTCCATTTTTAACTTAGTCATGCAAGTATTATCAATCTTGCACCACCACCCCTAATAGTACAAGAATGTGAATCAATAGTACACACATGTGAACAAATAGTTATAATCATGTGAATTAATAGCAATTAATTACTCATTTATCCGATTAATTATCCGATTTGTCAGTATAACTTCATGACATCAATTAATATCGAAATAAATGTCGATTTCCACTAACACTAATACTTTCAACACAATGGAATTATCAATTTCATCTTTAACCAACACGAACTTATTCATCATTAATATTATAACTCGCAATATTTAACAACCAGGTCATTTCCAGGAAAGAAGGGGCTTTCCGATAAGGATTTCTCCTTATTGGCGCGCAATTAGGTGACCAAACCTCTCCTTGACAAAACTTCTAGACATTGTCAATATTACAAATAATAATATGAATAACTTTGTCGTCTCAATTATTAATTTAATAATATAACATATTATACAGTTGATACTGTGACAATAATTGAATCAATAGTATGAGAGATATGGTGCAGCAATAATTGTAGTAGTAATTGAGTATAACTGAGTGACTTCTTACGTAAGCATCAATAATCAATATCGTGTGCTACTATGCAACCACGCGTATTACTGTACTTTTACTACCAGGTACTTCAACAGTTTTAACGGTAACACTTTCGCCGTTATTTTTATAAAAAGATAATTCTGTCGTTTTCTTATTACAGCAATACTTCCATTGTGGGGTCCGCCAATGATTGTGTCGTCGTACGGATATTCCTCAACCAAACGAATATTTTATAACAACTTGCATACTTTGTAAAATTTTCACATATCACCATTAACTTTAACTTTTTATCAATTTAACCATTTACGAAAAAATAATAATAATAATTATAAGAAAATTGAATACTTTCATTTCATAATTTCGGGATCTCACAATAGAGATGAAACACTAATGACATAGGAGGCTTACCCTTGATGAACAAGCTTTCTTCTTGTTTTCTAACAAATGAAAGTCTAGCTTATTATTGCTTATTCTCTCTAACAAATAAGCACATAACTTGTTGGTGAAAATTAACAAACAACAAATGAAATCCTAAGCTTGCTATTTATAGGATTTCCTAAGTTAGGGTATAATGGACAATAGCCAATCTCACCTCCTTATTAAACCTCCATACACTTCATTACTTATCAATTAAATTATCTTGCTCAATACACTAATTACTTAGCCATCACATTATTATCTCGGTCACCAAGATTAACCGTATGATCATGGGTTGCCCCATGAGTCACCCTAACCCATTGGATCAATAGCTTGTGCTAAGGTTTAATTGACTTAACTTAAGCTCTTGGGCTTGCATTAATTTAATTTGGACTTTACTTTAATAACCACTTGGGCTTTAACATTACTCACACATGGGCTTGCACATTAACTTCTATTGGACTTCACAAATTGTTACACAAAAATATAAGTCCATCTCATTTGGCTTAAAGCCTTAGAACGTATACTATACATATTATTCTCGTATTCTCACTCGTATATTCATTCTACATATACGACATACCATCATTCATATATACTCATATAATACTTCATATCATACTCGTATTCATTTTCTCATACAATACTTACGTATCATACGATTATCACTTTAACTAGTTAATGCTTTATTTTCCCTAACATTTTCAAATTAAGTCCGCAAGCGAAAAATTACGTTTTCCATACTTGAATTATTATTACATAATCCAACTCACTTCGATATTCTATCGTTACATATTTCTCGGAAGTTCAAAAATAATTTCCAAGCAAAATCGATCAATAGTATTTTTCGGAAAATTTCTCAGAAAATTTTTATTTTCGTCTTGGAAATTCAAACACTTTAATTCTTTCACGTAGTCAAAATAATACGACGTTCCGACGTTTCTAGTTTATAGAATGACATTCATCTTATTAACACATAATAATAGTAAATAATATAATTTTATTCATTATTTAATTAAATAAAATTATTTTACAATGGATTCGAATTTCTCGGTCGTTACATCAGTGTTTGGAGAATCTACTGATGGTATTGAGGGGATGTGTTGAAACAAATTTGGTTCTAAATTGGGAAAAATGTCATTTTATGGTACAAGAAGGCATAATCTTGGGACACAAGGTTTCGAAGAAAGGATTAGAGGTGGACATGGCTAAGTTAGAGATTATTGAGAACTTGCCTCCCCCTACTTCTGTTAAAGTTATTCGCAGTTTTTTAGGGCATGCAAGCTTCTATCGTAGATTTATTAAGGACCTCTCCAAATTCACGAAGCCACTCTGCAGTTTATTGGAGAAGGATGTGCAGTTTAAGTTCAAAAAAGAATGCATTGATGCATTTGAACATTTGAAGAAAAAGTTTACTACAACGCTAGTGATCACAGCACCAGATTGAGACCTGCCTTTCGAATTGATGTGTGATGCCAGTGACTATGTTGTGGGGGCTATTTTGGGCCAGTGAAGGGACATGATTTTTCATGTGATTTACTATGAAAGCAAGACCTTCACTGATGCTCAGTTAAACTACACCACCACAGAGAAGGAGCTTTTAGCAGTTGTGTATGCTTTCGATAAGTTTCGTGCGTATTTAATTGGGACTGGGGTGATAATGTACACATATCATGCATCAATTCGGTATTTGGTGGAAAAGAAAGATGCCAAACCTCGTCTAATCAGGTGGATATTTCTTTTACAAGAGTTTGATTTAGAAATCAAGGACAGGAAAGGAACCGAGAATCAAGTGGCGGACCACTTATCTAGATTAGAAAATCCGGGAAGGGATGTAAATGACAGAGTTTTTATCTATGAGTCCTTCCCAGATAAACAATTATTCGTGGTGTAAGGTGACGTGCCATGGTTCGCAGATTTTGCTAACTTCCTAGTAAGCAAGATCATCCCTTCTAACTTGACTGGGTATCACAAGAAGAAGTTTCTACATGATGTGAAGTGGTTTATATGAGATGAACCATACCTATTCAAGAAGTGTGTCGATCAGATGATAAGGAGATGTATCCCATATAACGAGACAGAGGGTATTATGCAGGATTGCCATGCGTCATTATATGGAGGTCACTACGGTGGTGAACGGATAGTGGCTATAGTGTTGCAAGAAGGATTCTACTGGCCGACAATCTTTAAAGATGCTTATAGCTTTATTGAGAAGTGTGACAGATGTCAGAGAGTCAGAAACATATGCAAGCGGAACGAAATGCCTTTGAATACAATACTCAAAGTGGAGCCCTTCGATGTTTGGGGGATATACTTCATGGGGCCGTTCGTCTCATCATGTGGGAACCTGTATATTTTATTGGCAGTTGACTACGTCTTCAAATGGGTGGAAGTGGCAGCCCTTCCAACTAATGATGCTCGGTTGGTTTTAAGGTTTTTACGAAGGAGTATTTTCACAAGGTTTGGGACTCCGAGGGCCATTATTAGTGATGAGAGCAGTCACTTCTATAATCGTCAGTTCACAGCTCTGTTGGCTAAGTATGGGGTAAGTCATCGTATTGCTATAGCTTACCATCCCCAAACGAATGGCCAGGCAGAGGTGTCGAATCCTGAAGTGAAGAGAATTTTAGAGAAGATTGTGAACCCCACAAGGAAGGACAGGTCATTTGTGATACCCCCAAATCTGGGTACTTAATTCCCACAGAATTTGGTGCTCACTATCAAAAATAATTACATCTAACTACCCATAATAATGGATAAAGACAACAAATAACTTAAACAATAATCTTTTCCATTAAAGGGTTACATCATCTTAAAACATTCCCAGGTAATCTAACCTTAAATTATTACATAAGTTTACAGAATACATCATAAAATAAAACAAGTCTTATGACATAATTCAGTTAAATAATTTCTCATAAATCTTCAACACTTGGACATCTTGCCCTTTCCTTTGCTAGTAGTTGGTTCATCGACTTTCTCAACTTTAGCTGCAGTGTTAAATGCAAGAGTGAGCAAACAATTGCTCACTGATATAAAGAGCAGTAATGATAACAACATGAGAATGAACAATGAATGCTGAACAATAATGAACTTGTTATACGAATCAAAAATAGAAAACAAGTTCGAACTTTATTGTCTGAGGGTTTTAAGATCACGAACTATGTCCCCGATGATTAGGTATTACTACCCCAACCTTAACAATCATTTAGACTATACAGACCCTACCTAACGTACTTAGGGGGATCAGCCCTTTGTACTATGTATTGTGCACAAACATCTAAACATTACACGTACAAAATCCCCTATGTTAGGGTTGTTTGTCTCAGTTTGGATTTAGAATTTTCGCGCTAAAGAAAGTTTAGTTTAGAACTAACTTATCAGTGGTTCTAGAATTTTAGAACACTATTCCATTATAGACTAGTTCAATCAATAAAAGTTTGCTTACTACTTGAAGGTTTAATACAATAATGTAGAATTGAACGAGGTTGTCAAAGTCAAAGATCGAATAACAGTAGTGTACAACTGAATAGACATAGTATATATGCAAAGTACCTCATTCAAAAGAGTTAGAACAATCTCATTTGAATCAATGTATTATAACAATATATACTTTGAATAACAACAACAAGACTTAGGAAATTGAAACTCGCTCGATGTAACGAATTAGATTACAAGAGCTTATACAAGCATACATCAGATAGAATCATTAGGCTTACTCAATTGTAATATAGGATTTTAGGAACTTGCACAATGATACATTAGTAATAGGAAACTTTCTTGACAATCACAAGATAATGGAATTATGTGACTTGCACTCATTATAAAGAGAAAGAAATTAGAGAACTTGCCTCGTGTGTAAGCTACACAAGTATAATAAATGTTCGCCAATTACCCTACACATATCATTGAAATCATAATAACAATTAGTTATATTAACATTAACATCATTGGTTTTTCATTTTAGTCAAGTCTATAGTCTTTAGCTTAGGATCTGATTATCCTAGTCATTCAAGTACCAAAAATCTGAATTCCTAATTATATAACAGTACTCGACAAGGTGATTGTATAACAACACCCATTCTCATGACATCACGATACGAACTTTTACAACTTACAAGTTCATAATCCATAGTCTCAACTCTGTGATTACAACATGTTGTTATGTCTTATAACATATTTTAGGGTCATTAAAATAAGTTAGGTTAGCATTCCCAAAGTTATGTTGTTAGCAGCTCTGCACTAGGTCTGACTGACCACTGGCGTGGCCGCGCTATATTTCCCTTTGAGTCCGGCGCGCCCGCTCCAAGAAGCAGCGCACCCGCGCTTGGTACCAGAAAACGGTTTTGCAGAAACTCGAACATAGTCTCTGTTCTAGGTCAAAAATCCCAATTTTACGATAACATGGATAACCCACACACTACAAACTTAACATAGGCCTTATAACACATGATAAATCATTCCAATACCTAAAACAATTTACATAATCAAATTTAGAGAATTAAAACCTTATTTTTACCAATTTCTTCATTTTTTACACTTTTAGCGAATTCGATTGCCATGACTTCGTTTCTTAACCAATTGACACGATTCAAACTACGTCGTTTTTGCTTCTTAACATACTAACACAATGTAACATAAATTTATAGATTATAGCAAGTATTAGACATGAAATTTTGTACTTAAACAACCCATCTTACATGAACACATAACACTGTTATTTTAATTTCTTCCTACAAACCAATTTCTTGTAATCTAATCATCAAATAGCACTCACAAACGATGATTAACAGATTATAAACCACATACATACATGTATAAATCCGATGTGATAAGTAATTTACAGAAGATGATCATAGAAACTCAAAATATAAACATTAGAAGTAAAATATACCTTCAAACCCTAGTTGTATGCTAGCAAGAGATGGTGAAACTTTCCTTCCTCTTGGAAAAATCACAGAAAACTCTCTCTCTCTCTCTCTCTCAAAACCTCTATATTTCCTCTCTTCCTCACCAAACTCAGCACTAGCCTTAGAAAAAGAACGCATAACTTATAACTGGGTCCCTCTCCCCCCACGTACGTCAGGTGAAAAAAACAAAAAAGGCGTCAGTTAAAATAAAACAAAAGCCATAAGGCTGCATTTGGTTACACACAATCTCCCCCATACTAGATTATATTAATAATATTATATTATATAGTCACTTTTGTCACACTTATTTTAGTTAATTTAAATGACTTACAATGGTAATGATAATAATTATAATTTCATTATAATCATACTTTATATTTGATAAATCGTTATATATCTAATTTAATTAATAAATTAGACCAAAACATCATTTTATTTTATTTACTTATTTTTTTGCAATATTAAACAATTCATTTAATTTTATTATTCCATTAAATTAACTCTTCAAATAAAAATTACCATTAATCAATTTCATTACTAAATTAATACACCACAATTCATCAATTATTTATTTTCCTCAATAAATAAATTATTTAAAATATTTATTTAATTCAATAGTTATTTAAATTAAATTATAAAATTTCTTGATCGTTACATCATTGAAGCTTGATGATGCAGTATGGGTCTACAAGACCGCTTATAAGACACCGTTGGGAATGTCACCATTTAAGCTGGTATATGGTAAGGCTTGTCACCTTACCATGGAGCTCGAACACATGGCATATTGGGCAATTAGGAAGCTGAATTTTGACTTGAAGGATGTAGGAGAAAAACATCTACTCCAACTCAATGAGTTGGACGAATTCAGATTGCAAGCCTACGAGAACTCCAAGTTATACAAAGAAAAGGTGAAGAGATGGCATGACCACAAGATTATGGAAAGAGTGTTTGAATCGGGGCAAAGAGTTCTATTGTTTATTTCAAGGCTTAAACTTTTTCTCGGGAAGCTCAAGTCAAGGTGGTCGGGTCCATTTACTGTGAAGACGGTTTATCCACATGGAGCGATCGAGATATTTGATAAGTTCTTAGACAAGCCTTTTAAGGTCAATGGACAGCGACTTAAGCACTATTATGGTGGTGAGGTTGACAGACAGAAGGTCACCTCAATTCTTTCTTCTACATGAATCAAGCAGAGATAGTCAAGTTAATTGACTATAAATTAGCGCTCAATGGGAGGCACCCCATTATTTCTCTTTTCTCTTCTTGTTTAATTCTTTGTGAATCTTGTCTATTTCTCATCTTCATATTTAATTCTTGACAGCATAAAGTTTCTGATATAAGTTTTGTTAGAGCTGATTGCACATATCATTTTTGTTAGGTATAACATTTAGAGCATTTGTAGATATCCCTTCATTCATACATGTTACTTAGTACATATTTTGACTTGGGGGATTGGTTTATCTTATAATGAAAATGTTTTATGGGCAGGTTAAGTAAAGAATGTCTTTAGCTACTGATTTCCTACTTTAAGTGCAGCTCAGCTCTGTTCAGGGTACAGGGCAGCGCGGCCGCGCTGTTTAGCTATTCAAATATGGCACGCCCGCGTCGGTCTTCTGTGCATACTGCTTAACAGCGCACTTGCGCTGCTCACACGTTCAACAGCTACGCGCCCATGCCAGGCAGTGCGTTCGCACCATCATTAGGCATAAATACCGTGCAACTGCGCCCGAGTACAGATTCTAAAAATTTTAAATGCTTTAAAAAGTGCCCCACTCCATCTCTTATATCGTTTACCACTCTCTAAACGTGCGTCTCCCCATTTCTTTTTCAAAATCGACGCCTATATCTTCTTCTTCTCGAATGGTTTCATTTCAAAATTGTAACTCCTCACCCCATGATTTATACGCAATCGGTTCTCTTGCCAAAATTTAAAATCTTCTAATATCCTTACATTCAGTTACAGAGAAAGAACTAGGGTTTGTGAGAGTCTATCAAAATAGTAAGTTTGGGGTGGTAGTATACAGAGCATATTTTCTTCAGTCATATTCTTCTCTTCAGTTAGGGTTCTCTTCATCAGTTTTAATGGCACCTAAGAGAGCACGTTCTCACACTCCAGAATCCTCATCTTCAAGCAGTCAGAGTGAGGATATGGTCGACCTCATAAAATTCATCTGCCTTGATGCTCAAACTATGTATTATAGGATAGTGGCTAAGACCTTTGTGAAGGAACGTGGATTTAAGCTTGGGAAAGAGGATGGAGAGCTATTGACAATGATTAAAGAACGGCGCTGGATGGGATTGGTGTCTTCACCCATGCCTACTTCCATGGGCATTGTACGTGAATTTTATGCCAATGCGAAGGAGACCATGAGTGGACTATACTATGTTCGGGATGTTCAAGTAGACTATCACCTACAGGCGATTAGAGGCGTGTTTAACTTACCTGACCCACCAACTGGGCATGTAAATTGCGTAGAGGCTGAATAGTTTATAACAAATCTAGACATGGTTATCACTGACTTGTGCGTACCGGGTATGCAGTGAAATTTTGAGCCTGGCACAAATCAGCATATAAATTTCCCAAGCTCAGCCCTTAATCGCTACGCCAAAGCATGAAATTTATTTATCTGTGCAAAACTGATGCCTTCATCCCTTCAACATGACATCATAACTGAGCGAGTAATTATTTTGTGGGGAATAGTGACAGGCTAATATATTGTTGTGGGTCATCTCCTTAACCAGAATATGCTACACTATATGAGGTGGAGCACCACAGGAAGCATTCCACATGCATCAGTTGTTGCTCATTTATGTGCACGAGCGGGAATCACGTGGGACAATACACAAATACAGTTTCCAAGTCAAGACATAACTCATGACACAATTGCCAAGTTTAAGGATTGGACAAAGGGCACACTGCACCCGAGGGGAAAGGGATTAATTCTTGCAGCCCAGCATCGGTGCCATCCCCACAACCCATTGAAGCAGAAACGTCAACCCATGCCATTGCTGCAAATGATGATCGTCGTCTTCGAAGGTTGGAGAGAAAAGTAGATGTAATGTATAATAATTTTTTAGCCTTTGCAAATGGATTATCGTGGTCACTAGCTGAGGCATTTGCGTGGCAAGGAACTATGCTAGAATGGCCTCAGTTCGGGATAGCCGTACCTTTTCCACCATAGGATTCACCACCCGAGGAGGGTGACCATGATAAAAATTAGGGATGTTTCGTATAACCCTTTACCTTCATTCATTAGGGACAATGAATATTATAAGTTTGGGAGTATTGGGTATTTAGTAGTGTAGAGCATGTAGTAAATTGCATGTAGTTTAATTTTTGCATGTTTAGTTTAATTTTTGCTTGTTTATGTGTTTAGTTTAATTGTGCAGAATTTTTTTTCATTTTAGTGATTAATATATGTTTTAGTTATGTGTTTAGTTGCATATCCCAAGTATCTAGTTTTGTGGAATTTTAATCTAGCCAATGATGAATTAGAATTTTGATGGATTTTTGAATTTAGTGGATAACATGAGTTTAGTTATAATGTTATACATGATTTGATTCATACTTGTTATTTAGATGCTATCGGTTAGCACATAAGTGTTCATGTATGCTTGTTGGTAAAAAAATAATTTATTTGCTTGCTGAGAAGTAAATGTTATTTTTAAAGATTGAATTATGTAAGAAGTGGGCATAGACTTTGAAAACACTGAAAATTAAATTTTGGGAACACATGGGTATGCTTGCTATATATATATAAAAAAATAGAAAAAATTTGAAAAATTACCGTGGCTAGTCTTGTTTTGGGGCCTTTGTTACTTGAGCAAGTACGCCCGAGGGGATTGTCTTTAAACTTAGCACCCTAAGGTCTTTTATAGTCTGGGAGTCATTGGTTGAAAGCTCGCTAAGGGGTAGCACTGTTAGCCTAATAGGATGAGGTATTACACAGTCATGGAAAAAAAAAGAAATGTCTTTAGCAGTATAACATGTCTAAGCTTTGTCGTGGTCAAGCTTATTTATGAACACATCACACACACACAACATCTTTATAGTGAGCTTGGTTTATTTGATTGTATGATGTTATGTCGATAGCTTAGTTTGATACTTTATTCTTGAATCTGGATAATTTTCTAAGGCATGGTATGGCATGAAATGGCAAAGAATGACATGGAAATAGCGTTAACATGGCATGGTGGACTTGAGCTAGAATGAAGAGCAGCTGGACTACAACAAATGTGGCGAAGGATCAATGCAGTGGTAGAGTGAAAGAAGAAAAGAGATGAAGAAAAAGGAAGTAGCAGACAGTAGCAGCAGCAAAAAGCCAACAAAATTCAAGAAGCAGCAGCAGCGCGGTCGCGCTACCATATAGCTTAATCATGGCACGCCCGCGCCAAAGGGATTACAGAGGCAGATCAAGCAGTGCGCACTTGCGCCTCAGTACCAAAGGAACATGGCGCGCCCTCGCCATGCACTCAGCACAAACTCTACTGCGCGCCCACGCTCGATCTGCAGTGTTATACCGCGTGGCCGCGCCGGTAGTGTTCAGTTTAAACTGTTGATTTTTTGTAATTTGAAATTCGAGCGTGTTTGTTATCTGAGACGATATGGTTAGTTACCAGGATGTGGTTTTTTAGTTTTTTCATTACTGTTCTTAGGTTTAGACTACTCTTGAGAGAGTGAGAGCATTTGATTACTACTTTAAGCTCCTCTCTTTATTTAGATTGCTTAATAATTATTAGTTCTGTATTCTGGAGATTTTTGTTGATTTGAACAAGCCTGGAAATAAAATTTGCAGCAGGAATTTACAGATTTGATTTCTCAATTCTCTCTAATCTCTTGTTTACATTGTTCATTTCCATGTTTTGCTTCAATCCCATAATAGCTTTTGGTTTATAAATGAACTAAATTCCATTATGGGATTCTAATGGATTTTGATGTGTAGTTTAAATATGTATACCTGATTGTAATGTTGCATATTTATAAGTGGAATGCCCATTATGGTTGTGCTAATTGGTTGAATGCTTGATCACCATTCACATTAATTACTTGTATGGATTTGGAAAATGGGATATAAGTATAGATTAGACCATAATGGCATATGTTCATGAGGCTGATTTGTATAGGCTTTGTGATTCGTGACCCGGATAGGTATATACTGGTTCATCATGTGTAGTTATTAAGAGAGCTTGTGCTTGAAATCATTATTGCTGTAAATTCACATAAACATTTAATGAGTTTGGTAATTGTGATGCTTACATGAATTCTATCAATTATGGATTTTGTGTAAATTGGGCATAGTTCATTGAAAGATGATTGTGTTCCACTTTTGTGCTCTTGACTAGCTTTTCATAATAAATAATTAAACATAACATGAGGGTTGCATTTTAGATTAAACATTAAATGATATTAGAATCCCATTTCTCTCCAATTTGATTACATTATTTAATTATTTATAATTTTGGTGTTGATAATTAATTTAGAATTCAATTTAAATGTGAGTCGATCGTTTAAGCTTATAAAAACAGTGATTAGGTTGTTGCATGATAGTTTAACTTTATTCACCTTTCTCCGTCGATCGATACTTTTCTTACTCTGTACTACTTGTTGACCCATGTATACTTACATGAGTTAGAGTCCATTTTGTTAAACCAAATAGGAGGCAACATAGTGCATGGCTAATTTGTTAATTTGAAACATTTATTGATTGGTGTTACATGGATAAAATATTGATGATGGACTTTTAAATCGTAGAAGATAGTAGACATAATGCTCTACTTGACTCTTCTAATGGATTGTTTGTTCCGCTGTAATTGTTGATCTAAAACTTGTTGTCTATTATATTATATCAGATTTTTCACTGTTGAGGACTAAGGATAATTTTTTCTTCATTATCTTAGTCATAATATTCTTTACTAGGCTAGTTGAGCTCACCCTTTTCCTTTTGGTTCCATTGTTCTTCTCAAGAGACGAGAATGTAGCTGAGACTAGTTGGAGAGTGGAGTAAAGGTCCAAGATTGTTATTATAGTAGTCCTCACTATTTTAATATAGTGTGACAATAATTGTAATGAGGACTTTATTTGAGTTTGAATATTATCTACAATATAATATTTGTATTAAAACTCACAACTTATATTTTGTCGTATTTTGAACGACAATTAATAGTTGTATAAATGAAGGATGTATTTGAATTTTGTGCCATGTATTTGGCGGCTCATAATGGGTTGTGTGGATCTATTTTGGGGGTGTCACAACCATTTACCGTTGGTTGAATTCACCTACAATAACAGTTATCATGCCGCCTTACGAAGCATTGTACGACAAAAAATGCAAAACTCCATTGTTCTGGGATGAGGTTTGGGAACGTCAACTACTAGGGCCGGAGTTTGTACAGCAAACCGCTGAAATTGTCAAAGTGATCAGGACAAGATTGATAGCTGCTCAAGACAGACGAAAGAAATATGTTGATCAACACCGACAAAATCGAGAATTTGAAGTCGGCAACTTTGTTTTCTTGAAAGTCTCTCCCTGGATAGGGAAAATTCGATTTGGTAGGAAAGGGAAACTGAGTCCAAGGTTCATTAAATCCTTTGAGGTTCTGCGAAGAGTTGGTGAACTAGCATATGAGGTTGCGTTACCTCGAGAACTAGAACATATCCATAACGTTTTTCCCATTTCAATCTTACGACCGTATAAGCCCGATCACAAACATGTCATAGAGTATGAACCGTTACAGTTTGAAAAGGATTTATCTTATGAAGAAGTCCCTATTCAGATAGTTGATGGGAAAGAACAAGTTCTAAGGAATAAAGTAATACTTTCTATTAAGGTAATATAGAGGAACCACAGTGCTGAAGAAGCGACGTGGGAACTTGAAGATAAAATGATAAAAAGTTATCCTAAGTTATTTGTTTAATCTATGTCTTCGATTCTGGAGACAAAATCCTTATAAGGAAGAAAGAATGTGACAAATAAATTAATTGAGTTGTGATTCTTGGGACATAATTCTTATAAGGAAGGAATAATGTGACGAATGAATTAATTAAGTTATGATTCTGGGGACAGAGTCCTTTTAAGGAGAGAAGGTTGTAGCGATCGAGAATTTCATATTTAATTTAAAATATTTATGGAATTAAATAAATATTTTAGTTGATTTATTATTGAGTTAAATAAATTGTTGATGAATTATGGTGGATTAATTTAATTAATTGTGTATGTTAATTAATTAATGATTAAATGATTTTATAAGTTGTGTGTATTTTATTATGCTAATGTGTCGGTTAAAATGTAATTTAATTTAAATAATTAAATTATTATAATGTTGTTCAATTTAAAATATTGTTTTAATTAAATTTAAGAATTAAATTAGAGGTTTATTTATTTGTTAAGTAAAATTATAATTTATATTGGAAATTATAATTATATGTCAAAGGTTAATGGAATTAAGAAATTATTTAAATAAATGTGTTAAGGGTGTGACAAAGAAACCATCATATTATAAAAGAATATTAAAATAAACTAAAAGAAGTTTAATTTAGTTTTACTAAACAAAGCCTTATGGCTTTTGAATTTTAAACTGGTAAGTTATTTTGAAATTTTTTTAATTGCAAATGATTTTAAAAATTCTTTTTAACTGATTAGGTTATTTTGAATTTTGTAACTGATGATTTTTATAACTGATATTATAATGATACGTATTATATTATATTAAGTTATTTTACATTTAACTGTTAAGCTTAAGTTTAAACAAGAAGAAAAATTGAGATTTCTCTGATATTGGAATCAAAGAAGAATGGTGAAGATTAACAAGCTTGCTAATCATCTTTACTAGTCTAAACACAAGAAATCAAATGTAATGCCCCAGAAAAATCGGATTTTATGAGAATTAATTTTTTATTTGATTATGTGGATTAAATGAATTTAATTCATTATTTATGGAAGTAAGCTATTTGAATGTCGTTTTATGACTTAGATATGTTGGAACATCGTAGTATTTTGGCTACGTGAAGGAATTAAAGTGTTTGAATTTCCAAGACGGAAATAAAAGTTTTCTGAGAAATTTTTCGATAAACACTATTCACGTATTTCTGCTCGGGAATTATTTTTGAATTTCCAAGAAATACGTAACAATAGAATATCGAGGTGAGATGGAATATCCAATAATATTTCAGTTATGGCAAACGCAATTTTTCGCATGCGGACTTAAAACCTAACTATTAGGGAATGTGATTTCCGAGAAGGAATTTAAATGTGTATAAGAAATTAAAGCGATGATTGTATAATACGTAGGTATTATACAAGGTAATGAATATGAGTATGATACGAGGTATTATATGAGTATGTATGAGTGATGGTATATTGTATATGATGATTGAGTATACGAGTAGGAATACGAGATTAATACGTAAATTATACTTATAAGGCTTTAAGCCAAATGAAATGGACTTGTGGATTTGTGTAAAGAGTGTAAGTCCAATAAGGAGTAATGTGCAAGCCCAATGTTAAAGCCCAAGTGTTGGTAACGTATAATCCAATGTGAATTAATGCAAGCCCAAACTATAAGTAAGCTAATTAAACCTTAAGCCCAAAATATTAATTCAATGGGTTAGGGTGACCGATAGGGCAACCCATGATCACATGGTTGTATGTGATGACCAAGTAATTAAAGTAAGGACCAAGTATACTTAATGGTTAAGTAAATGATAAGTTATATGATAAGTAAATAAAATGCTTATGTGTGATAAGTAATCTTAAGGGCTAAGTAAATGTGATGACCAAGTAAGCTTAAGGGCTAAGTAAATGTGATGACCAAGCAAACTTAAAGGCTAAGTGTTGTGATGGCCAAGTAATTTATTTGATAAGAAAGTAGCTTAATGGCTAAGTAAGTGTGATGATCAAGTAAGCTTAATGACCAAGCAAAAGAAGTAGGGAGCAAGTTAACTTAATGCTTAAGAAATGAATAGTAAGGAGGTGATTAAAGAGGTGGAGTGGTTTTATGACCATTATACCCTTACTTTGAGATTCCTATAAATAGCAAGCTTAGGATTTTATTTGTTGGTTGTTTCATTTCATCCAAACATTATAAGAGCTTATTGGCTTGAGAGAAAAAGCTGGAAAAGCTAGAGAGTTAGACTTTTTAATTCAAGAAGCGAGAAGAAGAAGATTAAAGATTAACCAAGTGATACTCAATGGTAAGCAATCCTAAACCATGATTCTCTTTCTCTTTCATTATTAGAGAAGTGAGTAATGATAGAACTAGTATACTAAGGAATGATAAGAATGAGAAATCCATGGACTTAAGTCTTAATAAGCCGAGAATAAGTCATATGGTAAGATAAGCTACAAATGAAGTTTTGAACTTATGAAGAACAAGTAATAACTTATCATGTAAATAAATTAATGTAATATGTATGTTAAGATGTTAGTATGATAGAATGAATCCAGTTGGAACGGTTTAAAAATCTCAAGTAACAAAGTTTTGCCGGAATCCACACAATTAGACGATAATCGTCGAATTCGTGAAATTCTCGAAATGGAAGTCAAATTTTGATATTGAGCTGGGAAACATTGGTTTTCAATAGAGACAAGTCTTATTTGGCATTATAGAGTTGAGGACTCGAGAATGACCGAATTCCGACTTAGAAGGAAGAAACGAGTGTTGAACGTTCACGAACGTTTATCGTTTTCATTAAAATGAACTAAAAAGGGAATTTTTAGTTAACAAAGTCAAATAGATAAAATTCTTGCATGAACACGTAGAGTATGTAATTTGTGAACCGTAGGCTATTGAACGAGCCAATTCGGACTTATAACGAAGAAGTTATGTGCCTGGGAATCTCACCTAGAAGAAAATCTGTCAAATTTTTCTGAGGCATAGAGTCTGTGCCGCAGCATGACTCAAGGCATAAAGGCCTGCGCCACAGCTCGAGGCCAAGATCATAGTGCACTGTTAGTTGACGCCGCAGCGCGACATAGTGAAAGGGGAATGGCGCTGCAGCGCCAAGGCGGTCTTGTGCACTGCAAACCCGCGCCGTAGCGCGAGTCCAAGAAGGGAAGCTGGCGTCGTAGCACTAACCTTAGGAATTTCGTAGAAAGGAAAGATTGCAAGTAAATAAAGAAAGTGAATTGATTAGTAATGAACTAAAGCTTAAAGTAACCTCATTAAGGATGTTATAAACCTTAAGTATAACACTAAAGGTTGAAGGTAAGTTAATTGAAGGTGAACATGAATGGTATGCAATATGTACACTTAACCAATGACGATCGAATTTCGATTAATAAACGTAAGAACTTTAGTAAGCCATAAGTAAGATTAATAAGTTGAATTGATATTTATTAATGAAGTAAATTCACTTAAGATATAGAAGAGAAAGAAGTTGGTAAGAACGATGTAAAGAACGACGGCAAGCCGGAACTAATAATAACAAATCTAATATATGATTAGATTGAGAAGAAGGGTAAGATTCATTAGGAACCATGTATGCTCATTCATGACCTAATGTGGGATGTTATGTGGTTATGTGTTGTAGAGATCGTAAAGACTCAAAGGAAAAGTAATTTTACTGTAGCAAACGCTGAAGGTAAGTTTTCTTAAACGCTTGTCTAACCTTCGTGTTAGCCAAGTTTCCTGTGATTCATGTTATGAGATGCATGAATTGTTTTACTAAAGGGTCGATGCCAGTTTTACCTCGGCTAGATTAATCTTGAACAGTTGATTGATTTATTTATAAGTCTTTCAATATAGAATTGCTAACGCTATCCTACGCCAATTGTTTGGTACGGATTCAAGGTAAGCCTTAGTATGAATAAACAAATGTATTTTTCACCGAGTATTCGATGGGCACGTGAGGTTGCCAAAACTTAAAAGTATATACGTTTAAGGGATGTAGTGTTGATCAATATAGAGTACTATAAGCCGATCACCTAGAAGTGCTCGTAAGCTATGCCGAACTTACGAACTTAGTGCCGAGTTATCCTTTTCAAAGAAATTATGAGATGTTCATGGTCTTGGACCAGAATTGATGTTTTACTGAATATTGTCATTATAAAACGTTTTGAAGGAAAAGAAGTGCTATTTTGAATAATCGATAATACTTCGTAACTACTATTCAATTATCGAAGATATACGGTTCTTATGTTTCAAGCATGTCGTTTAAATGAAATTATTGTATTTGTTGAGCTTGTTATGCTCACTCTTGCTTGAACCATATGAATGCAGCTAAGACCGAATGGACCGAAGGATTCGGCAAGGATAAAGGGAAGACTAGAGCGAACTTGTAGAGTACCTATGTAATAGTATAGGTTTGTAATAATAATATTTGATATTATGGCAAGAACAAATGTATTGGTTATAAGGCATGTTTGTTCTTTTGAGACATTTCAATTTAATGTTTGTGTGAACTGTAGCACCGTGTAGCACCATATTCGGGTTGGAAGATATCCGAATTTGGGGGTGTCACATCAAAGGTGAAAATTCTTAGTTTTTAAAGCTTTTCTTTTTGTAATCTTGAAATTTTTTGTAATTGAGTTTTCATGTTGAATTGTTGAGAAATTATTTGTAGTTCTTAATAAGTGTATATAATATGGTATATGTTTGTTGTAAATGACTTTGGAGTGATTAATCCATGAAAACATGACAAATGTGAAGAAGTTGTGTTTACAGCGAGTTTACAGTGAAATATATATGAATATAGCTTATTTGATAATAAAATTGAGGTTTAATTCGTATATTATACTGTAAATTGATGATTATTTGTGTTAATATATTCAAATATGAAAACAATGCAAGCTATATCGAATGATTTGGTTAAGAAACGAGGTTGTGGTGATCAATTAAGTTAAGAATGTCAAAGATGAAGAAATTGACAAGAACCCTTATTTTAATCCTTTAAATTTAGTTATTTCATGTTGTTTTATTGTTATAATGATTATATACATGAAGGGTTTTTGATTATATGAAGTATAGAACTTCTGGGTATGATTATTTTACTGTTAAATTGATGTTTATGGGTTTTTTATGGCTTTGTATGTGTTCTTCGTTGGCTGTCTCTGCATGTTATTGTGTTGAGGCACCACAACGTCTTTTTTGTGAGTAAATAGAGCACTGTAGCACTTTGGCAGTGTCGGTTGCTGTGTCAAGGTGCCGCAAACGCATGTTCTGTGAATAAACAAGAGCGCTGCAACATCGAGGCCAAGCTGCAGCACCTATTTTAGTTCATTGGGCAGCGCTACATCGACACTTGGAAGATTGGCCTAGAAATGGTTATTTAAATGTACAAATTTGGGGGATATTAATCTAATTATATTTAATGATCATGAAAGTCTATTAATCATATAATGAAATGATTAAACAGATTGTAACATGTAAAGAATGATTTCAAATAGTTAATTAATAAATTGAATGTGAACTTAAACTTGTTGTCTGTAAGTGTGGTATTGTGTTTAAGAGTTAAGACTTGTTTGTATGGTTAATATAATCAGGTTTAGAGTTATGAATTATGAAATTGAGTTAAAGAGAAATGAATCAATGATGTTAGTAGCATTATAATTTATTGGTGTTGTGATATTAAATGTTATGTATGATTAATTGGGAAACGTGAGTAGTAACTATTTAATCTACGCACGAGGCAAGTTTTTTATCCCTATCTTGTTAATTTACGCAAGTTTCAAAACTTTATTTTTTGATTGAGCAAAAGTTATGGCCTCGGCTTACTATTGTTCAAGCAAGGCTTATGATTGTATACTAACGCTTATATTATTCAAAGTTTTCCATTCATATCAAAGTAAAGTCCTAATGTTTGAACTTTATTCATTTGAAGTTATTGTTTCCAAACATTATTAAATTTTTATCATTTGAAAACCTATAATGCTAGTGATTCTTTATTGATTCAACTAATCCTTAGTTGATGAATGTTGAACTCTAAATTTTCTTTGAAGTTAATCCAAACTAAACTTCATTTGGCGTGGACTCGAATGTCAAAGCTGAGATGAACCCTATTATAGGGTATTATTACATAATAACGTTAAGATGTTTATGCACAATACATGGTACGAATGGCTGATCTCCCTAAGTACGAGAAGAAAGGTCCATATAGTCTTATGACTATTAAAGGTTTAAGTAGAGATACTTGATAACTTAGGACGTAGTTCATGGTCTTATGTGTTAGGTTTTGTGAAGATCAAAGACGCAATCAAATTGCATCAAAGTAAAGTGGAAGCGTAACAAAAATAGATTTTAAAATTGTACAAACTATATACCCGGATTATCCTTTATGCACAATTATTAATTAAATGAAAAGATGAAAAACAAGAATTATAACCTTGAAGATTCGAGCTTCCTCAAGTACAAGTTCACCTCCAAATCCTTTTCGCGTTCAACTTGAATCTACCAGGCTTGATTCCTTCGTTTGATCAACGTTAGCCACTCAAGTGTTTGGCCTCTACAGGAGATCCACTAGGGAAGAAGAAAGATTCAAGAAAATGGGTGTTTGACAAAATCCTAGTTTTTCTATCTCTCATAGAAAAAGGTATACTCTCCCAACTCTTGGAATTACATCTTACATGTTTTTGTAAAACATCAATCTTCACTCATAATAAAACTCCTCTTATTTATAGATATAGGCAACCCTCCTTAACAATTAAGAAATTAGGTTTTATTTTAATTAATTAAACTCCTTTAATTAATTAGGCTCCCAATCTTATTAGGAATAATTAATTAAACTCTTTTAATTAATTAGCCTCATAATCTTATTATGAATATATGAGAGCACTTTTATTAATTAATTCTCAAACTCCTTTAGAAATTAAATAATAATAATAGTAATAATAATAATAATAATAATAAGACTCCTCTTATTAATTTATATTTAATATTTTTAAAATATTAAATAATAAATATTAAACTATTTAATTTATTCTATCATCATAGATTAAATTAAATACACTTAACTTATTATTACGATAACGTCATTTGCTTCTTAAATAAATATTCTTCCTTTTTGTGGAGTGACCCTTTAGGTTCTCCTTATTAAACCGGTTGTGAATAAATCAATTAGAATAATTCTAATCTTATTTAAATAAATAAACTAAACTATTAATTTATTTAAATAAATAATATTTATTCTACAATAGGGATAAGTCTCCCTAGCGATTAACGACTTTTCAGATAATATAGATTTCAACATTAATCATAAAAGAACATTTGAGTAAATAGTTATCGTACAATTCAATTCTTCCACCATACAATGTCCCAATTAAATATAAGACATGGAATTACTGTCAAATCTTATTTTATTTAATTATATGTATTTCGATTCTTAAATGCACAACTCCAAATAATGCAAATTAGAAACGCCTTTCTAATTTCATTATGCCTTGGCTTTCTAATTTCATTATGCCTTGGCCAAGGACTACTGGGTTGTCATTTATTGAATCAAATAGGACATTTCTCTTCTTTTACTAGAAGTGGTAGATTCTTTATTGATCATACATTATCTCTATGTATAGCTTTTTATACCTAAGTATACCCTTTGATATACCTTAAGGGTCTTAAAAAATAAGTCAAAGTATAACTCATTATACACAAGATACTATGATGATCTCAAGTCTAAGGATCACTTATACTACTATCACTTCAGGAATTCCTATTGACAGGTAAGTATAACTCCATTAGGTATTTTTTAGCAAGCCACATTTAGTGAACTTATTCTCCAATATGCACCTACATACTTGCTTTAGTGTCTCCACACAAATGATCATGAGATCAATCATCCGCATCTAATGAGCAAGTAACGTATGTACCAATCTATCAGGATTCACTAATCCCCTTTTTAGTAACCCATCGATTGGGAACATTTTAGTTTTTAAGTTATCTAAGAATTTAGATCTCATTAGCATGATCTCATCAAGATTATAAAACAATTGCTTAAAACTACGGGTTTATCACATATTATAAAAATAACACCATATTGATAAATTAAAGCCTTTAATATTAATAAATGAATAAGATT
Organism: Panax notoginseng; assembly: GCA_016801055.1. Classification (NCBI taxonomy): domain Eukaryota; kingdom Viridiplantae; phylum Streptophyta; class Magnoliopsida; order Apiales; family Araliaceae; genus Panax; species Panax notoginseng. The sequence continues at coordinate 114,241,682 of CM029018.1, forward strand.
GTTACAAAGTATATGCTTTATCATCAACATGATTGGCTTGTGTGCATACTACATTCATTATGACCCTCAGATTTCTTTTTATCTTGTTCCTAATCTTTGATTCAAAAGTCGAGTTTCCTTTGAGCTATCTATAATTGATAGAAAAGATTATATTATTCAGTTGAATTTGTACGTCATAATTCATACACCACTGTTAGTTTATTATTATTCAAGTGAGCATTTGTTTTTCTCACTCTTGCATATATAACTATTGCAGCTAAAATTAAGAAACTCGTCCACTAGTAAGGGCAAAGGCAGGATGAATAAGTGATGAAGACTTGTTATGTTTGTTTGATCAAGATTATGTAATGAGACTTATTTAAATTTTATTTAATTTCCACATTGAATGATGTAATAAAGGTTAGACAACCTGAGATATATTTGTGACTATGTAATCATTTAAAGGGAGGATTTATTTGTTAAGTCTGCGAGTTTATTATTCCGTAAGTTGGGTAGACAGATGTGATGTTATTGGACAGTGAACACCAAATTATGTGGGAATGAAGTTGTAACGCCCAGAAATTCTGTTTATCTTCACACCCGGACTCCGTACGTCACGAGTACATCATTCATCCAACATACATCATTATATACTGAAATATAACAACATACATCCTCAAATCCCAGGTTCTAGAAATCTTATAACCTTTTTCGTTACAAATAATGATAAATACATTATTCATTTCATCTTACAAGGGTGACTTTTATCCGCCACCGAGGATACATAACAGTTCCTTAAACTAGTCTATAGTTCAATTTCATATTTCTACATTACAAGTCTTCACTTAATCTTCTCGCTCATTCACATTCTGAATGGCACTTCATTTGGATACCTGTCAGCTTGATCTTTACGGGATCCTTAATTTCTTCTAACCTCGTTCACTGAAAATGTTTTTCATTTAAAGTAAGTGTGAGCATTCAATTGCCCAGCAAGTCATAACAGTTAAACACATAACTTCAAGAGTTTAAACATTCCTTTAGAACTTCGATAACCGAACAAAAGTTATAAAGCAGCTTGAATAATAGGAATAGTCTCGATTCCTGTCACCTTAAAACATCAGTTACTTTCACTTTGAAATACTTTCATTCCTCTACCTTTTTCATACACATCATGTCTGGCTAGAATCATTAGCACAAACTTAACAATAATGGTTAATATATAAACAAAACATACTTGTATTGAACAGCTCAATCATAGAACAGTTCATATCATAGAAACACCGAAGTGTTCAAATTGTGGCACAAGGCCTCATACGTTCTACCACCTTGTACAAATATCACACATTCGCACATAGACAGAACTTCTCAAGTTCAACATCTGAGAAGTTTAGAAACTAGCATTCATTTAGAATATGAATGAAGTTAGGAAACTTGCCTTACGCACAGCTACAACTTATACTGAACTACTCATTCCAATTCCTATATAACACATAAGGAGAAAACATAAACACTAATTAGTCATATATTGGACTTACGCATTGGTTTACTTAACTTTACTCCTTAGGGTTCATGTTCTTGCAATATAAGTTTACGCGACTAACTTCCTTTACTAGTTTACGGCTTCATGACATACGGAGATGTCTTACTCATACGTTCATCATCTTGGATGATTTATATTTTTATCTTCTTCTTATAACTTCTTTAGGACTCAGGACACATCGCTTCTCTGCTTGTAGTCCATATGGTACTCTGAGTGGTTTCCCACAAATAACCAACAAACAAGTTCTCATCTCATCTACACTGCCATCACAGTAAGTTAGATCGGTTGCCAGTTTCGTATATACCTTCGCTCTCTGAAGGAATTGTTTAACCCAGCTCCCATATGTCAACCATCAAAGGTTACGATTGTACCACAACCTAAACTTATCTAAACTTGTCCGCACCATTAAATTTAATGTTCGTTAAATCAATTTCTTATTCCTTACGACTTTCTAGCAACTAAATGCCATACCTTAGAATTCATTCCTTATTCGACTCACATTCGGCTTTCATTAATCTTATTACCGTTCATTACGGCTTTCTTGATAATTCATATCTTATTTAATACTTTTGTTATCCCTTACATGAACCCCATGTTCATTACCCGCTCTTAGTGTCGAAGCCATACTGATCGTTGTACGCTAAGACCGATCGTTCATCGTAACAGCGTTGCATTCACAGTGTCTATACGCTTTACACTTATCTCTCATTACCACAACATGACATTGAAATGTTATTCATCACCTTCGTCGCTCAACGTCTAAGGAATCACAACCATAGCAATCCCTCACGTTCGTTCATCGAGACTACGGTCCCCGGACATCGGTTACATAACCCGTATCTAAAATCTTTGTCTTTTAATCTTGTTTAATCTTTTCGTTCAACCTTTACTACGGGTTTAATTCACTTGATTAAGTGTTACATTAATGGGGCATTATGTTCTTTATCGTCCCTTATGTTTCCTCAAAGAGCTGAGCAGTTAAAAGCTCATTCTCGCGTCGCGATGCGAGTTAATAGTACCTGGCTCCCTGGTATGGTGCTGTAGTGCCACATAACATGGCATGGCTGGCGCCGCGGCGCCAAGCCTTAACCCTAGAAAATAGTGTTAAATTCAATTTGAGATGCTTACTTCCCGATCTTATAACTTCTTCGTTATAACTCGGAACGAGGTTATTCAATAGCCATTCTCTTCCTTATCTTACGTACTTCCATACCCCTCAGACAAAACTTTGTTCTGAATCTGTTAACGTTCCATTCAATTGGCTTGATCTTCACCCTTTGTTCATTTTTACGTTTTTAACGTTCTTCGTTCGTTCGTCCGTAATTCGGTCATCCGAACTCGGAACTCATTCGTTCTTGAGTCCACAACTCACGTTTTCTACAATCTCTTACTTTCTTATGAAACCCTACATGTTTGGGTTCATTTACTAACTTTCTCATTCTCGTTCATCTTTTACGAAATTTTTGCCATAACTTCGTTATACCTAAGTTTTAATCCGTTCTTCATGAACGTTTCTACCATTCCTAACCAAGCAATAAGCAAATAACTTATACGTGATGGTTTTAAACTTGTCCGTCAACAACAACTATCATACGATAGTTTTAAATTTATCCATCAACAACGTTCTTCGTATTCTTCGTGTTCTTCGTTTGTTCATCATTTTTAATCGATATTTTGGATTACTATTTCACTTTTTCTTGGAATTTGATGTTATAGAACACCATTCCTTAATTATTTCACCTACTTATTCATATAATCCACTCGGATCGTTCTAATTCATTACAAATCTTATAATTCTTTAAGAAATTTACAAACTAAACTTCAAATTCTTATTTCTTCTTTTCTGAATGATTTCAACCATATGAAATCATTCCTAACATTATTTAATTCTTATTCTCATTAAGTTATGTTTTTGAACATAGAACTTAAAGAAAAAAATTATACGAGACTCGGTTTCGAATTACCTTCCACCTTTAATCTCTTTCCGTCGGACAAAGAATACTCACGTGCAAGCTTTTCCTCTTCCTCTTTCCTTGTGATAACCCGAGATTTCGAATAATTAAAATTTTACGAATAATTTTTTTTTAATTAATATTAATATTTATTATCAATTTTGTGACAAGTTTCTGTGGTACGAGTCTAGAGAAGGTCAATTTGTGTATTGACTAGTAAAATAGAGAAGAGTTGTGCTTAACAGCTTTAGAAACCCTAACCCTAAGTCTGGATAGGGATTCGATAGAAAATATAATTAAAATAATTATATTAATAAGTACGTGTTTACACTATGTAGAAATAATTGATCGATGATTGATCGGATAAGGTTTAAAATTAATAAACCCTAATAAGGGATTATAAACCCTAATCTCAGATTTAGAAAACCAATTGTTCAATTAAAAAAACCCTAATTGTGACGCCTAAAAATTAGGTATACATCACTCATCTTGAGTCGCCAGATACATGGTACAGAATTTAAATACAACTTAATAATACAATTGTCGTGTACAATCAAAACATAAACTATGAGTTTGAATACAAATATTGTCTTCTAAAGAGTATCCATACTCAAAAGGAGTCCTCATTACAATTATTATCACACTATTACATAGAATAGTGAGGACTACTAATGCTATCATCTGGTCCATTACTCCGTTTCCCGACTCGTCCCAACTATATTCTCATTTCCTGAAGAGAACAGTTAAAGAAAGGGTGAGCTCAACTAGCCCAGTAGGAAATATTATGACTAAGATAATGCAAAATAAATTATCATTAGCCTTCAAAAGTGTTAAACTGATAAAATATAACAAACATCAAGTTTAACTGCAGCGGAACAAGCAATCCATTAAAAGAGTCAAGTAGAGAATAAAATCTACTATCTTTTATGATTTAAAAGGTTTTTCATCACTTTTATCGATGGAACTCAGCTTAATAAATAATCCACATCATCCCTGCACTATGGCCACGGATATTCATTAGTATCACAACCACAAATTATCCATGCACTACGGCCAAGGATATTTGTGTATTCATCAATGGTCATGATCATGCTTACAACTGTCCATCAATGCACTACGGGCCAATGAGGACTTTTATCACATCATTTATAATATTACGGTCATGATTACACCAAATAATCCTTGGTCATAATCATACCAAGTCCATCTATGCACTACAGGCCACATATGACTTTCAACAAAATATAAACATGAGGATGATGACAATGATATAAGAATTCAATAAAATAAGTTCAATAATTAATTTATCCAGGAACCAATAACGTCCAAATTGTCAACATGATATTGCTTTGTAGAGTAAAATTGAAGAATGCTCGGAAGAATATTTTTTTGAAAATATACTGGATGAAGCGCAAATATCAAGAATATTCCACTAATTTCATGGAGTATAGAAATCAAAACTTTAACCAACTAAGTATAATAAAGAATGGAATAACAAAAGAAATCACCGACAGAATAGGTTATTCCAACAGAATAATAAATAATGGAACCAGGTTAGGCGTAAAACGCACAGACAGGATATTCAAACAGAATAATAAAGAATGGAATAACAGAAGAATTTTACCAAGTATAGGGTAGCCCACGTATACAGGTTATTCCAACAGAATAATAAAGAATGGAATAACATAAGTTCTCTTCATGAATAAGAAAGAAAGAATACCCTTTATGAGTATAACAAATAATATCCCTTACCGTAAAAGAAACTTGATATCAGAATAGTGAAGTAGCAGAATACTTTTCTTCTTTCTCTCTATAGTTTTTCTCTCTAGAGTTTCAGTGAATTCGTAAGAAATAATGAAGGATTGAGCTTCTATTTATAGAAAAATGGACTGCATAGTAACTAACTCATGAATGGTCTAGATTGATTTACTTTAATCTGACGGTCCATATTTAAAGCAAAATCTTTTAAATAAAATATAATATATTCTATTTATAATCTAATAAAACGAATAACTTTATAAAAGATTTTACTATGCAAACACTATGCAGACACTATACAAATACTATGCATAATAAAATATAATATATTCTAATTATTGTCTAATAAAACAGATAACTTTATAAAAGTATTTTGTTTTATATAAAAAGATTTTATTATTAGCCTAATAAAACGAATAACTTTATAAAAGTATTCTGTTTTATATAAAAAGCTTTTCTGTTTTATTACATTAATAATACCAATAAAACAAAACTGAGTGACTTATTACGTAAGCCTCAATAATCAATACCGTATTCTACTATGCAACCACACGTATTACTGTACTTTTACTACCGAGTAGTTCAACAGTATTAACGGTAAAACTTCCGCCGTTATTTTCATAAAATATTTTTTGTCGTTTTATCAATCCGACAATAATTCTGTTGTGGGGTCCACCAATAATTGTGTCGTCGTACGAATATTTTCCGATAAAAATAATATTCCCCGACCAATCGAATATAATACAACAACTTGCATACTTTACAAAAGTTCTAAATACTACCCACAACTATAACATTATCTCAAATTCACACCATATTATTTAAAAAATATTTCGAAAAAATTAAATCTTTATTCATAAAATCTGGGGTTTCACAATCTCCCCTCCTTATGAAATTTTGCCCTCGAAATTTACGTACGTACTTGGTATGCCGAATAGATGAGGACACTTCGTCAGATTCTAACTCTTGAGGTATAACCTTTGAGTGTTGAATACATTCCAGGATTTTAATAGGTACATATTCATACGTTAAATTATCCGCTATCTCGTCCGGTTCTAAATCAATAATGTGGTTCGGGTCGTCCACATATTTATGTAACATCAATACGTTAAAAATGTTATGAACACGCGACATACTTGGTGGTAAAACGAGTCTATAAGTCATAGTTCCTACTCGATCGAGAATTTCAAATGGGTCAATTAAATCGAGGGTTGAGATAACGCCTTCTTAAACCTTCTTCTTCACATTCATCAGCTCTGAGTATGTAGCTTGAGTGGCTTTAACTTTATCGATTAAAGTTGATTCTAATCGTATATTCGTTATCTTCACGTGGGTCCCTAGAGTCTTTAACTCTATCTTCATCATTTGTAAGTTATACGAAATGGGTCTTTGTGTTAACAACATCTCACTCGCATACGATCTTCTACTCAACTCGTCAGCTACCACTTTCGTTCTTCCACGATGATATTGAATGGTATGGTCATAATCTTCAACAGCTCGAGCCAACGTCTTTGGCGCATGATACGTTCGCTTTAGTTGAAGAAATATTTAAGGGTTTAAGAAATGGGTTTTGTACTGGGGTCAATACAAAATTTGATTTCACGCTCTGGGGTAGGCTAAGAAGTCTTCAAGAATACGTCAGGAACTTTATTAATAATAGAAATATCGTTCAAAACTGTGACCCCCATCCAAGACTTGGATAACACGTCACATTGATACCTATCAATTTGTCATCGTCATTCACGATATCGCCTACAGAAAGTTTGGCTTCGGTGCATTCCACACAAGGAAGTCGACAACGAAAGGATCGGGCACTTTACTTATGGTTTGATATGACAATGATTGACTTTAGTGGTTTGGTTACTTTGAATTCGCATAATAGGTTGGTTAGGAGTATGAAAGCTAACAACTTTACAAAAAAAATATGATGAGTTGTTAATCAATCGATTCCTAAAATCACATCAAAGGCAAGAGTTTTCAAAGAGATACGATCGACAGGTAACGTGAAAGTGTTGATTTGAACATGATTTATAAATAGTGGAGGTAACGAAGGTTTCTCCCAACGGAATTTCAACACATAAATCAAAGTCTAACTTCTCTAGAGTTAAGTTAAAACATTGAACACAACTAGGTGAAATAAAAGAGTGAGTAGAACCGGTATCTAACGCGGTATAGACTTCAAAAGAGTTTATGACTAACATACCCGTGATAATTTTATTCAGGTTCCTCGTCACAAAAAAATGCTCTCTTAAACTACCGACTTTGGCTTGTATGGGACATCCTTTGGCATCACTATCTCAGCTGAACTTGACTTCACCATACGACAAAATCAAGTTAGGTGACCTTTTCATCCACAATTAAAACACGCTTTGGATTGCTGCATATAGTTTGGACGGATGTGTCCCTCCTGTCCGCATTTGAAATATACGACCGATGGTCGTTCTTCTTCCTTTGAAACGGGTGCTGGTGCCGACGTCTTCACGTCATTGTTGAACCTTCTCTTCTTAAAATGTCCATTCTTATTGTTTTGGCCATGATTACCACCGAAGTGGTTACCATTTCTGGCATGTTGATTCCCTCCATGCTTATTGTCACCTCTTTGATGACTTTTATCACTAGTATTATCATTTTACCGACTGCTCTCTTTTGGTTGGGTTGACTCATTATCGCGCTCCAATAACTGAGCCCTATTAACAACATCTGAATACAAACACAGTTTATGAGAAATAAGATATTGACGTATCTCCGGTTTCAAACCTCTTAAAAACATTTGCGTCATTCTCTTTTCATTATCAACCAAGTGGGACGCAAATCGAGACAACCCGGCAAACTTGGCTTCGTACTGCGACACGGTCATGTTGTTTTGCTCCAACTTGATAAATTCCACCTCCTTCATGTGACGAATGCTTTCGGGAAAGTACTTGTCATTGAACAGCTCTTGGAACTTCTCCCAAGACATCTTGAGTGCGTCAGGCTGGGTACGTTTTACAGATTCCCACCAGTAATCTGCCTCTTCACGCAACATAAAGGTGGCAAAGGGAACCTTTTGCTCCTCTTAGCATCCCAAGATATCAAATATATTGGTGATCTGCTTTAACCACGTCTCCGCCTTAAGTGGTTCTGGCTTTCCCAAAAACTCCGGTGGTCCCAACTCCTTGAACTGCTTAGCGGTGACAAACCGTGGGTTGCCATTATTTTTACATGCATTATGAACAGGAGCCGCCTTCGCCTGATGTTGCATGAATTCTAAAAAACTCCTAAATGTACTGTCGTTCATCAATTAATCAGTGTTGTTGTTTACAAGAGGATTATCGCCATCCTGTTGCATATTATCCTGATTATTGATCTGTGGAGACTCAACGGTCTCCTGTGCTCCATTGCTTATCTCAATATTTTCAGATGTCATTTTTAAATACTGCCACAAAACAAAGGTTAATTGACATGTAACATATTATCCTTATATTCTGACCAACCAATTAAATACCAAATATACTTAGGTAGGTCATACTAGCGAAGGAATTACCCGTCTCTCCCCTCCTAGTTCTATTCTCACATCCTAGCCAGGGATCATATCCCTAAACTTTGATACCAACTGTGACACCCCCAAAATTAGGTATACATCACCCATCTTGAGTTGCCAGATACATGGTACATAATTCAAATACAACTTAATAATACAACTATCGTGTACAATACGACAAAACATAAACTATGAGTTTGAATACAAATATTGTCTTCTAGATAGTATCCATACTCAAAAGGAGTCCTCATTACAATTATTATCACACTATTACATAGAATAGTGAGGACTACTAATGCTATCATCTGATCCATCACTCCGTTTTCCTACTCGTCCCAACTATATTTTCATCTCCTGAAGAGAACAGTTAAAGAAAGGGTGAGCTCAACTAGCCCAGTAGAAAATATTATGACAAAGATAATGCAGAATAAATTATCATTAGCCTTCAACAGTGTTAAACTGATAAAATATAACAAACATCAAGTTTAACTGCAGCGAAACAAGCAATCCATTAAAAGAGTCAAGTAGAGAATAAAATCTACTATCTTTTATGATTTAAAAGGTTTTTCATCACTTTTATCGCTGGGACTCAGCTTAATAAATAATCCACATCATCTCTGCACTACGACCAAGGATATTCATTAGTATCACAACCACAAATTATCCATGCACTACGACCAAGGATATTCGTGTATTCATCAATGGTCATGATCATGCTAACAACTGTCCATCAATGCACTACGGGCCAATGAGGACTTTTACCACATCATTTAAAACATTACGGTCATGATTACAACGAATAATCCCTGGTCATAATCATACCAAGTCCATCTATGCACTACAGGCCACATATGACTTTCAACAAAATATAAACACGACGAAGATGACAATGATATAAGAATTCAATAAAACAAGTTCAAGAATTAATTTTTCCAGGAACCAATAACGTCCAAATTGTCAACATGATACTGCTTTGTAGAGTAAAATTCAAGAATGCTCGGAAGAATATTTTTTTGAAAAGATACTGGATGAAGCGCAAATATCAAGGATATTCCACTAATTTCATGGAGTATAGAAATCAAAACTTTAACCAACTGAGTATAATAAAGAATGGAATAACAAAAAAAATTACCAGGCATGCGATAGACCGCACAGACAGGTTATTCCAACAGAATAATAAATAATGGAACCAGGTTATGCGTAATACACACCGACAGGATATTCTAACAGAATAATAACGACGGAACCAGGTCCGGCGTAAAACACACAGACAGGATATTCCAACAGAATAATAAAGAATGGAATAACAGAAGAATTTCACCAAGTATAGGGTAGCCCGCGTATACAGGTTATTCCAACAAAATAATAAAGAATGGAATAACATAAGTTCTCTTCATGAATAAGAAAGAAAGAATATCTTTTACGAGTACAACAAATAATATCCCTTACCGTAAAAGAAACTTGATATCGGAATAGTGAAGTAGTAGAATACTTTTCTTCTTTCTCTCTATAGTTTCTCTCTCTAAAGTTTCAGTGAATTCGTAAGAAATAATGAAAGAATGAGCTTCTATTAAAAGAAAAATTGACTGCATAGTAACTAACTCATGAACGGTCTAGATTGATTTACTTTAATCTGACGGTCCATATTTAAAACAAAATCGTTTAAATAAAATATAATATATTCTATTTATAATCTAATAAAATGAATAACTTTATAAAAGATTTTACTATACAAATACTATGCATAATAAAATATAATATATTCTAATTATTGTCTAATAAAATAGATAACTTTATAAAAGTATTTTGCTTTATATAAAAAGATTTTACTATTAGCCTAATAAAACGAATAACTTTATAAAAGTATTCTATTTTATATAAAAAGCTTTTCTGTTTTATTACATTAATAATACCAATAAAATAAAACTGAGTGACTTATCACGTAAGCCTCAATAATCAATACTGTATGCTACTATGCAACCACACATATTACTGTACTTTTACTACTGAGTAGTTCAACAGTATTAACTGTAAAACTTTCGCCGTTATTTTCATAAAATATTTTTGTCGTTTTCTCAATCCGACAATAATTCCGTTGTGGGATTCACCCATAATTGTGATGTCGTACGAATATTCCCCGACAAAAATAATATTCCCCGACTAATCGAATATAATAGAACAACTTGCATATTTTGCAAAATTTATAAATACTACCCACAACTATAACATTATCTCAAATTCACACCATAATATTTAAAAAATATTTCGAAAAAATTAAATCTTTATTCATAAAATCTGGGGTTTCACACTAATTATACGCCGGAAAATCCTAATTTCATATTCGGGAATCCTAAACCCTAAATTAGGAAACCCTAATCCTAATTAGTAAGCCTAAAGTGATTATTATGTGTTAATAATTAGGAAACCTTAATTATACTTTAGAAATATTAATTTCTATTTAAAACCCTAATTACATTTTTAAAATTCTTAATTTTCTATTTTAAAACCTTAATTAGAAAATTCTAGAATTGGGGTATTTAAAACCTAAGGGTTAGAATCTTAGGGTTAAACCCTAATGGTTTGAGCAATTGCCCATAATGCCATTAAAACTATTTTCCAAATGACAAAATTACCCTTTATACATTTTTAAGGAGGTTACTTGTAAAATTGGCCAATACCTTTAGTTGGTGATCTAATATCTTGACTTTGTGACACAAGAATCTCAGCATATCAGCTCTATTTGCCAGCCATATCATCAATATACTATGCATCTATGTATTATAAAAGAATTAGAGAGAGAAAAAGTCCATTTGCTAGCCATTTTCTCTCAAAGCTCTCACCTACTCTCTCTCTCCCCAAGACCTCCTAAATTCTTTAGTAGATCAGTCAATTTAACAGCCCTCGATCACCCAAGAACAGATTGTAGATCGAAGATCAAAAATTTAGAACATAAAGGTATAAACCTAAAACCTAATTTAATCTTACATGCTAAGAAAGTTTTTGTGTTTAAGTGTTTATAATTGTGTTAAAAGATGTTTTTAGATGATCTATGGGAATCCATCATAGATCCATAGCATCAAAGTTGGTAAAAATTGAAGTTTTTTAAAACTGTTCTTGAGCTCTAAAGGTCGTCTGACAACGTAATGTCAGGGGCAGTAAATCCTTGTTTGTTAATGTTTTGTGTTGTTATAAGTTTTGGATCGGTAGCTGGTCATGTTGTCTTTAATCTGGAGGTGGATTTACAGCCATTGCATGTCTAGATGTTTAGTTATTAACGGTCAAAACCCATTGACCGACGTTGACCAGAAGAATTCTGGGTAACCCAGAATTCTAAAATCAGCGTCTGACAACATTTCTAAGCTTCTTGATCTGTCAGGTTTTAAGTGTTATGACGTTTTTGTTGTGTTAGACTTGTAGCCTATTGTATAAACTTTAGAATCATGTCTTTAGATCCTTTAAACAAGCAATAGATTGACTGGAGTGAGCGGTCAAAGTAGCCATCCGAACCCGATTTCGCATTTCTGGGAATTTCCAGAAACTCTATGAACACCCGTTCTGATAGAGTTTGACTGAGCTGTAACTTGTGATTTGGTTGTTATTTAATTGATGTATTGTTGTAGTGTTGTTCCTTGTCATGTCGACTATATGTTTGAACCAAGAAATCAACAAACCAATGAACAGAACACCAAATTAATTGATCTGGAAATTGCCTACTTGAACAGCCTGGGTTTCTGGAAAACCCAGAAACGTTCTGACATGAACGTTGAAGACTCAGATCTTCCTAGTGTGATGTTGTATGAACTATCTAGATGTAGGAAAATGTAATGTTACAATAGTACTACGATCTATAAGCATTAGTTGGTCCATAACATGCCTGGACTGAAAATTAAATCTGGTCAAAGTAAGGACCTTGAACACTGACTTTGTCAGTGTTCTTGAGCCAAGAACACATAAGACTGCAAAATATGTCACTAAAGGCCTATAGCGACGGTCTATTTAATTTTATTTTCCTAATTTTCAGAAAATGATTAAAAATAGAAAATAAATTATAAAAATTATTAAAAATAGCTTTAAAAATTATTTTAAATTATAAAAAATAATTTTTGACCAATTGGAATATTTTTCTTTAATATTTATAATTATTTAAATATTAGAGGTATTTAATATATTTAATTAGTATATTAAATAAATTAGAGAAAAATGATTTAATATTATGAAATGTGACTTTTAATATTTTTGGAGAATTTTTATTAATAATTTAATATTAATGATATTAGATTTATTTAATTAATAAATTAAATAAATAAGATAAAAATGATTTTAAAATCATTTTAAATGAGAATAAAGTGTTAGAAAATATTAAATAAATGAATTAAAAATAATTTTATTGATTTAAAAATCATTTAACAATGAAAAAAATGATTTAAAAGTATTTTACGTTATAATTAATGACTTTTAATATTTGAATAATAATTTCATTAATATTTAGATATTAATGGTGATGATTTAAAAATAATTTTAATTATTTTAAAAATCATTTAAGTAGAATATTGATGATTTAAAAATATTTTAAGTTATTAATAATAACTTTAATATTTTGACAAGTATAACATTAATATTTTTATATTATTAAATATTAATGATGATAAGATTATTTGATAATTAAATCATTTAAAAATGACTTAAGTGTTTGAAAAATTATTATAAATTATAATAAATGCTTATAAATTATTAAAAGCTTCCGAAAAATATTATAAATGATATTTGACTTATCTAAATTAATATTGAAGCTTAGAAACCGAATTTAATTGACAATAAATGCGTTAATTGTCGGATAGGGTGACTAGAACACCGAGATGAGACTGAAGTCCAAACAGACTGAACTAGTTAAACTTGTTAAGTGTTTATATAGGTTATAAACACAGATGTGACTATGTGGTAAGGTGTCTAGGAGAAGATTGACTGTGAATTATAATGTTGTGTGTTATAAAATATTGTGCTAATTGTGAGACCGTTATTATTGGTTATAGGTCTTTCAAAAGCAGATAAGTTTATTGTGTAGCTGTAATCAGCGGAAGAGGCAAGTTCCCTAACTCAACCTTGAGTTATATTCATTCAATTATTATAGTTGTTAATTATTGCTAATTATACCACGTCCAGAGATTTATTGTTGATTATTCACAGTTAGTGCATGTTTAATCATTCAAAATGAATTACTGATTCGAAAAATATACATTTGTAGAATAAATGTTGTTGGATATTCATATCCGTAAAAGATAGAATTGACAGTACAGATAATTCTTGTTTATTGTCGAATTATGTTGAGAAATGTCTTAGCTAATCATTCTTGATAGACGAACACTTGTTAGAACTTGATAGGGTCGAGAAGAAAATTCAATTATTATTGATAAATCGATGCCAATTATTTCGGCTAGATCGAGAAGTAATTAGAAATTGAAATCACAAGATTTCGTTGTTAAATCAAATCTTGATTCTGAGACTAAGAAGAACAACCTTTCATATAAAGGGAAATATTTTATTGGTCGTATATTCGGCTTTTGCGCGCGATTAAGTATTATGCATAATATAGGGTATACTAAAGCTGATCACTTTATATACTTACAGAGGGGTATGATTTAATCTTTCTGGTTATCTGATACACCTGGGTATATCAAAGTATAACTTTGATAGTTACTCGAGAAGAGAAGTTTAAGTTCCAATGGATCGCTCAGCATAAATCTGAAAAACATTCCACTTTGATATTTTGTAGAATTAATTATTGATTATTCATTTGAATATCATAGAAAACCTTGAAAGCATTCTACTCTTTCATTATCAGGTTATTGTTGCGTAGAATGTGAAAAGACTTGATATTGATTTCTATAACTTTATTGTATGTCTTAACTTACGGGGCAAACTTATTGCTCACCCTTGGTAAATAAAACTTTTCAGCTAAGGACGAAGTTGCAGAAGGTGCTGCGAAGAAGAACAAAGGAAAAGGCATAGTGATAAATTAGTTATGATGAACAATATTATTATTATTATGTTGTATTGTATTGTACACCCTTTTTGTATATCTAAGGGGTATGTTTGTAATGTTAAGGATAGTGAACCTGGGACTTATGTATTAACAATCTCTGTTAATGACTTATGTATTACTATTTTTATATAAATGGGTAGTTAGATGTTATTATATTGTAGATTGTGAATACCAAACTCGGGGGTCAGGTAACCCGAATTTGGGGGTGTCACATTCCTCCCATTCGAACTCTCTCGCTCTCTCAAGTGTTATAGGATTTTCAAAATCCCAAAACAATGAACTAAGCTTCCTATTTATAGATTTCAAAGCTAGGGTATTTTAGTTATTTTGCCCCCTAACCTCCTTACTATTCACACATCCATACTATTCCCACATCCTCAATACACTTCCTTACTATTCACGTAGCTTCCTTTGGAAGTTTCGTGGTTTCGTCTTTCGATTTTTGTCCAACAGTTCGAAAGCTGCGATTCTCAGAATCCAAATATTTTTTGATATTTCGTCTTTCCTTTACCGATTAACTTTTACGTATTCTTCGGATTTCTAAAAAACTAAAAACACTTTTTAGAGTTAAGCGTTTTCCTTCACGTTTTCCCCTAACGTAGTTAAACGAGTGAAAAGTACATAACAGTACTTTTCGTCGTTTTTATTTCGTCCAATTTCTGCACGTTTTTCGAGAAAACTTTTATCGACTTACTTAACTTTTCACGATATATTATCGTCAAATCTTTCGATGGAATGTCATTTCGACATACCGAACTCTCGAAAAGACTTAGGTTATTCAAACCCTAACCCTTAGGTTTCGTCGGGTGAATAGTGTCTATTTCGTCTTTTTCCCAAAAAATATTTTTGTTCCCGAAAAAATTTTATTTTTGTCTGAAAAATTCTTACTCGTTCAATCTAGTTCGTAGCCAGAATTCTCTCGACTTATAATCATCCTAGGTTCTAGAACAATTAATAAACACATAGCACGTAATATTATTAATAAAAATTCTTTTTATTATAACTAATTCTTTAAACTTAAAATCTGGACAACCCGAATTTCTAGGTCATCACAGAAGTACCCGAATTTGGAGGCATCACAAAGATGACGTGTTAAGTTTTTATAAGGGTAATTTGGTCATTTTTAAGAACATAATATAAGAATGGCATGGTGTGTTTGTTAAATAAATTAAATAGTAAGAGATAAACAATTAAATTAAATTGTTTATAAATGATTAAAATATTATTACATGATTAATAATATTAGTGAATGATTAAAATATTATTAAATGAATAATAATATTAGTAAATAATTAAAATATTATTAAAT
This sequence comes from Panax notoginseng, assembly GCA_016801055.1. NCBI lineage: Eukaryota > Viridiplantae > Streptophyta > Magnoliopsida > Apiales > Araliaceae > Panax > Panax notoginseng. Next base: position 114,257,780 of record CM029018.1, read on the forward strand.
AATTAATAATATTAGGGATTGATTAAAATATTATTAAATAATTAATAATATTAGTAAGTGATTAAAATATTATAAAATAATTAATAATATAAGGAAATGAATAAAATATTATTAAGTGATTAATAATATTATACGGGAGTTTAATATGATGATATAAGTGATAACAATATTATCAAAGGATGATAATATTTCTAATGGTTTAAGGTGTTATCTAATTTTTACTTATGTGAGTAAATGTTAGATAATTTATTATAGAGTAGTAGTATTGAGTTAAGATGTGTTATGCTAATTGAGAGATCAATCTTATTAATGATATGTCTTTCATAAGAGATTAAATTAGATTTCTTAGCGGTAATCATCGGAGCAAGCAAGTTTCCTAACTCAAACTTGAGTTATTGTTTTTCAAGCATGTTAGTGGATAACTATAGTTAATTATTCCACATCCATGATAATTATTGTGACACCGCCAAATCCAGGTATCTTCCAACCCGATAGATGGTGCTACACGGTGCTACAGTTCACACATACATTCAATTGAAATACCTCAAAAGAGTGAATATGTCTTCTATATATTCCAAAACAATATTTCCATTCCCTGGTTCTTTGTAACCATTACATGTGTTCTTTGTCGTAATATCAAATAATTACAACATTCATACTATACTATTACAAAGGTAACTTATTTGTCTGCCTTAGCCTTCCCTTCATCCTTACTAGATCCTTCAGTTCGTTTGGTCTTAGCTGCATTCATATAGTTCAAGCAAGAGAGAGCATAACTAGCTCAGCAAGTATGACAATTTCATTTAAGCAATGGGTTTGAATCATATGAATCATATAACTTCTATAACTGAATCAATAGTTATGAAGTACTACAGATAATTCAAAATAGCACTTCTCTTTTTTTTAAAACATTTCACAATGAACAACATTTGTTAAACATCAGTTTTGGTCCAAGACCTTGAGCATTTCATTCTTTCTTTAAAAAGGACAACCCAACACCAAGTCCGTAAGTTCGTTATTTCTTACGAGCACGTCTAGGTGATCAACCTATAATAATCTATGTTGTACAATACTACTTCATTAAACGTATCTACATTTAAGTTTTTGGCAACCTCACATGATTGTTGTTTGGCGACAAAATATTTATTTATTCATACTCAGTCTTTCTTTGAAATTCATACCAAAACAGTTGGCAAAAGTTAACAACATTGATAATAGTTTGGTAGATTATAAGAAAATTCATAAAATACATTAAGTCTAGCCGAAGGAATTTGTTTCGACTTCGTTATACATCAATTCATGCGTAAGATACATGAATCACAAAAACTTGTCCAAAAAGAACAAAGACAAGGGTTTAGAACACTTACCTTCAGCGTCTTCTACAGTTAATACACTTTTCTTTTTAGTCTTTAAGGATTCTACAATACATAAGCACGTAACATGCCACATTAGGTCATAAACAATCAAGTATGTTCATTAACATATCTTCCCTTTCTTCTCAATCTAATCATTCAATAGATTTGTTATCATTCGTTACGGTTTATCGTATTACTTTATGTTTACATTCCTCAAACCTTTCGTCAACTTTTAGTTTTAATTCTTAAGGTTATAATCACCCTTAATGGTGTTACTTTAAGTTTATTAAGGTTGTAATTCACCTTCAATCAACTTCTGCATTCTTTACATTTATTTTCATTCTTTATTGTCTTTTTCCTAGTGCTGGCATTGCAGCGCCAGCTTCCTTTATAAAGCTAGCACTACGGCACGAGTTAGAAGTATCGGATCCTCAGCTTCGGCGCTGGCTTTATAACCTTGGGCCGCGTTACAGCGCCGACCCTGCCTCAGAGAATTTTCTCAGTTTTCTTTCTTACTGCAATCTTTTCCGGCCTCATAACTTATTCATTATAAGTCGGAATTGGCTCGTTCAAAATTCGTTATCTCAAATATCATGTGTACTATAATTTCATTAGAAAATCATACATTTTCAAACCTGTTAACGTGGAATTCACCGATTAAGTTCTTTATTAAGCGTTCATTAAATGATCGTGAACGTTCATAGCTTGTTTCTTCGTTTTAAGTCAAAATTCGACCATTTTTCGAGTTTGCAACTATAAAATTCAAAGTTATACTATTCTCCATTGAAAATCAATGTTTCCGAGTTAAACGGTGACTTTTAACTTTCATTTCAAGAATTTCACGATTTCGATGATTATCGTCTAATCTCGTAAATTTTGCCAATGAAAGGTGGTGGATTGAAGTTTGATCCCAGTACCGTTGACAAGTATTTGGGGTTTGGTAGGGGGTTAGATCGAACCATAAATGGCTGCCTACGTACTCCTGTTGAAGAGGAGATCAGGTCTGTGTAGTTCGAACCTAGTGTAAGAGGTTCAACGCTGTATGTGGCAGAAAGGGTGTAGGAATGTTTTTGTTGTTTTTGTTTTTGTAATAAGAAGGGTGGAGAAATATTTTTGTTGTTTTTGTTTTGTTGCGACCGGGCCATATAAAATGGTTGCCTACGTACTCCCATGTATCAAAGAGACCAGGTCGACGTAGTTCACCCCTCAGGACGATTTGTAGCCAACGAAAAGTTTGATCCTATGTGGAGGAAAAATTGCGAGGGGAAGAAAGTTTAATCCTATGTTCAGGATAAACTGCAGGTGTGAAATGTTTAATCACATGTTTGGGGATAAACTATAAGTGTGTAAGGTTCAATCCCTAATGGGATAACCGAAGTTGAGTAAAGGTTAAAAACCCGAATTGAGAGGCACAATGTGGAAAAAGTGTGTTTCCATGAGGGGCATAGTGTGGAAAAAGAGTTGTATATAGTGAAGGGTTAAAGAACCGGTATGACTGATGATCTGATGATCAAACACCAGGATGTTTACTTAATGGTAACTTCAGACATAGTACTATTTCACTGTGTCCGAGTTGATGAGTTGTGGAAATTTATCGCCGTCCATTTCCTGCAATCTGAGAGCATCTCCCGTCAATACCTCCTTGACAACAAATGAGCCTTCCCAGTTAGGGGCGAATTTTCCCTTAGACTGATCTTGGTTGTCGATGATCTTCTTCAAAACCAAGTCATGTTGTTTAAACTGTTGTAGCCGGACTTTTCTGTTGTAGGATCGAGCGATCCTTTGTTGATATAATTGACCATGGAAGATAGTCGTGGTTTGCCTTTCGTCTATTAGAGATAATTGGTGATACATATCTTGTACCCATGATCTTCATCCAGCTGAGCGTCTATCAATACTCTGAGGGTTTCCATTTCTACTTCTATGGGGAGCACTGCTTCCATCCCATAGGTAAATATGTAGGGGGTTGCCCCAGTTGAAGTGTACATTGAGGTTCTGTAGGCTAACAAAGTAAGAGGCAATAAGTCTAGCCAGCCTTTGTGGTTGGCGAACATCTTTTGCATGATCTATTTGATGTTTTTGTTAGCCGCTTCAACAACACCATTCATCTTTGGACGGTAAATGACAGAGTTAAGATGTTTGATGTGGAATTTCCTACACAACTCCTCCATCATTTTGTTGTTGAGGTTCTTAGTATTGTCTGATACAATTACCTCGGGTTGTCCATATCGACAGATGACATTATTTTTTATGAAAGCAATGATGACTTCTTTGGTAACCCTGGGGAAGGATGCTACTTCTACCCATTTGGTGAAGTAGTCGATCATGGTGAAGATAAAGCGACGTCCATTAATGGCTTTGGGCTCGATGGGCCCGATCACGTCCATTCCCCACATTCAGAAGGTCCAAGGCGAACTTATATTATAGAGGTCCCGTGGAGGGGCGTGGATAGCATTCCCATGAATTTGGCATTGATAACATCTCTTGACGTGGTCGTTGCAGTCAGCTTTGAGAGAGAGGCAGTAACGTCCCGTTCTGAGAATCTTCTTTACAAGTAAAGGGTCGCTCATGTGTGGGCCACATACTCCACCATGGACCTCATCCATAAGTCTCTGAGCTTGGTCCTTGTCCAGGCATCTGAGGAGACCTAATCTTGCATCTCTTTTGTAGAGTGCATCTCTGCTCAGATAGAATTTCATAGCAAGTCGATGAATCCGCCTTTGCTCAGTCAGGCTCACCTCAGCGGGTGTAGATCTATCTCGCAAATACTCCTTGATATGCTGATACCAAGGTTGTTGGATGGGAGGTAGCTCATCCGATACTTCTCTAACGTAGTTCCCATAGGCTGGTGCCTTTTGCAGGGCCAATGTGACGATTGGCATGTGTTCCTTATTAGGTATGTGAATCAAGGAGGCCAAAGTTGCTAATGCGTCTGCGAAGTCATTCCTATTATGAGGAATTTGTAGAAAGGAGATCTCTTCGAACTCCGAAGCCATCTGTAAAACTTGTCGATGGTAAGGCAGCAAATGTAGCTCTTTGGTTTGATAGATTCCCGTGGATTATTTAACTACCGACTCTGAATCCCCAAAGACAGTTAACCGACTGATGCCCATTGAACGGCCAAGTTTTAGCCCCATGATACAGCCTTCATACTCAGTTGTGTTGTTGGTGCTGACAAACTGCAATTTGACGACGACGGGATACTGCTCCCCCGTACCGGATACTAAAACTGCTCCAACTCCATAACCTTCCATATTAACAGCTCCATCAAAATACATGTTCCATGTTTGACGTGTATCGTACTGATGGTGTTGCTGAATTGCCATTACCCCTCATCGGGGGAGTATGTTTCCAAGGGTTTGAAATCCCCTGAAGGTGCGGCGGCCAGTTGATCCGCGATTCCTTGACCTTCAGTGGACTTTTGCATCACGTAAATAATGTCAAATTGTTGTAGAATCAACTGCCATCTGCATAGTCGGTAATTCAGTATGGGCTTGCTGAACAGATAATTGAGAGGATCCACGTGGGATATGAGATGGGTTGTGCGACCATGGAGGTAATGTTGTAACCTCATGGCAGCCCATGCTAGAGCCCAACAAGTCTTCTCAATCAGAGTGTACTTGTGTTCACTGCTGCTGAATCTTTTGCTGAGGTAATAGATAGCTCGTTCTTGGCCTCTATTATCTTTCTGACCCAGCATGCAGCCCATGGCTGTAAAAACCCAAAACCCTAATAAGATTCGGTTATGTAAAATCTAATTATATCAATAAAATTCTCCGTTCTGAATGTGTTATGTGTTAATATATACTCTGTTTAACAAATTCGATCAAATAAAAATTTGTCCAAAAAACGTCGTGCTTGACACCTCGTGGTTAAAATTTTCTTTCGAAAACGGACGTTTCGGTATATTTGTTGGGACAAGTTGCTTTGTCGTGCTTACACTGACAAAACGCTTTGTCGTGCTTGTTAGGATTAGTGAGAAATCTAGGTTAGTAACCCTAGCTTAACAAACCCTAACCCTAATCAGCAAAACCCTAACCCTAATTTGTAAGCCTAACCCTAATTAGCTAATTTAACCCTAATTAGATTGTCTTAACACCTAATAATGGTTAGTAAACTTTAATTAGGTACTAATAAACATCATTTAACAATCCTAATCATTAAAAACAAGACCCTAATCAAGAGTAATGAAGATTAGGGCAAAATTAAGCTACTAAACTAACCTAACTAGCTCACAAGTAGGTTAGGAGTCACCAAACCAAGTCCTAAGGCTGTACATGAGCTGATTACAAACCCTAAGCAGCACAAGTAACTTAGCATCAGGTATTTAGAGAGGCAAGTAGGTGAAAAGACCAAAAAATCTAAGTTGCTTAAGTCTATAAATAGCAACACATTCTCTGGCCGAACCTACGAATTCTCTAAGCCAAGATACACTTGTAAACATACCAGATCAAGCCTGGTGATAACAACATAAAATTCAGTAGCTAGAATCGAAAATTAATCAAGAAAAGGTGCAAACCCTAATTCATAATTAGCTCTTTGATCCTTTGTTAATTTTGTTGTTTAGATGTTTAGAAATATGTATTAGTATGTTAGAAAGTATGTTGGATTGGTAGAACACGTTTTCATAACATCTAGATGCCTTAATTAAGTGTTTTTAGAAATCTAGAAAGTTTAAAAAATCTAGTCTGACATCCGAATGTCAGGGCTTGTAGATTCATATGTGTTTATGTTTAGGTCTGTTAATTGTATGTTACTTATAGCCTGTTAGTAGGTCTTTAATCTGGAAAAGAAAACAGGTTCATTAGAACCATAGATTGCAAGTTATAAGTGGTCAAAGTGCGTTGACTGTTCATGGATTGTAGTTTTCTGGGTTACCCCGAAAACTCAAGAACAGTCGAACCGGCTAACTTGACCAACCTTTTTGATCGCTTTCTGTTTGTTGTTTTTGTAATGTTTTGTTTTAGATTAACACCCTGATATATGTACTACATCTCTATGATCTTAAATTGCATAAACAACTCATAGGATTACTAGAATTAATGGTCAAAATCCGTTGACCGAACTTGACCAAGTTTTCTGGGTTACCCAGAAAACTGAAGAACACGAAGAACATCGTTTGGCTGTACTTTGACCAACATAATTAAAGACCTTGGAGTTATGATTTGTTCATGTTAATGTTATATATATGTACCTTGACATATATACTACATGCTACAACAAACACAACACACATCTAATACACAAAATCAAAGATTGTAAAGCCACAATACCGTTGACCGGCCTTGACCACTGTTCTGGGTTGCCCGGAGACTCAAAAACAGCTCTGACAGTGACTTTGAGCCTCTATAACTTCTCGTTATATGTAGGTTAAAGCATGAAATTTTCTTGATGTTGTACTACTGTAAGAGTACTATAACACCAATACTTGTCTAAACCCAGAATCATAAACTATAGATTGATAAAGCATAGTCAAACTGGTGACTCGACCATAACCAAACTGTTGCCCAGAAACTCAAGAACACCTACAGCGACACTTTCTGTCACTGAAGGGCTTTAGCGACGGGCAGAAATTGATTTTTCTAAAAATTAAATTATAAAAATTAGTAAATAATTATAAATAAATACAAAAATAGTTTTAAAAATTATATTAAATAATAATAATTAATTTCTAATATTTTTATATAAATTCAATAAATTTTTTATTTTATTTAGATATTATTAATAATTAACTTATTAATAAAGTAATTAGAATAATTATTTATAAATACTAAATAATTATTGAAAAATAATATTAATGATATAAAAATCATAATACATGGTTATAAATTATTTAAAAATAATAAACAATGTGTTTGTAAAATTTTAAGTAAATATTAATTACCTTTAAATAGAAATAAATGATTTGAAAATCATTTAAAGGATAAATAAATGTTTTAAAAATATTTTAAAACTTCTAAAAATTATTATAATGGATATATAAATTATCTAAAAATATAATAAATTTTATAAATAAAATTTTGTCCATATATCAACTTATTTAATATTCGGTAAAGACTTTGAACACCGAAACCTTATCGAATCTAACCCGATTTTTATATAAATGTTATATTTGAGTATTGTTATCAATACTAACGTGTTAGATTTATATATATAAACATCGTAGGTATTTATTAAACGAATTGAGTAGCATAACTTGGATGATCTACGCTCAGACAAGTTCTTTTTAAACCTTAACTTACTTATGCAAATTTTTTAAACCCTGTTTATTCGTTGAACAAGATTTTATCTTGATATGCTATATTACACCTACGTTTGAATTACCATTTATTGTAAGATTATTGCTACAGCTTCAACATAACTAAGAAATGAACTGTTTATTCATATTGATTGTTAAGCTTAAATTGTTGTATTAAACCAAATTATTTGGTAAGACATCCTATTCTGAAGTTGGGTATCCCATTTGGGATCATTCGGTCGATAATATATTGACACTAATTTGGGTGCATTTGAGCACTAGTAGGATGAGATGCATACTCCTAAGATATTGAATAGGTTGATCCCCAATCTCATATCTAAACAAAATTTCTAAGTCTGTGTGACTGACAAAAAAAAAATTCATATTGAAATGGTAACAACTATCAATCAAAATTTGAATTGTTGTATTTCTTCAAATCATATATTGTTATAAATACACAACTTGCTGAGCATGTCATAGCTCACCCTTGCAAATTATTCCCATTGAAGTTTTAGATGGTAATCCTTGAACATCTGGAGTAGATAAAGGGAAGCGTCCCTGCTTAGATTAGGTTATATTCATGTCTAGTTGAATACTCTGTAATAAGAAATTCATTATGAGAATCATGTAATCGAATCTTAATAATATGATATATATATATATATATATATATATATATATATATATATATATAACATCTTTTATTTCCGCAATCGTGTTTTCTTACATATATAGATGTAAATTTAGAATTCTTGGAATCTAGTTGAGATCCTTGGGAACTATTCATCTGAGTGAGGATATTAGTAATATGGACAATTCATGTTATTACTGATATTCTGGATTTCGAATAAATAGTTACTATCGATACGATAATATAAATTCACATGGCATTGACTATACATCTGGGTGAGGATATTAGTAATATGGACTGTTCATGTTATTACTGATATTTTGGATTTCGGATAGATAGATTTTATTCACAGATACAGTTCATATATCTAAGTGAGGGTATCTAAACAAAGTAATAGTTCTCTTGAGAATTATCATCTGTTACGGGATATTGTGAATCTTGGATCTATAAGAATTATATTTGTTAGTCCCTGAATTTAATATAAGCTTATAATCAAATACCATGGGTGTATAGATTTAAATGCATTATATTGATTTGTTGTAAGCACCATATCAGATACCATGGGAGTATAGATATGGGGGCGTTACAAGTTTGGTATCAAAGCCCAAGGCTATAGATATAAGGAAGAGAAATCTTAGTATATAGTCTTCGAGTCCGTAAAATTTTAAAGTACACCTAAAATATAACATTAAAATTATTATGCTGTGTAAATTTCTATACCAGTATTATGGGAGTTTTCTTTTATAGATGGCTAACTCCAATGCTAAAGAAATGGTGATAGCAAATAATCCACCACAAATTGAGTCATTTGTAGCTAGTGATGCAGAGGATGAAGAATTGCTTCATGATCAGCAACTGCTAGATGCTGAGGAAGAGGAAGATCCAATAGCAGGACAATTAATGAGAATTGATGAACATGATGAAGCAATGGCATCACTAATGAAGACAACAGAATATGAGAATAATAAAATGAAGTTTAGGGCTGATATAGCTGAGGGAATGCTACAACATGAGAGGAAACATAGTCACCGACTAAATGTACAACTGCAGCATGCACAAAGGGGTAGCAAGGAAATTCAGTCAAGACTTCTTAAAATATCTCTGGGTGTTCGAGATACTTTTAATGATTTGCAGCGCCGAATAGTTCGATATTCGGTAGAGGAGAAGAAAACTGCTTATCTCATCGATCGATCTGTGGTTTATCACATGATTCAGGATTCCTTTGATGATATCAATGAATTCTAGAGAGTAGTATAGGTGATTGAATGCTTTATATTAGTATGAATAAAGAAGCATTCAAAGTTTTTATTGTAACCAGTGTTTTGTAAGATAGTAGTATGTTTAACTATTAAGTTATTTTCTACGACTTTTGTGATATAAATAAACGATATGTTTGTATTATCCAAATTCTTATGTGAATTTTGTTGTTGTTTTGTATAGAATCATGCCACCAATCATAAGACCCCAAAGAGAAATGAATAATGATGATAATTCTACTCAGCAGTTAGTAGACCTTATGCTAGGAGCTATGAATAGATCTATGAACCAAAACACATCTTCTAAAGATTTTAAATTAGTTAGACCACCTAAATTTAAAGGTACATCAGAACTTGTAGACGCACAAATTTGGATTTTTGAGATAGAGAAATTTTTCCTAATAACTAATGTCAATAATAATCAAAAGACAACTTTTGCAACCTTTTTCTTGAAAGGTGAGGCTAATTATTGGTGGGAATCAACCAAAGGTCAGGTAGAAACTGAAATTGTTCATTGGGATAGATTCAAAGAGTTGTTCTTTGAAAACTATTTTTCCCAATCCCTGAAAGATCGCATGGAAATAAATTTTTTAGATTTAAAACAAGGAGACCTGACTGTAACCCAGTATACAGCCAAGTTCAATGAACTGTCCAGGTTTGCTCCGCATCAGGCAACCACTGAACTTAGAAAGACTCCTAGGTTTTAGGAGGGTTTAAAACCTCAGATTTGGAGTAAGTTGTCAGTACTCCAAATAAAGACTTTCTCTGAAATACTGGAGAAAGCTACTATAGCCGAAAATGAGAATGAAAGTCTTGCTAAATTTCACCAGGACAATAAGAGTCAAAATGAGAAAGGGAAACTTAGGACAGAACCCAGTTCAGGTGGGTTTAATAACAAGCGAAAATGGGATAATACTTTTTCTAATAACCCGGGGAAAAAGATATGTAATACTAATAATAACTTTAGTAATAATATCATTAAAGCTTGTCCTACTTGAGGAAAGAAACATAAAGGACTATGCTTTCATAGCAAATGTTATAATTGTGGACAATCAGGACATCTTTCTCCACAGTGTCCTCTCCCAAATAAAAATAAATGTTTTAATTATGGTTCGTTGGACCATTTTTCAAAGAATTGTCCCAAACCTAAGAACCAAGGAGGAAAGGGGAATAGAGTACCAGAGAATAATCAGTCATCAGTAGCTGCAGTTGGGGTTCAGAATCGACCTACCGCGGGAACATTTAATATGTCGGTAAGGGATGTTGTTGCTTCACAGGACGTGGTGATAGGTATCATCCCTATCAACACTTTAAATGTATATGTGTTATTTGATTCTGGAGCTACTTGTTCATTTGTGTCTGAAAGTTTTTCTAAAAACTTGAATATACCTTGTGAAAAGTTAAACAATCAATTTTGTGTAGAAATTGCTAATAAAGATAGGATTCTGGTTTAAACCATATTTAGGAACTGTAGTGTGGTGATAAAAGGACATAATTTTATGGTAGATCTTTAACCAATCCAGTTGGGAGAATTTGATGTAATTTTAGGAATTGATTGGTTAGTTAACCATAACGCGATGATTGATTGTCATCAAAAATGTATAAACCTTTTGACTGCATCGAAGTCAAAGGTAGTGTTCAACGGTAGTTGTTCACCTAAGCAATCTCGATGTTTGACTATAGTTCAGGTAGAAAGATTACTTAGAAAGGGTTGTTTAGGGTATTTGGCATATATAGTTGATACTCGACAGGAAGGAGTAAGATTAGATTAAATACCTATAGTTAAAGATTTTCCTAATATATTTTCGGATGACTTACCAGGTTTACCTCAAGATAGGGAAATTGAGTTTGTCATTGATCTTGCACCGGGAACGGCACCAGTTTCTAAGGCACCGTACAGAATGGCACCTATAGAATTGAAAGCGTTACTTATACAGTTACAGGAACTCTTAGAGAAAAAGTACATACAACCTAGTGTTTCACCCTGGGGAGCACCAGTATTGTTTGTAAAGAAAAAGGATGGAACTATGAGGTTATGTATAAACTATAGAGAGTTAAATAAATTAACTATTAAGAATAAATATCATTTACCAAGGATAGATGATTTGTTTGATCAATTAAAGGGGGTCGAACATTTTTCAAAAATTGACCTTAGAACAGGTTATCATCAATTAAAGGTAAGAAAGGAGGATGCGTCGAAAATAGCGTTTAGGACACGCTATGGATATTATGAGTTTCTTGTAATGTCTTTTGGATTAACAAATGCACCGGCAGCATTTAAGGATTTAATGAATCGAGTGTTTAAACCATGCTTGGACAAATTTGTTGTAATGTTTATCGACGATATTCTGGTATACTCAAAAACACGGGAAGAGCATACTGAACACTTGAGAGTTGTTTAGGAGATATTACGAAATGAATAACTTTATGTAAAGTTTTCCAAGTGTGAATTCTGGTTAAAAAGAGTTCAATTTTTAGTTCATGTAATTGACAAGAATGGAATATTTGTAGATCCAACTAAGATCGAAATGGTTGTGAATTGGGAACAACCAACAACTCCAACAGAAGTACGAAGTTTTCTCGGTTTAGTAGGTTATTATCGACGGTTTATAAAAGATTTTTCAAAAATAGCAACCCCATTAACCAATTTAACTCGAAAGACGGTAAAATATGTCTGGACAGATAAATGTGAAGAGAGCTTCCAAGAGTTAAAGAAGCGACTTAGCATGGCTCCAGTGTTGTCCTTACCAGATGAGACAGGAGGCCTTGTAGTATTTAGTGATGCATTACACAGAGGTTTAGGGTGTGTGTTGATGCAACATGGGAAAGTGATTGCTTATGCATCATGACAACTTAAAGATTATGAGAAGAGGTATCCTACTCATGACCTAGAGTTAGCCACGGTAGTTTTTGCTCTAAAAATTTGGAGGCATTACTTGTTACGGGGAGAAGTGCGAAATATATACAGATCATAAAAGTCTGAAATATATTTTTACACAAGAAGAACTAAATCTAAGGCATAGAAGATGGTTAGAACTGATAAAGGATTTTGACTGTGAAATCTTATATCATCCCGGTAAAGCTAATGTCATAGCTGATGCGTTGAGTAGAAAGAATCAGGATAAATTGAACGCAGTAACCACCAATGATAGGTTAATAAAAGATTTTGAAAAATTAGAAATTGAGGTGGAATGTCCAACTACCTCTACCCAAAAATTATACATTTTAGAAGGAGTTTCATCTCTACTTGATAGAATCAAAGAGATGCATGAAAAGAATGAAGAATGTCTGAAGTATAAGTCTAATCTAACTCAAGACAAGTTTAACAAATTCAAAATAGATAAGGATGGGATAATAAGATATGAAAATAGAATTTGGGGTCCGTTAAACCAAGCTTTAAAAGACGAAATCTTAAACGAAGCTCATAATTCTAAATTTGCCATACATCCTGGTAGTACTAAAATGTACAAGGATTTAAGTCAACACTTTTGGTGGTCAAATATGAAAAGAGAAATAGCTGAATGGGTAAGCAAATGTCTCACGTGTCAAAGGGTTAAGGCTGAGCATCAAAAGCCAAGTGGTTTACTTCAACCCTTACCAATTCCTGAGTGGAAGTGGGAACATATAACCATGGACTTTGTTGTAGGCCTTCTAGCTACACAAAAGGGCCATAATGCCATTTGGGTAATTGTTGACCGTTTAACTAAATCAGCTCACTTTTTACCTATTAAAATTACTCATAACTTAGATCACCTTGCCAAGCTGTACATTAATGAAATTATCTCTAGACATGGTGTGCCTGTTTCCCTAGTATCAGATAACGATCCATGTTTTACTTTAAATTTTTGGAAAAGTCTTTAGAAACACTTAGGAACACAATTAAGATTGAGTACAGCTTATCATCCTCAAACTAATGGACAAAGTGAGAGAACCATACAAACATTAGAAGATATGTTGAGAACATGTATCATAGACTTCAAAGGAAGTTGGAAGATCAGTTACCTTTAGTAGAGTTTTCCTATAACAATAGTTCTCATGCTAGCATAGGTATGCCACCCTATGAAGCCTTATATGGTAGAAAGTGTAGAACACCTTTGTGTTGGAATAAAGTCGAGGAAAGACAAATGTTAGGACCTGAAATAATTCAACAAACAACTGAAACCGTCAGAATTATACGTGAACGATTACAAGCATCTCAAGATCGACAAAGGAAATATGTGGATCCACATCGTCAACAATGATACTTTAACGTAGGAAGCCACATATTCTTGAAGGTATCTCCTTGGAAGGGAAAAATAAGTTTTTGCAAGAAAGGAAACCTAAGTCCGAGATTCATTGGACCTTTTGAAATTTTGAGAAGGATTGGTGAAGTTGCTTATGAAATAGCATTACCTCCTGAGTTGAATCATATCCATAATGTGTTTCATGTGTCCGTATTACGACCATACAAACCTGATTATAAAAATGTTATAAATTATGAGCCAATCCAAATAGAAGAAGATCTTTCTTATATAGAAGAACCTGTGTAGATCGTCGACCGTAAAGATCAAGTCCTGATTAATAAAGTGATAGTATCGGTTCAAGTGATCTGGAAAAATCAGAACGTTGAGGAGGCTACATGGGAGCTCGAAGATAAAATACGAGAGAATTATCCTCAATTATTTACTTAACTTTTACTTTAATTTCAATGACGAAATTCTTATTAGTGGGGGTGAATGTAAAAATCCAAAACCCTAATAAGATTCGGTTATGTAAAATATAATTATATCAATAAAATTCTCCATTCTAAATGTGTTATGTGTTAATATATACTCTGTTTAACAAATTTGATCAAATAAAATTTTGTCCGAAAAACGTTGTGCTTGACACCTCGTACTTAAAATTTTCTTTCGAAAACGGACTTTTCGGTATATTTGTTGGGACAAGATGCTTTGTCGTGCATACACTGACAAAACGCTTTGTCGTGCTTGTTAGGATTAGTGAGAAATCTAGGTTAGTAATCCTAGCTTAACAAACCCTAACCCTAATCAGCAAAACCCTAACCTTAATTTGTAAACCTAACCCTACTTAGCTAATTTAACCCTAATTAGATTGTCTTAACACAAAATCATGGTTAGTAAACTTCAATTAGGTACTAATAAACATCATTTAATAATCCTAATCATTAAAAACAAAACCTTAATCATGATTACTGGAGATTAGGGCAAAATTAAGCTACTAAACTAACCTAACTAGCTCACAAGTAGATTAGGAGTCACCAAACCAAGTTCCAAGACTGCACATGAGCTGATAACAAACCCTAAGCAGGACAAGTAACTTAGCATCAGATATTTAGAGAGGCAAGAAGGTGAAAAAGATCAAAAAACCTAAGTTGCTTAAGCTTATAAATAGCAACACATTCTCTGGCCAAACCTATGAATTCTCTAAGACAAGATACACTTATAAACATACAAGATCAAGCCTGAGTGATAGCAGCATCAAATTCAGTAGCTAGAATCAAAAATCAATCAAGAAAAGGTGCAAACCCTAATTCATAATTAGCTTTTTGATCTTTTGTTAATTTTGTTGTTTAGATGTTTAGAAATATGTATTAGTATGTTAGAAAGTATGTTGGATTGGTAGAACATGTTTTCATAACATCTAGATGCCTTAATTAAGTGTTTTTAGAAATCTGGAAATTTTGAAAAATCTAGTCTGACAGCCGGATGTTAGGGCTTGTAGATTCATATGTGTTTATATTTAGGTCTTTTAATTGTATGTTACTTGTAGCCTGTTAGTAGGCCTTTAATTTGGAAAAGAAAATGGGTTCATTAGAACCATAGATTGCAAGTTATAAGTTATCAAAGTGCATTGCCCGTTCACGGATTGTAGTTTTCTAGGTTACCCAGAAAACTCAAGAACAGTCGAACCGGCTACCTTGACCAACCTTTTTGATCGCTTTTTGTTTGTTGTTTTTGTAATGTTTTGTTTTAGATTAACACCCTGATATATGTACTACATCTCTATGATCTTAAATTGCATAAACAACTCATAGGATTACTGGAATTAATTGTCAAAATCCGTTGACCGAACTTGACCAAGTTTTCTGGGTTACCCAAAAAACTGAAGAACACGAAGAATATCGTTTGGCTGTACTTTGACCAACATAATTAGAGACCTTGGAGTTATGATTTGTTCATGTTAATGTTATATATATGTACCTTGACATATATACTACATGCTACAACAAACACAAATAATGTTTATTTAGATATTATTAATAATTAACTTAATAATAAAGTAATTAGAATAATTATTTATAAATACTAAATAATTATTGAAAAATAATATTAATGATATAAAAATCATAATAAATGGTTATAAATTATTTAAAAATAATAAACAATGTGTTTGTAAAATTTTAAGTAAATATTAATTACCTTTAAATTGAAATAAATTATTTAAAAATCATTTAAAGGAAAAATAAATATTTTAAAACTTCTAAAAATTATTATAATGGATATATAAATTATCTAAAAATATAATAAATTTTATAAATAAAATTTTGTCCATATATCAACTTATTTAATATTCGGTAAAGTCTTTGAACACCGAAACCTTATCGAATCTAACTTGATTTTTATATAAATCTTATATTTAAGTACTGTTATCAATACTAATGTGTTAGATTTATATATATGAACATCGTAGGTATTTATTAAACGAATTGAGTAGCATAACTTGACTGATCTACGCTCATCCAAGTTCTTCTTAAACCTTAACTTACTTATGCAAAATTCTTAAACCCTGTTTATTCGTTGAACAAGATTTTATCTTAATATGCTATATTACACCTACATTTCAATTACCATTTATTGTAAGATTATTGCTACAGCTTCAGCATAACTAAGAAATGAACTATTTATTCATATTGATTGTTAAGCTTAAATTGTTGTGTCAAACCAAATTGTTTGGTAAGACATCCTATTCTGAAGTTAGGTATCCCATATGGGATCATTCGGTCGATAATATATTAACACTAATTTAGGTGCATTTGAGCACTGGTAGGATGAGGTGCATACTTCTAAGATATTGAATATGCTAATCCCCTATCTCATATCTAAACAAAATTTCTAAGTCTGTGTAACTGACAAAAATAAAAATCCATATTAAAATGGTAACAACTATTAGTTGATATTTGAATTGTTGTATTTCTTCAAATTATATATTGTTATAAATACAAAACTTGCTGAGCATGTCATAGCTCACCCTTGTAAATTATTCCCTTTGCAATTTTAGATGGTAATCTTGGAACATCTGGAGTAGATAAAGGGAAGTGTCCCTGCTGAGATTAGGTTATATTCATGTCTAGTTGAATACTCTGTAATAAGAAACTCGTTATGAGAATCATGTAATCGCATCTTAATAATATGATATATATATATATATATATATATATATATATATATAACATCTTTTATTTTCGCAACCGTGTTTTCTTACATATATAAATGTAAATTTAGAATTCTTAGAATCTAGTTGTGATCCTTGAGAACTATTCATCTGAGTGAGGATATTAGTAATATGGACTGTTCATGTTATTATTGATATTCTGGATTTCAGATAAATAGTTACTATCGATACGATAATAAATTCACATGGCATAGACTATACATCTGGGTGAGGATATTAGTAATATGGACTGTTCATGTTATTACTGATATTTTGGATGTCGAATAGATAGATTCTATTCACAAATACAGTTCATATATCCAAGCGAGGGTATCCAAACACAATAATAGTTCTCTTGAGAATTGTCATCTGTTATGGGATACTGTGAATCTTGGATCTGTGAGAATTATATATGTTGGTACCTTAATTTAATATAAGCTTATAATCAGATACCATGGGTGTACAGATATAAATGCATTATATTGATTTGTTGTAAGCACCATATTAGATACCATGGGAATATAGATATGGGGGCGTTACAATGGCGTTGTCACTTATGGATAGGTACATGAACAGGAGAACATCATCCCTGGGTAGTACTAAGACATGAGCTTTGAGTAGCTACTCTTTGATGGTAAGGAAGGCCTTCTGGCACTCGTCATTCCATTTCATGGAGGAGTTCTTCCTTAACAGCTTGAATATAGGCTCACAGGTTACTGTGAGTTGAGAAATGAACCTACTAATGAAGTTGTCTCTTCCCAAAAATCCCCTTATTTCCTTCTCTATCTGAGGAATGGGCGTTTCCGTAATGGCCTAGATTTTGGTGGGATCCAACACAATCCCTTTGTGGCTGACTAGAAATCCTAGCAACTTGCATAATTTAACTCCAATGGCATACTTGGCTGGATTTAACTTCAAGTTGTACTTACACAACTTGTTAAAAAGCTTTTTGAGATGGTCTAAATGGTCCTGCTTCCTTCGGGATTTGACAATAATGTCATCCACGTTGATCTCTATCTCTTTGTGCATTAAGTCGTGGAAAAGAGCCATCATGGCTCGCTGATAGGTAGCTCTGGGATTGATGAGGCTGAAAGACAATCGTCTATAGCAAAAGGTTCCCCGAGGCATGATGAAAGCAGTTTTCTCAGGATCCTTCTCAACAACCATGATCTGATTGTGCCCCGCGAAGCAATCAACGAAGGAGTTCATGCTGTATTGAGCAGTATTGTCAATGAGAATGTGGATAAATGGCACGGGAAAGCTATCTTTAAGGCAAGCTTTATTCAGATCCCGATAATCCATGCAAACTCGCACCTTTCCTCCAGGCTTAGGCACGGGAACAATGCTGGATATCCATTCAGGATATGTGGACACCATGATAATACCAACTTGAAATTATTTCATAATTTTTTCTTTCACCTTTAAACTCTACTCAGGTTTCAATCGCATGAGATTCTACTTTATTGGCTTGAATCCCTCTTTAATAGGAAGGCGATGAAGGACAATGTCAGTGGGCAAACCCACCATGTCTTCATGAGACCATGCAAACACATCTTAAAATTGGGTTAGTAGTATAATCATGTTATTCATCTGGTTTGGGGTAAGGTCTGAACTAATATAGATTAACTTAGGGTTTTCTAAGGTTCTAAGATTGAAGGAGGTGGTTTGACCAAGGTTGGGTTTAGGTTTATCTTCAACCCATTCTTTAATCTCCTGAGGCACCTCAATGTCCTCTTATATTTCCATCAAGTCTGAATCCAACTTTTCATCAAAGTTACAATCTTTGTGGAGAAGAGGCACCTTATCAGCAAGTACATGCACATCTAAGTTCAGAGTTCTGAAACAAAATATGCTTTCTCTTAATATATATATATATATATATATATATATATATATATATATATGAAACTGTTTAATCATATAAAAGTGTAAGCATGTACAGACAAAATGACTGCTAATACTTTACAGAAAAGTAAGCAGTTATGATATCTACAGGACAGAAAGAAGTCTTGCCCATTTTACCCTTGTCGACCAATGAAAGGATTGATGCTCCAATTAGCAAGGGCAAAGTCCTGGTGGACTGCAGTGATGGAGGGGTTGTCATCATCCTCCTTCTCCCGAATGATGACCATTATGTCTGGGCAATCATTGTCTAGGGTGTATCTGTTTGCATGTTCATTATGGATAATGATGCGTATGCCTGACATCATTCAGACGATGTCTTGTTTAATTATTCCTCTTCTTCGACCTTGGGATCTGGAACAAAAACTTCCTTCTCCTTTACCGGTATCGGTTTAGGAAATCATATAGCCATTATATTGGCTGGCACCTTTACCGGAGATTGTGTGGGCTCAAGATTTAGAGGTGGAAATGATTGTCGTATAGCTGAAACTGAAGGAATCTGCTTATGCTTATGTGGATTCTTGTGACTGGAACTGGTAGAATAGCCTAGTCCGGTTGTCCCAATTTAACTGGGCACTTGAATCGGGTGATTCACATTGTTGTTGAAAATGTGACCCACCAGATGTTAAAATTTTTCCACATCCACTGATTTCAACAAGTATGCATCTTCCAAAACCTTTAATAGAATCTTCCTGTGATCCTCAGAAGTTAAAACCACGTCTAGTATTGAAATTTGATGTGGAGCTTCTCTTAAGCTTACAACCACCTTGGCTTCATTATGACGCATAGCATGGAGGAATTTTTCAATCTTCTCCATCAGAATTTTCCCCTTTGACTTGATGGTATGCTTCATCACCCATTGGGGAAGACACAATGGATTTTCCTTCGACACTGCATCAGTTATATGAGAGGTGGATCCTTCAACTTCTCCATAATTCTAGGGAACTTTTTGTAAGCTGATAACAGGATATTGTAGTCTGATTGGCAAGGTGATTAGCTCTGGCGCAACTACTTCCAAAGGATTGTTAACTCCTTTGAGTTGAATTATCAATGGTTTAACAGTCCCATCAGCCTCATCAGATATAACTGCTACCACTCCCTTCCATTTAGTAGGACAAATATTTTCACTTTCAAATAGCACAGTATCATTGTCTGCCAGTTGCAGGACACCGCTATCAATTAAGTTCTGAATAAGGTGGCGGAGTGCCCAGCATTCTTTCATGTCGTGACCGCGAGAATGGGAGTGATATTGACATACTCCATCAGGATTGAACCGTCCTAAACGGGGATTAATTGGAGATAGAAGGGATGTGATTCTTCCTTTATTGATTAGCATCTGAAGTATCTCCTCCATAGGTTGGCCCAGGTATGTAAATTCCCTTCTATTAGCAAAGTCCTGACGGGCTTTGGCAGTTGCTCTCTTCGTCACTTTGTCCTCCAATGTTTTATATTTTAAAGGTGACGAGGGAGTATTCATAACCAATGGAAGGAGACTAGCATGCTCCTGGCTGACTAATTGGCGTGTGACTTAATGCTGATAGGTCACCAGTTCTGCCAATTGCTCAATTTACTTACACAGAGCTTTCATCTTTCATTCCATCATAAGTTGGAACTTTGCATAATCCCATTTGTCAACACCGTCTTTGATGATCTGGGATGATTCACAGTTAACCTCGGAACTCTGTCCATTGCTCCAATTAATCATGTTGACATCTTCCTCTTTGTGTGGGGGAAGAGGGTTATCTTGTACGTGAGGTTGATCTGGCTTGGTGACCACGATCTCACCATTGTCTATCAAATCTTGGATCTTGTGTTTTAAGGCCCAATAATCTTGAGTATCATGTCCAGGTGCCCCAGTATGATAAGCACATTTCTAAGTAACATTGAAACCCCTCCCATTAGGGTTGGCAGGTGGAAAAAGATGTGTAATTTTCTTCTGAGTAGTCAGAAGATTGAGAATGTTCTCGAGTGAGTCCCCTAGGGGTGTGAACACTCGAGGGCGTTTGGCTTCTCCACCTTTAGGCAATGTAAGGTTTGAAGACTGTGCTTGATAGGGAGTGTAATTTCTCCTCTGAATAGGCATATTCTGATTGCCCTTTTTACCATGTAGTATCAAGGAAACATCCTCCTTTTTCTTTTTATGGACCCTCCGGGTGTTATTTCCATAAGTTCCAGATTGGATGTGCTCAGCAATAGCTTTAAGAGCGGCTAGGTCTTGAATTTTTCCTGACTTCAACCCCATCTCAGCCATCTCTCCATGTTTAATCATTTCAGAAAATGGTTTACCAATGCCAGCTAAAACTCTCTCGTAGAAAAGAGCTTCTTGTATGTCGATAAAGGTTATGACCATTGCTGACTCTGTCATAGAAGGAATCACTTGAGCAGCAAGGCGCATCCACCTTTGAGCATACTCTCTGAAAGACTGAATGGACTGTTTCCTAACCTTGGTAATCTGGTACCGGCCAGGAGCCATCTGAGACTGGAAACTATATTGTGTGAGGAAGGCATGAGCTAGTTCTTCCCAACTATGGATCTTTGAATTGTCTAATTCGGTATACCACGAACGGGCTTCTCCAGTCAGACTCTTTTAGAAAAGCTGCATTTTGAGCTTCTCGTCCTCTACATAAGATCCAAGTTCTCCAATAAACACCTTTAAATGTGTGTAAGAATTTCCTAACTCGTCATATTTTTTGAAGTCAAGAGTTTTGAACTTATCTGGATAATGAACACCAGGGAATATACAAAGGTCAGCATATGAAACACTCCCATGTGCTCCAATTCCTTTGATATAACGAAGGGTTTCTTCTATTTGAAGGACCTTTTTCCTGATGTCACCGGTGTCTAGATCTCCTTTGAGATCGGTGGGATAAGGAATTTTGTTGGTTGTATCCAACTGGAGTTCAGGTATTGTAATGGCTTTGTCAGAACCTTGGGTTCCTCTTTGTGTAGAGGATTCAGCATGTACGGGTATCTTCGTACCTTGAGTAGACTGATGTAATTCTATAAGAAGAACATCCAAATCTGTAATTTGTTTACTTAATCCATCAAATTCTTCACAAGAAACTGAATTAGATTGGTCAGAGGAAGACATGATTGGTTGTAGGCTCATAGCCTTTTTGAATTTTGACCAGGTAATTGGTCTAAATGCTTCCCTTCGACAAAACTTGCATAGTTTATTCATAGGGATTGTATAAATGTTTACATGCTATGTGATGTGTCCATTTTAGGATTATTATCCTTCAAAATGGATGTTAGCTGTTTGTAATACAGGATAACATGTTAATTTAAATATGCACATCTTTCTTCATATTTCTCATTACGTGGAGATGAATATGGAATGTAAATTACAAGTAGTTGACTTTACGAGTAATTTGAAATGAGAAAGCATGAAAAGACTTTCCTTCGCGTTTGGTTTATCAGAGGCTGACCTATCTTAGGTTACTCTCGCGGCTTTTTGACATGAAGGTTCCCAAATCATCGCAATTTATTCAACGGGAGGTTAATCCGATCTTTCAACTGGAGCGAATTTGGGTGGTGCCTTTCCTGAGCCTCGTTGGAATTAGTCTTCATACGAGTCCAGTAATCAAATACCGACATGATAGCCTCCTGGTGGAGGAACCACACAACATACATTCACATACAACGTGTCTCACCGTTTATGAAAATGATGACATGTACAAAGCACTAATATCATAGACAGATATATTGTAGTGCAGTAAAGAAATGCATTCGTACACATTCATCAAATATAAATGCAACATCCACACACAAGCAAATAACAGTTTTGAAAAGCTTGTAATAGCGGCTTAAGTCCTCTTACTTGTGTTGTCCCAAACAGAGTCGCCACCTGTCGACGTCGGGATTTTTATTTGTCCCTTTTCTATTCTTGTTCTTTTGTGTTCTCGTTTTAAGTGAGATTTGTTTGAAAAAACAAGCGAAAAAGGTCCGACATGTATAATATCGACGATGGACTGCAAGAGTTGCCAGTTGGTTTTTTAACTGGTTGTACCAACACAATCGATAAAAGGTTTGCACATTGACCCAGTGATATGACACTGCTAAACGGGTCTGTGATACCGAGATTCATTAGGGTCCGGGGACTTGCTTATGCGGAGGGAAGGTGTTAGGCACCCCCCGACATCCGTGTTGCCACGGTGACCACTACTTTTCAAGAAACTGTTATATGAATGTGTGTGTGTGTGGGTCAATGTGCTGTTATTTGGAAGTAGTGCTATGCCTCGTTCGCACCTATATACACAAGGTTTCAATTTATGTAAAAAATCAGTTTTAACAAGATATAGCAGTGATGTTTTGTAAAAAGAGATTTTTCAAACCATTGTGCTCAATAATAATTGAGGCTTTTGATACTTCCATTTTATTAAATGTTCGGCTTGATTGCTTTTATTTTCGAGATGCGAAGCACCTTTTAGAAAATAATGTACAAAATAGTGTCGAACTCCTCATGGGCATGAAAACCATCTGAGAAAATCCAAACACTGTGAATAAATTTACAAGCTGCTTACAGCTAAAAATGTCCATCACGAGAACCGAATCTAGATTCAGTAAACTAAATCTGTGATCACATGATTCCTAGGCTCACATGGTACCGCAGTTTATATAAAAGCTGTAAGCAGATATATATATATATATATATATATATATATATATATATATATATATATATATATACATACATGATCAACCACCACGAAGCACCTCCATAGGGGATCGGAAAATGTAAATAAAGCTGTTAAAGCGATCAACCGCCACGGAGGAAACTCCAGGCGGGGCGAAATGTACAGAAAGTAGTAAAAATGATCAACCGCCACGAACTAAACTCCAGGCGGGACGAAATGTATATACATATATATATATATATATATATATTAAAGCAGTAAACGCTCCAGATGTAAAATCCAGGCTCATCGAACACAGTTCGACACACAGTTCATATATATAAGTATATATATACGAAAGCAATTAAACGCTCCAGACATAAGTCTAGGCTCAATCGAGGCATAACTCGATAATGTTAGTCCATTTATAAATATATATATATATATATATATATATATATATATATATATAAGAAATAAAAGCCACGGACCGAAGTCCGGTCAAACACACGTAACACGACTCTCAACGTGAAGAATAGTGTGTGCAAAGATGAAGAGAAAGTCTTAAAAATGTGTAAGAAGGCTTATAGTGGGCTGTCAAAGAAGACTTTAATAACTTGAAATGGATGAACACTCGGCTCCCGCCGGTAAAAAGTAGCTACATATGAGCTTAAAAGTGTTTAAAATGAGAAAGTACTCAGTTTAGGGTGTGAATAGAGAAAATTGGATAGGGCTTCCTCACCTTTTTCTCTTCCAAAATGGCCACCCCAAGCCCTCTATTTATAGCGGGGAGACCCGCAGCTCGCCGCAGGTGTACCTACGGCTGCCCGGGGTGCCCTGAGTTTCGCGGGTCCTACCATCTCGAAGTACGTGCACGCGTGCAACGTGATGTGCGTTCAAACTTTTAGAACTTCAATTCGGGCATCCGACTGAGGTGTATAAGACCTATTTTGGACAGTTACGCAATGACATGGGATTAGAGGTTGTACGAAGTCAGGAAGATGGGACCATGCCTTCCGTTCTTCATGCTTCAAATTCTATCCGTTACCTTGCGTAATAGTCACTCGAGATTGGACTTCCTTGTTTCTTGTGGGACATTGTTGTGTAGAAATGTATGTCTGAAATGTTGAGACGACGTGATGTGGCGTCAAGGTGGCAAGATGACGACTTTACCCCTCACCGGGGTTATCTCTGGTTTGGGCTGATAAAGTAGACGGTGCTCAGGGTTATCTCTGAGACTAGATTACTACAAGTATTGAAGGTCCTCAATGTCATCTCTGAGGTGTGCCTATCTTCCTGAGGTTATCTTCGGGTCTTGTATTGAGTGCCTTGGTGTGAGTGCCGAGTGTTCTAAAGCTGTTTGCATGCATTTGAACCAAGCATTTTCGGGGTTATCTCTAGAACTGTAACTGCATTTCTTGGGGTTATCTCCAAGGTTGACGCTACTATTCCCGGTGTCGGGACTGAGACTGAATATATCAGGGTTATCTCCGGGATGAATCGGCCTTCTCCGGTGGAATTTCTGGTATTGGAACTGCAGGCCTCGGGGTTATCTCTGAGGTTGGAACTGATACTCCCGGTGTGTGTTCCAAGGTTGAAACTGAACTTCTAGTAGTATCTGAACTGGATGTGAGCTGTCTTCTAGGGTTATCTCTGAAAGACGAATCTCCCCTCCTGCAATGTCAGTAACAAGTGTGTAGAAAATTTTAATTGTCTACAACAATATTTATTATATTTCAGTGCTACAATTACGTACTGTATGTGTATATTGATCATGGTTGATCAATTATGGTATAACAGTAGAAAACCCTAGCATTACTTTGATAACCCTTAATTTCTAAATTAAAAACCCTGATTGCTAAATTAGGAACCCTAATTACTAATTAAGAAACTTTAATGATAATTAGGGAACCTTAACCCTAATGTTCAAGTCTAATATAATTAGAAAATCTAAACTAATTAAAAAACCCTAATTTGTAATTTAGGAAAATAATTGTACATTTTTTAGCCTAATTAAAAAATCCCAGAAACTAAATTTTAAAAAATGTTAGGGTTAAACCTTAAGGGCCAAACCCTAAAGGTTAGTCAAAATTACTAGTTTGCCATTAAAATTATAAGAAAATTGACCAAGATACCCTTTTTGCATTATTTAATAAGATGGAGTATAGATCTTGCCCTATTTGTACACTACTACAAAATAATAAATAGACAATACTTAAGCTACAACGTTTTTTATAAAAATATTGTAGTATTTTTTTACAACGTTTTAAAAAAAATATTATAGATATATATGTAAAAATATTATCTATTTAAAAGGATATTTTTTTGATTTTAATTAGATAACGTTTTTTTTTAAAACGTTGTTTATAAAGAAAAACGCGGAGCTAAAAAAAAGGCCATTAAATGAAAACTTAAAATTAAATCTGCTCTCTTTCGCATTTGTACCGAGTGTCTTCGTCTCTCATATCTGTCTTTAGCCTCTTTTCGTTCCATCTGGAAAACAAAAGCTAGGGTTTGCCTAGATTTCCTCTAACTCGACGATTGAACCTGAACCTCTCTAAGCTTGCATCTGATTCGGGGTGCTTCTTTGAAGGAGATGAAGCGAAAAGGACAGACATCGTTTTGCTTGGCAACAAGATTTGGCATTATTGAGCTTCTCCCCTTCGTACTCTAAAGTCGCAGGCCATTTCTTCTTTCAAAGAAGGAATAAGGTTCAAAACTTGACGAGGTATGCACAAGGAATTACAGATAGAGCGAATATATATACATATATTTTTTTTATATAAAAGAGATGAAAGGAGGGGAAGGGAGAGGAGATTGGGAGTGCAGTGGATGTAGGAATAGGAATTATGCCTTCAGATCCTTCTACAACAGGTGTAAGCAACCCCACCTTCTCGTCGACAACAAAACCCCTCCCGATTCTAAATGGCTCCCTCGTATTGGTAATTTGATCTGCTCCGGTTAGTATTCTCTTTTACCTACTCCCGACCATCTCATAATTACATATCTATGTGTTTAATTTGTGTATGTCGTTCAGGCTGAATTTCACTTTGGTATGAGAATTTTTAATATTACTCTCGTTTCCATTGGGTTTTGGGTTTGAAAGCTTTGGAATCTTAACTTTTGAAGGTGTATTGGAACAAACAAGTTAGGACTTTGATTGAGAAATAAATATCATAATTAAAAAATAATAACAATAATTAAAATTAAATTTGAGAAGCCTAGGATGCATTACAGCTAATATAAGTTTAAAATAACTTTTTTCTGTGCTTGAAATGAATGAGAAGGGGAAGGGTAGTGACAAAGCCTTATTGTGTGTTTGAAACAAGGAGGGAGTGGAACACATGAGGATAGGTATATTTCCATTTTGTCAATTCGAATCTATCTTCTAATGGTGTTTACTGGACCCCTATCTCTGTTTCTATTCCTTGCAAACACTTGATCATACAACTGTAGAGTCACTTTAAGCGAGTCCCTAAAACATGTACCCTAAAAATAAACATAAAATACATATTCATTTAATTGATAATAGTTTTTAACGTTTAGTTTGATTCAAGGAAGTTGCTATTTCTTGGAATGCAATAATGAAATAGCAACCATGGAGCATAGTCAGTATTTCTGGAAGTTGATACACTTGTTGGAGGATTGACCGTGTATACCTTTATGTTAAATATAATCTGAATAATCCATTTTTGAATACTGCGGATGCGATAAACTTCTGTTGGTTGATGTTGCTTGCCTATATGGAATCTATAATGTTTTGAAGTTTAGATTTAAAGGTTGTTATCGATTAGGTTCGTATTTTATGTTTTTCATATATATATTTTGGTTTGTGATGGTGTGCGTATTCTTGGCTTCTTTTTCCTTTTTCTTGGGTGGGTTGCGCGTGTGTTGCAATGGGTCAATAGGTTGCACTAACAACAATTATGCCTCAAGAGAAAAGTGCAAAAAGTGTGGGCAACCAAAGGAGTTAGCAGCCATGCCAACAATTGCAATGCTTGGAGCTTTTCTGCCAACTCATCCGCATTATTTTGCCAAGGCACCAGGAGTACAGAAACAAAAGATGAATCTAGAATTTTTTGGCAGTGGAGCTCTCCGACAGTCACTACCTTCAATCTCTGGTTGGCATTTGCATGGGGCTGATAAATATGGAGCTCAGACAACTGATAAGTTTGGACTTCATACGGTTTCTACTTGGCCTTTAGGTGGGAACCACAACAACGGAGTACCAAATACAATCCAAGAAAATCAACTAATGGTTCAGAAAGGATGGCAAAATGGTGACTGGATCTGTAAATATGGATTTCACAACTATTCTTCTCGTGTGCAGGTATGGCAATTCAACTTAATAATTTATGAGTTGCCAACTGACTAATAAGTGTTTTAGATTTGGAAATTGTCTTTGTAATGATCATGTGTGGCTGTTATTTCATTTGCAGTGCAAAAAATACAATGATTCTATGCCGTCAGGTACACCTGTTTCTTTAGTTTGTCTGTGGATTGAAAACAAAAGTTCTTGTTGGTTGAATGTTTGACCTTTCCTTTGTAAGAATTAGTTTTGCTATTACTCAATGTTTTCTGAGACATTAGAATTTTTTCTCTTCTATTGCTATAAAGGTTTTCTTACCAGTTTACCAGTTTTTCTAGATAAATCTCTTTAGATTATGTTTGGTTCAAATGCTACTACATATTTTTCTTTCACAAGTCTAATTAATAATGCTGCCTTATTGTTAGTTGAATATGATGAATAAACAATCTGTCATATTAATTATTAGTATTCTTATTAATTTCATCGTGAAGAAGCTTATGTTTGTTTTTAGTTAATATTTCCCCCCTCTTGATTTGAATGTTAGAAAATCGACATTTATATTTGAGTTTGAAAATAGTGGCATAAACGTGTGCTAAAACTGACTGGTACTCTCTTCCAACCTTTTCTTTTGTTAAAGTAATTGGAACAAAACGTTTAGCATCAGAAGAATTTGTTTAGGACTGGGATAACAAAAGACTGAATGTAGGACATGTAAGATTCTATTTCTGGCTTAGAGTTTTAGATTAAATATAAATTTTTTGCCCATCTGTAACTTTCCAAATTTCTGAATGCACAGACTTTTGGGCTGCAGCAAGCATACCCAATATTCCAGCAGAATACAAATTCTGGTGTCAATCAAACTACTGGTGTGTATCCACCTTATCCTGGTGGAAATTCATCGGCAACTCCAAATTTGCAAGTTAACCTGCAGTTGCCACAGCCAGTGACGACAATGTTCTAAAAGGCGCTAGGCGGGAGGCGGGCGGCCGAGGGGGGCCTAGCGCCTAGGGGGCCTAGGCGGGGCCTGGGCGGGGCCTAGGCGGGATTTTTTATTTTACGGTAATTTTAATATTTTATCTTATATTTATCAAAACAAAATAATAATATAAAGCAAAACAATCTATAATAAAGATAATAAAGGTCTTTTCTTAAAGTTCAAACACATATCCATATTGCTAATATCAAAGTTCAAACACATATCCATATTGCGAATGTCAAAGTTCAAACACAAACATGCAATTGTTCAAAGTTGAAACATATTTTTAACGTATTAGTTTTATTTATAAACAAGATTGCTATTAAATAATAAAATTTAAAATTTCAAGAATTTAATTCAATATTAAAACTTAAGAAACTAAACATTAATTTAAGAATTATAAAATTGAATTAAACTAAATATTACAAATGTATCTTCATTTATATAATTTGAAGTTGGTACAAGTTAAAAAAATTACAACTATAATAAAATTATCCATTTTGACTTGATATTGTTCACTTCTTGTTGTGATTTGATATGCTACAACCTGTATTATGAGTATGGTAAATCATTAGAAAAATAAATATATCAAGATTTGGTTTGGGTAGTTATTAAAATAATAAAAAATTCTCCGCCTAGAACCCGCCTAATTTTCTAGAGGGATTTTTTTGTCGCCTTGGGCCTAGGTGAGGCACCTCGGGGGCTTAGAGGCGCCAAGGGGGGCCTAGGTTCTAGGCGGGGCGCCAAGGGGGGGCCTAGCGCCTAGGCGGGGCCTAGGCGGACCTAGGCGGGGATTTTTAGAACAGAGAGTGACGACACCTGCACTCCTTGGGAAAGGGTAGGAATTAGACTTAGTTCATCCTAGTACAGTAGTACTCTCAAACTCCATTTATTCATGGATAGTATCGTTATAAGAACTCGAGAATGATCAAATTATGAAGCTCAACTAGACTAGTAACAACCGTATGGGATTTGTTTGTTTTGCTTCTTGCGTTCTGAATTCTGTCGATTGTATATATATCTTTGGTTGATATTTTTGTTGTATATACAAAATGATAAGTTACAAGAAGCAGCGATGATAACTTGAAGTTCCTGATAGTATTTTCTGTTATAATACATAATTATTTATTTATCTTTGATTTATGAGGTAGGCAAAATCAATTATTTATTTATCTTGGAATCTTTGATAAATGATTGAAGTTACAACTCTTTTAATCTTTTAGGTTACAATATGCTAATCTTTCAGGCATTAGCATATTGCAGGTGTATTGGTAATGTAGGTGAATAACTTTTTTTTTCCTTTTTTTTTAACCTACAACATTTTAAAAACGTTGTGTAAATATGTCTAAACGTTGTCTAATATACTAAACAACAATATTTTTATCCAAAAAACGTTGTGGAATCATACATTCTACAACATTTTTAAGCATCTGCAAATTTTTGAAAAACAAATCTACGTTTTTTTCCTAAAAACGTTGTGTATTGTGCTTAACTACGTCTTTAAAACATTGTGTAAGGGTGTTAAATAGATGATACCTTTAACCACGACGTTTTTCTGACTGAGACCACAACATTTTTTTCGCGTTGTCTATTTACTGTTTTGTAGTAGTGGTAGTTAGTGACCAACTCTAGCTAGCCATGTGCTCTAAATATCAACATATCAGCCATATTTAATCGGCCAATACATTGCATCTATGATATATATAGAATTAGAGAGAAAAGTTCATTTTCAAACCTAGATCATGTACTGATTGCATGTTATGGATGGTCAAATCGTGTTGACCGACCATATCTGAGCAAATTCTGGGTAACCCAGAACTTATCCAAATGGGTCTGACAGTTTGTTCTTGATCCCAGATCTAGCATGTGTTTGTTTCTTTGGTTATAATGTTGTAATAAGGTTGTAATATAGTATATGAACTACAGTTTTAAGCATTTATATCACCTAAATAGCAAATAGATTTAACGTAGTGGCTGGTCAAAGTAGCTAAGATGATCACGATTTCTGTTTTGCTCTGTTCTAAAAATCCCCGCCTAGGTCCGCCTAGGCCCCGCCTAGGTCCGCCTAGGCCCCGCCTAGGCGCTAGGCCCCCCCTTGGCGCCCCGCCTAGGACCTAGGCCCCCCTTGGCGCCTCTAAGCCCCCGAGGCGCCTCACCTAGGCCCAAGGCGACAAAAAAATCCCTCTAGAAAATTAGGCGGGTTCTAGGCGGAGAATTTTTTATTATTTTAATAACTACCCAAACCAAATCTTGATATATTTATTTTTCTAATGATTTACCATACTCATAATACAGGTTGTAGCATATCAAATCACAACAAGAAGTGAACAATATCAAGTCAAAATGGATAATTTTATAATAGTTGTAATTTTTTGAACTTGTACCAACTTCAAATTATATAAATGAAGATACATTTGTAATATTTAGTTTAATTCAATTTTATAATTCTTAAATTAATGTTTAGTTTCTTAAGTTTTAATATTGAATTAAATTCTTGAAATTTTAAATTTTATTATTTAATAGCAATCTTGTTTATAAATAAAACTAATACGTTAAAAATATGTTTCAACTTTGAACAATTACATGTTTGTGTTTGAACTTTGACATTCGCAATACGGATATGTGTTTGAACTTTGATATTAGCAATATGGATGTGTTTGAATTTTAAGAAAAGGCATTTATTATCTTTATTATAGATTGTTTTGCTTTATTTTATTATTTTGTTTTGATAAATATAAGATAAAATATTAAAATTGCCGTAAAATAAAAAATTCCGCCTAGGCCCCGCCCAGGCCCCGCCTAGGCCCCCTAGGCGCTAGGCCCCCCTCGGCCGCCCGCCTCCCGCCTAGCGCCTTTTAGAACATTGCTGTTTTGGGTAACCTAGAAAACTCAAGAACACTGTCTCTGACAGGATTTGACCGGCATGGATCTTAAGATTGTGTTATTGTTAGAGTGATTTTATATGATAGATTTGTTCCTTTACATGTTGGCTACAACTTGGAACCCTTAAATCACCAAAATGTTATATGGATTGCAAGTTGTGGAAGCCCAAAAGTGGCTACTCGAACTGTTCTTCATTTCTGGGTAACTCAAAAATTGAAGAACAACTCTGACAGCTTATTCAATACTTTCTATCTTGCTTGTGTGATGCAGTATGATCTTGTTTGTTGTTGGATCATGTAGTATTACATTAGTACTACAAGATCTAACCATTAACATGCCCATAAACAACATAGACACTGAATTAATCATGGTCAAAGTAGGTACCAAGAAATTGCATATGAATGTTCTTGAAGCTCAAGAACACATTAGGCGACACTTTCTGTCGCTAAAGGCTTTAGCGACAGACTTATTAATTTTAATTAAATAAATTTTAACAAAAAATCATTTAAAAATAGAAATTACTCCCTCCGTCCCAAATTAATTGCTCAGTTTTGACTTTTTAAAGTCAAATTGACCATTTTTAAAACTAATCTTTTTATTATTTTTGCTAAAATATAGGTGAAGAAATTATAACCAAAAGAAAGTATATACAATTTATTACTAATCCCAATTTTTAGAATTTTAAAAATATATTTATATATGCTTAATTATTAATTCTAAAAATAGTCAATTTGACTTAAAAAAGTCAAAACTGAGCAGTTAATATGGGACGGAGGGAGTAATTTCTAAAAATTCCAAAATTAGTTTTCAAAATTATTTTAAGCTATAAAAATTAACTTTTAATAATTTGACATATTTTTCATAAATATTATTATTTATTTGAATAATAATGATATTAAATTTATTTAATAAATGTATTAAATAAGTTGATTAAAAATGATTTTATTATATTAAAAATTATTTTATATAATAATAAGGTATTTAAAAATATTTTAAGTTATAAAAATAACTTTTAATATTTTAAGATAAATTTCATTAATTATTTAATATTAATGATATTAGATTTATTTAATAATTATATTAAATAAATTAGTTAAAAATGATTTTAATATTATAAAAATCATTGTAAATAAAAATAAAGAGAATAAAGATATTTTAAGTTATAAAACATAACTTTTAATACTTTAAGAAAAATTTCATTAATAATTCAGTATTAATGATATTAAAATTATTTAAAAATTATATTAAATAAATAGTTTAAAAATGATTTTACTGATTTAAAAATCATTTAAAAAGGATATAAATGTTTTAAAAATATTTTAAGTTATAATAAATGACTTTTAATATTTTGGTGAATAATAGATTACTATTTAAATATTAATAGTAATTATTTTAAAATAATTTTAAATATTTTAAAAATCATTTAAGGGTAATATTAATGTTTTAAAAATATTTTGAGTTATTATAAATAACTTTAACATTTTGGCAATGATTTCATTAATATTTTAATATTATTTAAATATTAATGATAATAGAATTATTTAGTATTTAAATTATTTAAAAATGATTCGAGTGTTTGAAAAATCATGACAAATTACAATAATTATTTTAAAATTATTATAAGCCATTGAAAAAATAATATGACTGATATTTAAATTATCTAAAGGAATATTGAACTATAAAATAGAGTTTTAGACTCGATAATTATCAAATAAAGCCGTCGGTACACCGAAATGTTTTAAAAAGTGATTCGGACTTAGATAGTTTGACTAGATATGTGATTATTTATGTCTTTATGAGAAATATAAGTGTGTGACAATGTGTTTAAGTTATGTGTTGACTGCAAATAGCAGTACTAAGTGTTATGATATATTATTCTAATCGACAAAATGATCTTATTAATGGCAGGTCTCTGTATAAAAGATAAAACTAAGTTGTGTAAGCAGCAGATCATGCAAGTATTTGTACCATTGCATTTACTTTATGCAATAGACATGTGTAAGCCAGTTTATTAACTCTACTCTTATTGATTAGGTATCTAACCCTTTGTATTCATACAAGTTCTTGAATTATATTCGTCCATTGATTACTAATGTAACATTAATGTATAATCCATAAATATATTATGTTCATTAATTTTTAAGATTGGTTATGTGACGACCCAGAAATTCGGGTTGTCCAGAATTTAAGTTTAAAGAATTAGTTACTAATAACTTGAATTTTTATTAACACTATTATGTGTTATGTGTTTATTAATCGTTTTATAACCTAGGATGATTATAAGTCGGGAGGATTCTGGCTACGAGCTAAACTGAACGAATAAGAATTTTCAAGACAAAAATAGAATTTTTCCAGGAACAAAAATATTTTCAGCGAAAAAGAGGAAGTAGACACTATTCACCCGACGAAACCCTAAGGGTTAGGGTTCGAATAACCTAAGCCTTTCTGAGAGTTCGATATATCGAAATGACATTCCGTCGAAAGATTTGATGATAATATATTGTGCAAAGTTAAGCCGATAAAAGTTTTTCTCGAAAAACGTGCAGAAATCGAACGAAATAAAAACGACGAAAAGTACTACTATATACTTTTCACTCGTTTAACTATGCTAGGGTAAAACGTGAAGAAAAACGCTTAACGTAAAAAAGTGTTTTTCAGTTTTTCAGAAATCCGAAGAATACGTAAAAGTTAATCGGTAAAGAAAAGACGAAATATCCAAAAATATTTGGATTCTAAGAATCGTAGTTTTTAAAACTGTCGAACGAAACCCGAAAAACGCCAAGGGAAGTTTCGTGAATAGTAAGGAGGTGTAATGAGGAGGTAGGAATAGTATGAAGGTGTGAATAGTAAGGAGGTTAGGTGGGCGATATAACTAAAATACCCCTAACCTTGGTTTTTTATAAATAGGAAGCTTAGTTCATTATTTTGGGATTTTAAAAATCCTACACTTTGAGAGAGAGAGAGAGAGCTCGGATGGGAGAAAGAAGAGGAAAAGGAAGAGGAAAAGATAGCCCGTGTACAAACTTTGTCCGACGGGAGAAGATTAAAGAAAGAAGGTAATCCGAAACATAATCCTAAGTAATTTTTTCTTTAAGTTTTCACGTTAAACGTATAACTCAATGGGAATAGGAAGTTAAAGAAGATTGGAATGATTTCATATGGTTGAAATCATAAGAAAATGAAGAAATAAGAATTAGAAGTTATTTTATAAATTTCTTAAGGAAGTATAAGATTCGTAATGAAATAAAACGATCCGAGTGGATTATATGAATAAGTAGGTGGAATAAGTAAGGAATGATGTTCTATAAATTCAAATTACAATAAAAAGTGAAATCATAATCCAAAATATAGATTAAAATGAAGAACAAATGAAGAACACGCGAAGAACACGAAGAACACGAAGAACGTTGTTGATGGACAAATTTAAAACCATCGTAGGATAATTTATATTGATGGACAAGTTTAATACCATCGCGTATAAGTTAGATGCTTATTGCTTGGTTAGGAACGGTAGAAACGTTCATGAAGAACGGATTAAAACTTAGCTATAATGAAGTTATGACAAAAATTTCGTAAAAGACGAACGAGAATTAGAAAGTTAGTAGATAAACCCGAACGTGTAGGGTTTCATAAGGAAGTAAGAGAACATAGAAAACGTGAGTCGTGGACTCAAGAACGAACGAGTTCCGAGTTCGGATGACCAAATTACGGACGAACGAGCGAAGAACATTAAAAACATAAAAATGCACGAAGGGTGAAGATCAAGCCAATCGAATAGTACGTTAACAGATTCAGAACGAAGTTCTATCTGAGGGGTATTGAAGTACGTAAGATAAGGAAGAGGATGGCTTTGCAGCGACCTCGTTCTGAGTTATAACGAAGAAGTTATGAGATCGGGAAGTACGCGTCTCAAACTTAATGCAAGACTTAGAAAAATTTTCTAGGGTTTGTGCTCGGCGTTGTGACGCCTCCGGATCCGGGTACTTGAAACTCGAACTCAGTGCTTCACGATACCATTTCTATGAGCGGAATAATACTAATAATAATAACAATAATATAAAAATTAAACTTAATTTATATATATCAGAGTC
This sequence comes from Panax notoginseng, assembly GCA_016801055.1. NCBI lineage: Eukaryota > Viridiplantae > Streptophyta > Magnoliopsida > Apiales > Araliaceae > Panax > Panax notoginseng. Next base: position 114,293,468 of record CM029018.1, read on the forward strand.
TAATCCCAAGTACGCAACCTTTACTATAATTCTTTACATGATACATAATACATATCATTATCTTAATACAGTTTAACTATTACAAAAGATACCATTAAACATATTTTGTTTGCTTTCCTTTTCACTTGTTCTTGGCCGAACCTTCGGGTTGATCATGCATAGCTGAAAACATTTAAATTTAAAGCAAGAATGAGCATTTGGGTGCCCAGCAAGTAATAACAATTATAAATATAATTAGCTAACAGAATTAAATATTTTCTTTGTACATCACTTCTACAACGAATTTATAGTTGTGAAGAAAACTGAACCGATAATAATAATAACATAACAATTATATCTCAAATTTTTTAAACTACGTACTGACTATATAAGGAGTTTAGTTGACATACTATGAACATTATTTTAAAATTTCGATAAGGTTTAGCAGAACTTCATCTGCAAACCGTCATAACTTACGGACGCGAGGGTGTACATCCCATGGGCCCTGTATTGATCAATACTACATTGCAAGAACGATATGCTCGTTCACTCTATCCGCCTTGGGTGCATAAAAGTTTTCCCTTGATCGGGATGTTCATACTTAGTCTGGAATCCGAACCAAAACAATTTGATTGGATACAAAAAGGTTTTAACTTATTCAACGACATTTTTGAATATGTGTCTAGCTGGATCAAATAGCTTAGACTATATATATATATATATATATATATATATATATATATCAACATGTGATTAAATACAATGATTATCAAAGTGAGGACACTTATGTAACCATATTTCAAAATTAACGAACAGAATATATATATTAGTTATATAATATAATATCATGTTGATAAACAATGATCGGATATAATATATACGACAATAGGGTTAATACTCTAGTACAATAATAATATAAATCTGAATCTTCTTACTTATGTCCGTTGCATAAAAGAAATGCAAAGGTAAGATACTTTCCTGGTCTGCTGCTTACAATACGCAACATAGATTTATCTTTTATATAGCAACCTATCAGTAATAAGATCATTTTACTGATTAGAATAACATACCGTAACACATAATACTGTTTATTACAGTCAGCAAATAACCTAATCACATTGTCCCACATATTCAACAGTCATTGAATCACAAACAAACATTAATACAGTCAAAATATCTAAGTTCGGATCAATTTCTGAAACATGTCGGTGTATCGACAGTTTTATCGAGTCTAAGACACTATCCTGTTGTTCAAAATCTGTAAGTATCAGTCATATTATTTTTAAATGACTTATAATAATTTTTAAACATTTATTATAATTTATCATGAATTTTCAAACACCGGAATCATTATTAAATAATTTAAATATTAAATATTTCTATTATCATTAAAATTTAATTAATATTAAACTATTAATGAAACCATTTCCAAAAATATTAAAGTTATTTATAATAACTCAAAATAATTTTAAAGTACTAATATTACCCTTAAATGATTTTTAAAATATTTAAAATTATTTTTAAATAATTACCATTAATATTAAAATATTAATGAACTATTTATCCAAATATTAAAAGTCATTAATTATAACTTAAAATATTTTTAATTTATTTATATCCTTTTTAAATGATTTTTAAATTAATAAAACTATTTTAAAACTATTTATTTAATATAATTTATTAAATAAATTTAATATCATTAATAATAAATTAATAATCATTAATATTAAATTATTAATAAAATTATCCTTTAAATATTAAAAGTTATATTTTATAACTTAAAATACCTTTAAACAATTTATTATCATTTAAAATGATTTTTATAACATTAAAATCATTTTTAAACTAATTTGTTTAATATAATTATTAAATAATTTTAACATCATTAATAGTAAATAATTAATGAGATTTTCATTTAAATATTGAAAGTTATAATTTATAACTTAAAATATTTTTAAAATCTTTAGTTTCATTTAAAATGATTTTTCTAATATTAAAATAATTTTTAAACTAATTTATTTAATATAAGTATTAAATAAATCTAATAAATTAATATTTTTCATGACCAAATATCCAATGTTATATTTTATAACTTAAAATATTTCTATAACCTTTATATAATTTTTTTATATAATTTTTAAATCATTAATTCTATTTTTCATCATTTATTTAATACATAACTTAAATATCGTTAATATTAATTTATTAATGAAATTCATCACAAAATATTAAAAGTTATCAAATATAACTTAAATTATTTTCTTATACCATAATATAATTTTAAATAATTTTTCATGTATTAAAATCATTTTTAAAGAATTTATTTAATATTATAATTAAATAAATTAAATACTTTTAATATTCCAAAAATATTAAATATTTATGAAATATATTCAAAATAATAAAAAACTAATTTTTAGATTTTAAAATAATTTTTAGGAATTTATTTTGTATTTTTTAAAACTAATTAATACTAATTATTTAATAAAAATATAATTTTTATATAAAAAAACAGTCGCTAAAGACCACCTATAGTGACAGAACCGTCGCTATAGGTGTTCTTCGTGTTCATCTTGATGCCCAGAAATGCATAGTCAGTGATCGAGTGAGCTTGTTTGACCAATATTAATTCTGAGGGTATTGTGTTTCTAGGAAATATAAAGGTCAGATCATGTAGACATGGTGTACTACTATAAGCTCAACCAATAAAAACGATTAAACAACATAAACTCAAAGAGATCTAAGCAGGCAAAGTCATTGTCAGACACGGTTTGGGTTTTCTGGGTAACCCAGAAACCCAGACAGTGCCACGGTGTCACTTTGAGGCCCGATTATCATACGGTTCTGAGATTAATTAATGCGATCTAAAAGTTCTATCCAGTAGAAGAGATGTTAGGGTACAAATATCAAGCACTGTATCATATTAACAACATCACATGCGCAAGATCAAAGCTGGTCAACCCATGCCAGAAAATGTGTTCTTCACGAATCTGGGTTTTTCCCATAAACTCATAAGGCTGGTAGTCAACCCTACTTTGACCGGTAATATCTTTTATTCTATGCACGATTTATGTGTTATAGATGCATGATCATGTAACCTACATGTCAGTCTACGAATGGAATACAACAACATGGCCAAAACATCAAAGATCAACGATATTAGAAGCTTTGAAAACCTTGTCAAAGACACTTTGGAAATCTGGGCTGCCCAGATTTTCAGTTTTTGTGGTCGGTCAACTGACTTTAACCACAATTATCTTACAACTTGTGCATGATCTGGTCCTATTAAAAGTTCCAGAACACAGATCTCGCAGCATACAACAAGATCAAACATTGAAACAACAAAAAATTAAAACTTAACAACCGAAGATCTATGGGGTCTGACATTTGACTGTCAGACCCAAAAACAACATTTTCCAGATTTTGAAAATTCTCACATTTGTGCACCTTGATGTTATGGATCTAGCATGTGCCAACCCATATCACTTATAGACACTACATAGAACATATTACAATGCATAAACACAACTTTTAACAGAAGATCAAGGTCAAATTTTTGATTAGGGTTTTATACCTTTATGCATCAATTCTTGATTCTGAGCTTCTAGATCTGTTATGGTGATAGTGAGGCTTGGATTGGGGACTGAAACACTTTCGAAATTCGTGGCTTTGGGTGAGAGAGAAGTCTAGGTTGAGTGTTGGTGAATAATGCAATAAAATGAGCACTTTTCTCTCACATGATCTTTATATACTTGCTAGATGCAATGAACTTGCTGAGATATATGGCTGATATAAGTCACATGGCAAGTCAATAGTTGGTCACCAACTACATTATAGCTAGATTTACAAGTTTTGTCCAATAATGCAACAAGGGGTAAAATTGTCATTAGCCGTATGAATTTAATGACATTTTAGCCATTGGTCTAACCCTTAGGGTTTAACCCTAAGGTTTAGTACAAAATTAAAGCATTTCTAGTTTAGGGTTTGTAAAATAAAATAAAATTTTAGTTTCTAAAAATTGTAATTAGGATTTCTTCATATAGTTTAGGATTTTAAATTACTTAAAATTTAAAATTAGGTTTAATAGCTCACTAATTAGCATTAAGGCTTAAAATTAGCAATTAGGGTTACCCATTTAGCAATTAGGGTTACAATTATTTAAATTAGGGTTTATAATATAAATATTAGGATTTTCTAGAAATTTAATATTTATAAATATTAATTAGGGTTTACCTAATCAATATAAAATTCTATAATACTTCACCTTAATCGTAATCACATAGTTACATAGCAGTTTCGAACTCAAATTGAGTTTTAAATTAGGGTTTCTAATTAAGGTTTCTAACTTTTAGAAATTAGGGTTTTTAAGTTTAGAAATTAGGTTTTTCCTAATTATTATATAAATGTATAATAACTGTCATTAGACACATTAACATAGTATTATAATTATAAAATGACTTAACAAATTCTTTAAAGTCGTAATTGACTTTTGAATTATGGTTTCTAATCAATTAGAGTCCATAAATATTAATTAGGGTTCAAAATAATTAGGATTTTCCCTAATTAAAAATTTTATTCTATCATACAAGTCATTATTCATATAACACAGTGACTTAACAGATTTTAAAGTCTTATTTAACTGCAAAACTAGGGTTTATCAGTAACACTAGGGTTTGGTCGTAATACACCATAATTGACCAACCATTAATAATACGTACATACAGTACATATTTATAATACTGAAAAATAAAAATATAATTAATACTATATTATTATTCTTATTCCTTGATCAAAATTCAAAATTAGGGTTTGGATTTCATATATGATTTTCATAAATATACATCCCATTATTAATTAAGTTAAATATTTAGCTTAATTAATTCTGAAATAAATTCATATAATAAAATAGTTATTATAATAATTCTATAACCATATCATATAATATTTAAATAATATATAACTATATTTTCATAGAAAATATTTAATAAAAACATTTTTACTATAAATTAATTATTATAAGAATATACTTTATAATAATCAATAATTATAAAAATAAAATTATTTGTAAATATTCATGTAATAAATATATTTTTATTTACCACATAAATACATATACACATTATCTTGTACAAATCCTCATCTTTAAATAAATAAAAAAATTTATACGCAAAATTTTTGATTTAATTATATATAAAATATAGGGTTATTATTCACCCTCCCTTATAAAGATTCCGTCCCCGGAATCACCGTTTTAAAACCTATACATACCAGGGTACATAGCATACACAATTATTGCGAGCAAATCTCAATCATAATTGATCGAACCGATCTTTAACTATTCAACATAAAGCTTATCTATCTGGCTACGTGGAAATTTGATTTCTAAGAGAACTCAAATTCTTCCTTCAAAATAACCTATAAAATAACTTACTATATATATAAGAAAATAATATATAAGAAAATAAAATGGGTTTGAATAATACTTGGAGTTGCATTCCCGGCTGCTACCGTATCTTGTACATTCATGCTGAAGACTCATGTGGTTAGTTCTGTTGGCTTGTTTGTTGATTTCATTAGTTTGCTTGTTGATGTTGGTCCCGTTGTCGCTAATGTCCTGCTGTCTTTTCCCGTATTCACATTCCTTGCCTCCATTCTCTTTCTTTAACAGTCTTTCACCTTATGCTCCATTAATTCACAAATAAAACAGCTACTGTACATTCTTGGATTGGGACAGTTGATCCTCGAAATCCTGGTGATACGATTGCCTTGACGTCTTTGAAGTTTGCCAATTGATCATCTGACTGATCTTTCCGTGGCTGGTATTCCGTTCTGCATAGCTTGATCGACCATATTCGAGAAATTCTGCATCGGGTCTGTTTGTCTTCTAGCTTTGTTGACAGGTTCTTCTGTCCGTGTATTTCGTTTTCACCTTGGCAGAATTATCACAAATTATTCTTTATTAACTTACATTCTAAGCCTTATCCTATACGTTTAACATATAACGCGAAAGTTTCTACTCAAATAATCATGTATTCAAAATATTAGATTTTTAAAATTTGATTTACTGTAATAACCAGTGTTCAGACAAATAATTACTATCTTTATACCAACTTATTTCATTAATCCAACATAGACTCATATTCGTTGCACTTGACATATCATAGCACATATTGCTTTAAACATCCACTATCCCTTGGTGACTCAACAGTCGGGAATCGCTGCTACAACTTATACAAAGTTAAGAATATTACCTTATGCAGACATACCTATCATATACACATCAGAGAATCATACATATTCAAATAATACTAATACTACTTATTTCTTACATCTTCACTAATGATCATTTACTTAGTATTCTATATATTTCCACTATTCTCAATAATCCATTCACACCTAACTATACTTAATTCGTCCAACTTATAACACATTTTGAGTTTAAGAACTCACCACAAACATATGAGTTTAAAAACTCGACATTGACCACATATTTTTTAACTATAATCTGCCTATCTGCTACATTATCGTTTCTGGGTCCAGTACTATATTTTTCAAAATAACCACCTCATTGAGGTAGCTTTCAATGTGAGCCTCTATTTTAGCTATTAGCTTTGACATTGGCTCGGTTATGAAAATTAAATCTTTCTTTACAATCTAAGGATATCCCAATTTTTTTCCACCTAATATCTACACAAAACTATCTTTATTATCACGTAGTATATACACACAGCAAATAATAGTTTTATATAAGTTATCTTTTATTTTGTTTGACAATGAATTTATTCAATTCATCTCCTTATAAACTCTATATGAGTTATTTGTATTTTCAACGTTTCCTCTGTTCTAAGGTTATAGCCTAAGGTCTTTCCCACCTAAGGTTTCAAACCCTAAGCTCTGATACCATGATGTGATGCCCCCGGATCCGGGTACTTGAAATCCAAACTCGGTACTTCACGATACCATTTCTATGAGCGGAATAGTACTAATAATAATAACAATAATTTAAAAATTAAACTTAATTTATATATATAAGAGTCTAATCCCAAGTACGCAACGTTTACTATAATTCTTTACATGATATATAATGCATATCATTATCTTAATACAGTTTAACTATTACAAAAGATACTATTAAACATATTTTTTTTGCTTTCCTTTTCACTTGTTCTTGGCCGATGTGAGAGCCCTGAATCCGGGCCCCAAATCACCGCGGATCCAGTTCAATCATTCTATCACTATTACTATATTTGCAGAAGATACAAACATAAATTATTTATACAATACATTTAACACACTATTTCTCCAAAGTCGAGTAACCTTCACATAAATACAATTCGTAACCTGTCTAACATATATCATATTATCATACTATACTATTACAATTTTAATTGCACACGTGTACTAAAGCTGGAACTGTCTTTAACCTTTCCTTGTATCTGACGTAATCGTCTTAATCTATAATGTTAATCATGATATAGCAAGGGTGAGCATAAGATTGCCCAGCAAGTTTAAATTCAATAATATAATGATATATCATGATTAAAAGAATCTGAATAATAAGCTGGCTATAATTCAAGAATATAATTGTGAACTAGCAGGAACAAGTTTTATGACTGAACAAGTATTTAACATGAACAATATCTGGACCAAATGGTGATGAAGGTGATCAGCCTTTCATACCTGACTTATACATGCAATATGTACAAAGTACAATTCTACAATGACAATCAACAATGATTAACCATAAGCATATCTGAATGAAACAACTCTTAGTAGAGTTAAGTAAAAACTTGTAGGTTCGGTTGATTACTGGTATGCAATTTATAACGCTTTATCCGAAGACCTAATATTAGTAATATTGATCTCCAATATTAGAATAATATCATCACATATATATATATATATATATATATATATATATATATATATATATATATATATATATATATATATATATTCACAGAATAACCTAAGCACATAACACATAACCCTATCAGTCTACAATACACATATGACTTGGTATCAAGTCAAATTATTGGTGTCTGAGTTGAACCCGACATAAATCTGACATCCCGACGGTCTAGTCGGACAAATCTCGAGTTTAAGTTTAATTAAACTCTGTCTAAACACTTAACCATTATCTAAGATAATTTATTAACAGTCAAAATATTTTTCTAAGTCTCATAATAATTTTTAGATAATTAATACTATTTATCATAAATTTTCAATCATTAAACTTATATTTAAATAAATTAAATACCACACAATTCTTTTATCATTAATATTTATTTAATACCAAATATTATTGAAAGTCATCACTTAATATTATAATATATTTATAATATCACAAAGGATTTTTAATACTTTAAAATCACCTTTATATGATTTTTAAACAATTAAATTCATTATCCGATAATTGCTATTAATATTAAAATATAAATATTTCCATGACAAAATATCAAAAGTTATATTTTATAACTTAAAATATTTTTATAACGCTTAAATCATTTTTATATGATTTTTAAAATATAAATTCGATTTTTTTCCATAATTTATTTAATATATTTATTAAATAAACTAATTATCATTAATATTGATTAATTAATGAAATTCGTCACAAAATATTAAAAGTCATTGAAAATAACTTAAAATATTTTATTATACCATAATAATATTTTTCATGATTTTTTATGTATTAAAATTATTTTTAAATAATTTATTTAATATTATAATTAAATAAATTAAATACCATTTATATTCCAAAAATATTAAATATTTATGAAATATACTCTAAATAATTAAAAACTATTTTTCAGACTTTGAAATAATTTTTCAGAATTTATTTTGTATTTTTAATAATTAAAAACTATTTAATTCGATTTATTTAATTAAAAATATTAATTTTAGAAAATAAATGTCGCTAAAGGTACCATTGGCGACAAAACCGTCGCTAATGGTGTTTTTGGGCTGTTCTTGAACAAACCCAGAACATCATGTCAGGGTTCGAGTCATCAGGTTTAACTAGACTTTGATTCGTGGTTATATGGTTTCTGGGAAAGTTATTAAGTTAGTGTTGTAGTACTGATGCAGTACTACAACCATAAACAAGTTTCATGACCAAAATCTAACACTACGGAGAGATTAATGCTACCGAAATCGTTGTCAGAAGCTATTCTTCATTTCTGGGTTTTCCAGAAATGAAGAATAGTCCGAGCTGGCCACTTGTGATCTTAATAACTTGCATCCTAAGCTTGCTTAATGTGATATTAAGGTTCCAATGTGTAGTAGAGATTTCAGTGAACAACTCTATATCCTCATACTAGTCTAACAACAACAACAAATGAAGATTCGAGCCGGTCAAAGTAGCGTCCAAGAAACTGCCTTTGAAGATTCTGGGTTACCCAGAACTTCATGCGGCCAGTTGGTCAACGGTAGTTTGACTGCTCATTACTACGATTCGGATACAGATCTGGTTGATCTAAAGCCTTGAGTATGTAGCTTACATAACATGCTACAAGGATCAATAAACAACATGGACTAAACACCAACACACAGTAAGATCAAGGCCCTGCAAAGTGACCGTCAGACTTTTCTGGGCAAACTTGGTTACCTAGAAACAGTTAGTCGTGGCCGGTCAACGCAGTTTGACTGCGCATATCTTTCAATCTACTAATGATCTGGCCTTGTTCCTAGCTTCATGACATAGAACACCTTTATAACATAAAACAACATATATCTAAAACAGAGAAAGATCTAGGGCCTCTGACATATGACTGTCAGACCATTTTTTTCCAGATTTCCAGATTTCTAAAAACTCAAATTTCGAGAACTTTGATGTTATAGATATGTGATCTAGCAACCCAGATCACTTATTAACACCTTAATACACAACTTTAACTAACAACCTACAACATCTAACATCAAATACAAAGATTTCAAGATTTAGGGTTCTTATACCTTTGAGATTTGATTTTTGATTTCTGACTTTGTGATCTGATCTTGGCTTGCTACTAGATGATCATAACTTTGTTTCTCACTCCTTCTCACTCTAGATTTCAGAAATTATAGAGAGAGAGAGTCTAGGTTGCTTTTGAAAGTAAGGTAAGTTACTTTACTTAACTTATAAGTTTAATTTTTTTTTTCAATGTATCTAAGGTTTCAAGGTGACAATGAATTGGCTGATATAAGTCACATGCCTAGGGTTTAGTGTTAGTGAACAACTTCACCTAAATTCAAAGCCTACCTACTAACTCATTAAAGAATTACTAAAAGGGTAAAATGGTCATTTTCATACCATTTTATTTCTAGATTTGTCATTTGTTGCAAACTCTTAGGGTTTAGGGTTTGGAACCCTTAGGGTTGAGGGTTGGAAAACCTTGAGGTTTAGGGTTTAACCCTTAACTTTTCAAATTTAATTTCTAAAATTTTCGAATTTCGGTTTTAAATATCGAAAATTAATATTTCTAAATTATAATTAGGATTCGATAATTATATTAATATTTCCTAATCACAATTTAAATCTTGCTAATTAGGATTAGTATTTCCTAATTAAAATTGTTAATTAAGCAATTAGGGTCAAAATGGTCATTAGGGTTTATAACCCAAAATTAGGGTTTCTAATAGAAATTTTTTTTTCCTAAATTAGGAATTAGATTTCGTAATTAGATTAATGTTTTCTAATTACTATAACTTGAAAATTAGAATTACTATTTCCTAATTAACATTAAAACTATTTAATTAACACTTAGGTTTCCCGAATTATAAATTAGGGTTTTAAATCCCGAAATTATGGTTTTCTAAATTTAAAAATTAGGGTTTGCTAATTAAGTAAGCTTTACTCTAATTAATATTATAATTCATAGCACTTGAGCATTATAATTATCCTTTAAGTTCCCAAATTAGGGTTTTAAATTTTTGAATTAGAGTTTCGAATTCCCAGAACTGAAATTAGGTTTTTCAGAACCTATTTTAGGGTTTCTTGTTAATCGCTAGGGTTTTCTAACAGAACGTTGACGTTCTTAATACATACCTAGGGTTTGTCACATATATCATTTATCTAGTCAACTCTTGACCCTTAACCACATTCTGAATACATAAATGACCATATACACAGAACATAAACACTTATACACTTAATCCTGAATAATTCACCTAAAATTCTTCACAGAATTTTGAAATCCTCAAAATTCGTTCTTACAAATATCAAACACATACACTTATTTTCTGTCTAGGTTCTAATATTGAACCTTAAATCAATTAATTAAAATTTTAAAATTTTCTAAATTCTCGAGTTGTCACAGCCGAACCTTCGGGTTGATCATGCATAGCTGAAAATATTTAAATTTAAAGTAAGAATGAGAATTTTGGTGCCCAGCAAGTAATAACAATTATAAATATAATTAGCTGAAAGAAATAAATGTTTTCTTTGTACATCGTTTCTACAATGAATTTATAGTTGTGAAGTAAATTGAACCGATAATAATAATAACATAACAATTCTATATCAAATTTTTGAAACTACGTATTGACTATATAGGGAGTTTAGTTGACATACTATGAACATTGTTTTAAATTTTCGATAAGGTTTAGCAGAACTTCATCTGCAAACCGTCATAACTTACGGGCGCGAGGGTGTACATCCCATGGACCCTGTATTGGTCAATACTACATTGCAAGAACGATATGATCGTTCACTCTGTCCGCCTTGGGCGCACAAAAGTTTTCCCTTGATTGGGATGTTCATACTTAGTCTGGAATCCGAACGAAAACAATTTGATTGGATACAAAAAGGTTTTAACTTATTCAACGATATTTCTGAATCTGTGTTTAGCTGGATCAAATAGCTTAGACTATATATATATATATATATATATATATATATATATATATATATATATATATATATCAATATGTGATTAAATACAACGATTATTCAAGTGAGGACACTTGTATAACCATATTTCAAAATTAACGAACAGAATATATATATGAGTTATATAATATAATATCATGTTGATAAACAATGATCGGATATAATATATACGACAATAGGGTTAATAATCTAGTACAATAATAATATAAATCTGAATCTTCTTATTCATGTTCATTGCATAAAAAAATGCAAAGGTAGGATACTTGCTTGGTCTGCTACTTCCAATACGCAATTTAGATTTATCTTTTATATAGCAACCTATTAGTAATAAGATCATTTTACTGATTATAATAACATATCATAACACATAATACTGGTTATTGCAGTCAGCACATAACCTAATCACATTGTCACACATATTCAACAGTCATTGAATCACAAACAAACATTAATATCCGAATCAATTTCTGAAACATGTCGGTGTACCGACAGTTTTATCGGGTAATTATCGTGTCTAAGACACTATCCTGTTGATCAATATCTGTAAGTATCAGTCATATTATTTTTAAATGACTTATAATAATTTTTAAATATTTATTATAATTTATCATGAATTTTCAAACACCGGAATCATTATTAAATGATTTAAATATTAAATACTTCTATTATCATTAATATTTAATTAATATTAAACTATTAATGAAACCATTGTCAAAAATATTAAAGTTATTTATAATAACTCAAAATAATTTTAAAGTACTAATATTACCCTTAAATGATTTTTAAAACATTTAAAATTATTTTTAAATAATTACCATTAATATTAAAATATTAATGAACTATTTATCCAAATATTAAAAGTCATTAATTATAACTTCAAATATTTTTAATTTATTTATATCCTTTTTAAATAATTTTTAAATTAATAAAATTATTTTAAAATTATTTATTTAATATAATTATCAAATAAATTTAATATCATTAATAATAAATTAATAATCATTAATATTAAATTATTAATAAATTTATCCTTTAAATATTAAAAGTTATATTTTATACTTAAAATACCTTTAAATAATTTATTATCATTTAAAATGATTTTTATAATATTAAAATAATTTTAAAACTAATTTGTTTAATATAATTATTAAATAACTTTAACATCATTAATAGTAAATAATTAATGAGATTTTCTTTTAAATATTGAAAGTTATAATTTATAACTTAAAATATTTTTAAAATCTTTATTTTCATTTAAAATAATTTTTCTAATATTAAAATAATTTTTAAACTAATTTATTTAATATAAGTATTAAATAAATCTAATATATTATTATTTTTCATGACCAAATATCCAAAGTTATATTTTATAACTTAAAATATTTTTATAACCTTTATATAATTTTTAAATCATTAATTCTTTTTTTCATCATTTATTTAATACATAAATTAAATATCATTAATATTAATTTATTAATAAAATTCATCACAAAATATTAAAAGTTATCAAAAATAACTTAAATTATTTTCTTATACCATAATATAATTTTAAATGATTTTTCATGTATTAAAATCCTTTTTAAAGAATTTATTTAATATTATAATTAAATAAATTAAATACTTTTAATATTACAGAAATATTAAATATTTATGAAATATATTCAAAATAATAAAAAACTAATTTTCGAATTTTAAAATAATTTTTAGGAATTTATTTTGTATTTTTCATAATTAAAAACTAATTAATACTAATTATTTAATAAAAATATAATTTTTATATAGAAACAGTCGCTAAAGACCACCTATAGCGACAGAAACATCGCTATAGGTGTTCTTTGTGTTCATCTTGAAGCCCAGAAATGCATAGTCAGTGATCAAGTGAGCTTGTTTGACCAATATTAATTCTCAGGGGTATTGTGTTTCTGGGAAATATAAAGGTCAGATCTTGTAGACATGGTGTACTACTATAAGCTCAACCAATAAAAACGATTAAACAACACAAACTTAAAGAGATCTAACCAGGCAAAGTCATTGTCATAGACGATCTAGGTTTTCTGGGTAACCCAGAAACCTATACAGTGCCACGCTGTCACTTTGAGGCCCGATTATCATACGGTTTTGAGATTAATTAATGCGATCTAAAAGTTCTATCCAGTAGAAGAGATGTTAGGGTACAAATATCAAGCACTGTATCATATTAACAACATCACATGCGCAAGATCAAAGCTGGTCAACCCATGCCAGAAAATGTGTTCTTCACGAATCTGGGTTTTTCCCAGAAACTCATAAGGCTGGTGGTCAACCCTACTTTGACCGGTAATATCTTTTATTCTATGCACGATTTATGTGTTATAGATGCATGATCATGTAACCTACATGTCTGTCTACGAATGGAATACAATAACATGGCCAAAACATCAAAGATCAGCGAGATCAGAAGCTTTGAAAACCTTGTCAGAGACACCTGGGAAATCTGGGTTGCCTAGATTTTCAGTTTTCGTGGTCGGTTAATTGATTTTGACCACAATTGTCTTACAACTTGTGCATGATCTGGTCCTATTAAAAGTTCCAGAACACAGATCTCACAGCATACAACAAGATCAAACATTGAAACAACAAAAAAAACTTAACAACCGAAGATCTATGGGGTCTGACATTTGACTGTCAGACCCAAAAATAACATTTTCCAGATTTTGAAAACTTTCAAATTCGTGCACCTTGATGTTATGGATCTAGCATGTGCCAAACCAGATCACTTATAAACACTACATAGAACATATTACAATGCATAAACACAACTTTTAACAGAAGATCAAGGTCGAATTTTTGATTAGGGTTTTATACCTTTATGCATCAATTCTTGATTCTGAGCTTCTAGATCTGTTATGGTGATAGTGGGGCTTGGATTGGGGACTGAAACACTTATGAAATTCGTGGGTTTGGGTGAGAGAGAAGTCTAGGTTGAGTGTTGGTGAATAATGCAATAAAATGAGCAATTTTCTCTCACATGATCTTTATATACTTGCTAGATGCAATGAACTTGCGGAGATATATGGCTGATATAAGTTACTCGGCAAGTCAATGGTTGGTCACCAACTACATTATAGCTAGATTTACAAGTTTTGTCCAATAATGCAACAAGGGGTAAAATTGTCATTAGCCGTATGAATTTAATGGCATTTTAGCCATTGGTCTAACCCTTAGGGTTTGACCCTAAGGTTTAGCACAAAATTGAAGCATTTCTAGTTTAGGGTTTATAAAATAAAATAAAATTTTAGTTTCTAAAAATTGTAATTAGGGTTTCTTCATATAGTTTAGGATTTTAAATTACTTAAAATTTGAAATTAGGTTTAATACCTCACTTATTAGCATTAATGCTTAAAATTAGCAATTAGGGTTGCCCATTTAGCAATTCGGGTCACAATTATATAAATTAGTGTTTATAATATAAAGATTAGGATTTTCTAGAAATTTAATATTTCTAAATATTAATTAGGGTTTACCCAATCAATATAGAATTCTATAATACTTCACCTTGAACGTAATCACACAGTTACATAGCAGTTTCGAACTCAAATTGAGTTTTAAATTAGGGTTTCTAATTAAGGTTTCTAACTTTTAGAAATTAGGGTTTTTAAGTTTAGAATTTATGTTTTTCCTAATTATTATATAAATGTATAATAATTGTCAATAGACACATTAACATATAATTATAACTACAAAATGCTTAACAAATTCTTTAAAGTCGTAATTGACTTTCGAATTAGGGTTTCTAATCAATTAGAGTCCATAAATATTAATTAGGGTTCAAAATAATTAGGGTTTTCCCTAATTAAAAATTTTATTATATCATACAAGTCATTATTCATATAACACAGTGACTTAACAGATTTTAAAGTCTTATTTAGCTGCAAAACTAGGGTTTATCAGTAACACTAGGGTTTGGTCACAATACATCATAATTGACCAACCATTAATATTACGTATATACAATACATATTTATAATACTGAAAAATAAAAATATAATTAATACTATATTATTATTCTTATTCCTTGATCAAAATCCAAAATTAGGGTTTGGATTTCATATCTGATTTTCAGACATATACATCCCATTATTAATTAAGTTAAATAACTAGCTTAATTAATTCTGAAATAAATTCATATAATAAAATAGTTATTATAATAATTCTGTAACCATATCATATAATATTTAAATAATATATAACTATATTTTCATAGAAAATATTTAATAAAAACATTTTTACTATAAATTAATTATTATAAGAATATACTTTACAATAATCAATAATTATAAAAATAAAATTATTTATAAATATTCATGTAATAAATATATTTTTATTTACCACATAAATACATATACACATTATATTATACAAATCCTCATCTTTAAATAAAAAAAAATTTATGCGCAAAATTTTTGATTTAATTATATAGAAAATATCGGGTTATTACAGGCACCACAGCACGAGCTCGGGGCATCTTGTAATGTTAATTGGCGCCGCAGCGCGAGAGTTAATGAAGGACTCGGCGCCGCAGCGCCAGACTAAAGAAGAAGATGACGTAGGGTCGCGCCACAGCGTAAGAGATAATGAAGAGAGTGGCGCCGCAGTGCCAGTGTAGGGGAAAAGCCAGAGAAGTGCTTTTAACTGCTCAGCTCTTGGGGGAAACGTAAGGGAAGATAAAGAACATAATGTCCAACTAATGTAACACTTAATTAATTGTTTTTAAACCTTTAAGGAAGGTTGAACGGAAAGATTAAACGAGAGTGAAAGGCCAAGATTTTAGGTGCGGGTTACGTAACCGATATCCGGGGACCGTAGTTGCAATAAATGAACGTGAGGGATGGCTATGGTTGTGATTCCTTAAACGTTGAGTGATGAAGGTAATAAATAACGAAAGTATTAAGCAAGATAGGAATGTTATCAAGAAAGCCATAACTAACGGTAATAATATTAATGGAAGCCGATAGTGATTCAGATGGAGAATGATAGAATGAAATGTAAGCGTTAAACACTTTAACCGACATGAAGGTTGAGTGTATGCAAATACTAAACGGATAGAACCTACACCACGTGTATGGTTTGACCGTAAGATAATGAAGATCAATGATTAAACCATAAATGGTAAAGGACTGAATTAAAGACAATGACGTTAACATAACAAAGCCGAGTTAATGATTAAACTTGAATGATCGCTCTGAGTATACAAAAGACTATATGACTTAGTCGGATAAAGAATGAATCCTGAGGTATGGCCTTTAGTTGACAAAAAGACATAAGGAATAAGAAATTGACTTAACAAACGTTATAGTTAATGGGCCAGATAAGTTACGATAAGTTAGGTTATGGTACAATCGTAACCTTTGATGGTTGACATATAGGAGCAGGGCTAAACAATTCCTTTAGAGAGCGAAGGTATATACGAAACTGGCAACAGTGTAAATTCGACGAGAACTTGTTTGTTGGTTGTTTTGGGAAACCACTCAGAGTACCATATGGACTACTAGCAGAGAAGCGATGTGTGTTGAGTCCTAGAGAAGTTATAAGAAGAAGATAAGAATATAAATCATCCAAGATGATGAACGTTTTGAGTAAGACATCTCCATATGTCATAAGGCCTTAAACTAGTAAAGGAAGTTAGTCGCGTAAACTTATATTGCAAGAACGCAAACCCTAAGAAGTAAAGTTAACTAAACCAATGCGTAAGTCAAGTATATGACTAATTAATGTTTATGTTTTCTCCTTATGTGCTACATAGGAATTGGATTGAGCAATTCACCGTAAGCTATAGCTGTGCGTAACGCAAGTTTTCTAACTTCATTCATATTCTAAATGAATGCTAGTTTCTTAAACTTCTCAGATGTTGAACTTGAGAAGTTCTGTCTATATGTGAATGTGTGATATTTGTACAAGGTGGTAGAACGTATGAGGCCTTGAGCCATAATTTGAACAGTTCGGTGTTTCTATGATATGAACTGTTCTATGATTGAGCTGTTCAATACAAGTATGTCCTATTTATACATGAACTGTTATTGTTAAGTCTGTGGTAATGATTCTAGCTAGACAGGATATGTATGAAAAAGGTAGAGGAATGAAAGTATTTCAAAGTGAAAGTGACTGATGTTCTAAGATGATAGGAATCGAGACTTTTCCTACTATTCAAGCTGCTTCATAACCTTTGTTCGGTTATAGAAGTTCTAAAGAAATGTTTGAATATTGAAGTTGTTTGTTCAACTGTTATGACTTGCTGGGTAATTGAATGCTCACTCTTGCTTTAAATGAAAAATAATTTTCAGCGACCAAGGTTAGAAGAACTTAAGGATCCCGTAAAGATCAAGCTGACGGTATCCCGATGAAGTACCATTCAGAATATGAATGAGCGAGAAGATCAAGTGAAGGCTTGTAATGTAAAAAGATGAAATTAAATTATAGACTAGTTTAATGAACTGTTATATATCCTTGGTGGTGGATAAAAGTCACTCTTGTAAGATGAAATGAATAATGTAATTATCATTATTTATAATGAAAGAGGTTATAAGGTTTTCAAAACCTGTGATTTGAGAGTGTATGTTGTTATATTTCAATATATAATGATATATGTTGTATGAATGATGTACTCGTAACATACAAAATTTGGGTGTGAAGATTGACCGGATTTCGGGGCGTTACAAGTTGGTATCAGAGCTAATAGGTTATAAACCTTAAGTAGGAGTACCTAAGACTATAATCGTAGAGAGAAGGATAAGAAGATCACCACGTGATCATAGTGATTCGTAGTAACAAATGAATTGTTAAACGATGAATGATTTATAGCTAACGCTATGAATGAAGGGTACTATGAAGTAGTACGGGAAGAAGAACTTAGATTGGGTTGTGAAGGATAGTATATGAAGTAAAGAAAATTCGTATTAAGTAAAGAGAGATTTAGGAGTTGTAAAATTTCAATTGAGGACTCATGTGATAGCTGAGTTGTATAAATCTTTGTTATGGGCAGAGGTTTGTGCTTGGTGTAACAACTGCTTAGCTTATTATAATGATAATCATTGGGATTAGTCGCGCTATCAATATGTAAATGGCGAGAAGGTGAGAGAACGATAAGGTAGGTACGAGTTCTTGAAACTCATACTTATGGTAAGTTCGTGACTCATAATAATATGGTATATTTTCGAACATCTCAGCGAATGGACGCCTATGGTCTGATTGTATAGTTCTTAAATTCATATTATCGTGAAAAGTTCCTGAACTCATAATGTGTGGTAAGTTGATGGACTGTACTAAGGTATAGGAATGTTTAGACTGAAAATGAGTTATTTTTAGTAGGCTTATTATTGAAGGTACTAGAGAAGATTAAGTATTGTCACAAGTAAGACAATGAAGGGAGATGGAGAATAGGATATTCCAGGTCATCTAGCTATGCTAGATTTCAAACTTTATTAAAATCGTGTTGGTATGTACATTTTAAAAAGGAAAGAATTGGTTCAACTTTTGAAACCAACAGATTTTAAAAGAGCTATTCTTGGTATGTCTATGCTAATTACTTCGGCTAGACAAAAATTGATTTAAAATATCAAAATGAATTTTATATGATCATTGCAATTGATGCAAAGATGGTAAAAGGATGGAGTTATTAATGCAATTAAATCTGGTGTTGGATGTGATCTTAGGATCAACAACCTGCTATGGTATGATGTATAATGATGAAGTCACAAACTGACGAAGTCCTCAACGTACTGTGAAAAGTACGGTATCATGACGTCATAAAACGTTTTGATGTATTGCGAAAAGAATTTACAGAAGTAGTCAATGTCAATTGAGTTGACTAGACGAATATTTCACGTTGATATCCAATTTATTGGTATGGTCTAAGCTACTTGATTCGGCTAGACAAATGGTATGTCATGTTTAAAAGAAAATCGAGCTTTCTTTGAAGAAGTTGTGCCAAACCAAATTGTTTTGGTGTGGAATCTAATGATTAAGTCTGAGGTGAAAATATTCTAAAATGGGGTATACGATGGGTAAGAGGTAGTTGCTTACTTTGTGATTGTAAACTGGCCGTGGAAGAAAGGTTACGACGTCATGCTGTTAAATCCTGTAAGAGTTCATGGTCGATTTGACCCCTCAGCAAAAGTATAAAACATTTTAAAAGGAAATTTTACATTCCTCGTTATTCCTTCTGCTTCATGATTCTTGATAGGTTATGGGGGTTAGGAATGAGGGAAAGATAAGAACTCCGTTGAAGGGAAGTTGAGAAGAAGGGTAGGCTAAAATTTTGAGGACAAAATTATGTGAAGAAGGGGTGAGTGTGATGACCCGGGTAAGGGTGTGGTTTTAAGAAATTCTGAGGACGGAATTTTTATAATGAGGGAAGAGTGTGACGACCCGGAAATTCGGGTTGTCCAGAATTTAAGTTTAACGAATTAGCTATTAATAACATGAGTTTTTATTAATACTATTATGTGCTATGTGTTTATTAATCGTTTTATAACCTAGGATGATTATAAGCCGAGAGGATTCTGGCTACGAGCTAGACTAAACGAATAAAAATTTTCAAGACAAAAATAGAATTTTTTCGCGAACAAAAATATTTTTGTGGAAAAAGATGAAATATGCATTATTCACCCGATGAAACCCTAAGGGTTAGGGTTCGAATAATCTAAGCCTTTTCGAGAGTTCGGTATGTCGAAATGATATTTCGTCAAAAGAGTTGACGATAATATATTGTGAAAAGTTAAGTAAGCCGATAAAAGTTTTACTCGAAAAACGTACAGAAATCGGACGAAATAAAAACGACGAAAAGTACTACTATGTATTTTTCACTCGTTTAACTACGCTAGGGTGAAACGTGAAGGAAAACGCTTAAGGCCAAAAAGTGTTTTTCAATTTTTTGGAAATTCGACGAATACGTAAAAGTTAATCGGTAAAGAAAAGACGAAATATCCAAAAATATTTAGATTCCGAGAATCGCAGTTTTTAAAACTGTCAGACGAAACCCGAAAGACGCCAAGGGAAGTTTTGTGAATAGTAAGGAGGTGTATTGAGGAGGTGGGAATAGTATGGAGGTGTGAATAGTAAGGAGGTTTGGGGGGCAAAATGACTAAAATACCCCTAACCTTAGTTTTCTATAAGTAGGAAGCTTTGTTCATTGTTTTGGGATTTTGAAAATCCTACACTTTGAGAGAGAGAGAGAGAGAGAGCTCGGATGGGAGAAAGAAGAGGAAGGGGAAGAGGAAAAGATAGCTCGTGTACAAACTTTGTCTGACGGGAGAAGATTAAAGAAGTAAGGTAATCCGAAACTTAACCCTAAGTAATTTTTTCTTTAAGTTTTCACGTTAAACGTATAACTTAATAGGAATAGGAAGTAAAAGAAGTTGGAATGATTTCATATGGTTGAAATCATAAGAAAATGAAGAAATAAGAATTATAAGTTATTTTATAAATTTCTTAAGGAAGTATAAGATTCGTAATGAATTAGAACGATCCGAGTGGATTATATGAATAAGTAGGTGGAATAAGTAAAGAATGATTTTTTATAACATCAAATTCTAATAAAAAGTGAAATCGTAATCCAAAATATCGATTAAAATGAAGAACGAACGAAGAACACGAAGAACACACGAAGAACGTTGTTGATGGACAAATTTAAAACCATCGTAGGATAATTGTTGTTGATGGACAAGTTTAAAACCATCGCGTATAAGTTAAATGCTTATTACTTGGTTAGGAACGGTAGAAACGTTCATGAAGAACGGATTAAAGCTTAGCTATAACGAAGTTATGGCAAAAATTTCGTAAAAGACGAACGAGAATTAGAAAGTTAGTAAATGAACCTGAACGTGTAGGGTTTCATAAGGAAGTAATAGAACATAGAAAATGTGAGTCGTGGACTCAAGAATGAATGAGTTCCGAGTTCGGATGACCAAATTACGGACGAACGAGCGAAGAACATTAAAAGCATAAAAATGAACGAAGGGTTAAGATCAAGCTAATCGAATGGCACGTTAATGGATTCAGAAAAAAGTTCTGTCCAAGGGGTATTGATGTACGTAAGATAAGGAAGAGGATGGCTTTGGAGCGACCTCGTTCCGAGATCGGGAAGTATGCGTCCCAAACTTAATGCAAGACTTAGAAAAATTTTCTAGGGTTTATGCTCGACGCCATAGCACCAGCTGAGCCTTGGAAGGCGGCGCCGTAGCGCAAGCTCGGGGCATCCTGTACTGTTAATTAGCACTGCAGCACGAGAGTTAATGAAGGACTCGGTGCCGAACCGCCAGACTGAAGAAGAAGGTGACGTAGGGTCACGCCGCAGCGCGAGAGATAATGAAGAGTGTGGTGCCGCAGTGCCAGTGTAGGGAAAAAGCAAGAGAAGAGCTTTTAACTGCTCAACTCTTGGGGGAAACATAAGGGAAGATAAAGAACATAATGTCCAACTAATGTAACACATAATTATTTGTTTTTAAACCTTTAAGGAAGGTTGAACGAAAAGATTAAACGAGAATAAAAGACCAAGATTTTAGGTGCAGGTTACGTAACCGATATCAGGGGACCGTAGTCGCGATAAATGAACGTGAGGGATGACTATGGTTGTGATTCCTTAAACGTTGAGTGCCGAAGGTAATAAATAATGAAAGTATTAAGCAAGATATGAATGTTATCAAGAAAGTCGTAACTAACGGTAATATGATTAATGGAAGCCGATAGTGATTCAGATGGAGAATGATAGAATGAAATGTAAGCGTTAAACAATTTAACCGACGTGAAGGTTGAGTGTACGCAAATACTAAATGGATAGAACCTACATCCTATGTATGGTTTGATCGTAAGATAATGAAGATCAATGATTAAACCATAAATGGTAAAGAATTGAATTAAAGACAGTGACGTTAACGTAACAAAACCAAGGTAATGATTAAACTTGAATGATCGCTCTGAGTATACAAAAGGCTGTATGACTTAGTCGGATAAAGAATGAATCCTGAGGTATGGCCTTTAGTTACCAGAAAGCTGTAAGGAATAAGAAATTAACTTAATGAACGTTATAGTTAATGGGTCAGATAAGTTACGATAAGTTAGGTTATGGTACAATCGTAACCTTTGATGGTTGACATATAGGAGTTAGGCTAAACAATTCCTTCAGAGAGCTAAGTTATATACGAAACTAGGAACCGATCTAACTCACTGTGATGGCAGTGTAGATGCGACGAAAACTTGTTTGTTAGTTGTTTGTGGGAAACCACTCAGAGTACCATATGGACTACTAGTAGAGAAGCGATGTGTTCTGAGTCCTAGAGAAGTTATAAGAAGAAGATAAGAACATAAATCATCCAAGATAATGAACATTATGAGTAAGACATCTCCGTATGTCATAAAATCGTAAACTGGTAAAGGAAGTTAGTCGCGTAAACTTATATTGCAAGAACACAAACCCTAAGAAGTAAAGTTAACTAAACCAATGCGTAAGTCCAGTATATGACTAATTGATGTTTATGTTTTCTCCTTATGTGCTACATAGGAATTGGATTGAGCAGTTCAGCGTAAGCTGTAGTTGTGCGTAAGGTTAGTTTCCTAAATTCATTCATACTCTAAATGAATGCTAGTTTCTTAAACTTCTCAGATGTTAAACTTGAGAAGTTCTGTCTATGTGCGAATTATGATATTTGTACAAGGTGGTAGAACGTATGAGGCCTTGAGCCATAATTTGAACTATTCTGTGATTGAGTTGTTCAACACAAGTATGTTCTATTTATACATGAACCGCTATTTTTTAAGTTTGTGCTAATGATTCTAGCCAGACAGGATGTGTATCAAAAAGGTAGAGAAATGAAAGTATTTCAAAGTGAGAGTGACTGATGTTTTAAGATGATAGCAATCGATACTATTCCTATTATTCAAGCTGCTTCATAACCTTTGTTCGGTTATAGAAGTTCTAAAGAAATGTTTGAATTCTAAAGTTGTTTGTTCAACTGTTATGACTTGCTGGGCAATTGAATGTTCACTCTTGCTTTAAATGAAAAATAATTTTCAGCGAACAAGGTTAGAAGAACTTAAGGATCCCGTAAAGATCAAACTGACGGTATCTAGATGAAGTACCATTCAGAATGTGAATGAGCGAGAAGATCAAGTGAAGACTTGTAATGTAAAAATATGAAATTAAATTATAGACTAGTTTAATGAACTGTTATGTATCCTTGGTGGCGGATAAAAGTCACTCTTGTAAGATGAAATGAATAATGTAATTATCATTATTTGTAATGAAAGAGGTTATAAGGTTTTTAGATCCTGGGGTTTGAGAGTGTATGTTGTTATATTTTAGTATATAATGATGTATGTTGGATGAATGATGTACTCGTGAGTATGGAATCCGGGTGTGAAGATAAACCGAATTTCGGGGCTTTACAGGTTATGCAAGGTTCCTCACTTGGATAATGGTTGTATTTAATCACATGTTGATACATACCTATTAGTTTTCGGTGTGTATACATTAATTAATTTCGGTGTGTATATATAAATAACTCAAATAAAGTTTAAAAGGAGATGAATTAAATAAATTCATCAAAAAACAAAATAAAAGTAACCTATATAAAACTATTATTTGTTGTGTGTATATATTATATACTAATCAAAATAATTTATGTGTAGATGTGACGCCCCCAAATTCGGGTATCTTCCAACCCGACAGAAGGTGCTACACGGTACTAACATTCACACATACATTCAATTAAAATAACTCAAAATAGTGAATATGTCTTCTATATATTCCAAAATAATATTACCTTCCCAGGTTATTTATAACCATTACATATGTTTCTTATTATAATATCAAATAATTACAACATTAAACCTATACTATTACATAGACAGATCAGTGGTCTGCCTTAGCCTTTCCTTTATCCTTAGAGGATCCTTCGGGTCGTTCAGTCTTAGCTGCATTCATATGGTTCAAGTAAGAGTGAGCATAACCAGCTCAGCATGTATGCCAATTTCATTTAAACAACAGGCTTAAATCATAGGAATTGTATATCTTCAATAACAGAACAATAGTCATGAAGTACTATCGATAATTCAAAATAGCACTTCTATTTTCTTTAAAACATTTCATAATGAACCACGTTCATTAAGCATATGTTTTGGTCCAAGACCTTGAGCATTTCTTCTTTCTTTGAAATGCACAACCCGTCACTAAGTTCGTACGTCCGGTATTACTTACGAGCGCGTCTAGGTGATCAGTCTATAGTACTCTATGGTGTACAACACTTCTTCTATAAGCGTATTTACGTTTAAGTTTTGGCAACCTCACGTGCCTGTCGTTTGACGACAAAACATTTGTTTATTCATACTTAGTCTTTCTTTGAAATCAATACAAAAATAGTTTGGCAAAAGATAGCAACTTTGATAAAATTTCAATAGATTATAAGAAATCCAATCAATACTTTAAGTCTAGCAGAAGAAAATGGCTTTGACCTTATCATACATCAATTCATGCGTAAGAGACATGAATCACAAAGGTTGTCCAGAATGGTCATAGACAAGGATTAGAATACTTGCCTTCAGCATCTTCTACAGATTATAAGGTCTCTACATTACATAATCATGTAACATACTACATTAGGTCATAGTCAAATATGTATGTTATATAACTTATCTTACCCTTCTTCTCAATCTAATCGTTCATTAGATTGTTAACATTGGTTACGATTTATCGTAATGTTTTACATTCACGTTCAAGTAATCTTTTCTTTAACCTTTAGTTATAATTCCCAACGTTCTAATGATCATTGAGGATGCTTACATTAGGTTTATTAATGTATTACTCCATCACCAATCAATTATCATTCCTTCCATATTCATAAACCTTCTTTATTGTGCCTTGTCTAGTGCTGGCCCTGCGGCACCAGCTTCCCTATACAACACTCGTGCTGTGGCACGAGTTTTCAGTGTGACAACCCTAGCCTTGGCGTTGTGGTGCCGCTCTTAATACTTGTGATCGCGCTGCAGGGCCACTTCACACTATCTCACCATCCGGCTTAGCATTGCGGTGCCAACCTTACTTCTTTAAGTCGCGCTGCGGCGCGGACCCTTAGCCTCAGACAGATACCATAGTTCAATTCTTCTATGATTTTTCGGGCTCATAACTTATTTATTTTAAGTCTGAATTGGCTCGTTCAAAAGCTATTAACTCTCAAATCACATGAACTAAGTGTTTAAGTAAGAATTTTACAATTTTGAATCCGTTAACATGGAATTCACAGTTTAAGTTCATTTTTACGAAAATGATAAACGTTCGTGAACGTTCATAGCTCGTTTCTTTGTTCTAAGTCAGAATTTGACCATTTTCGAGTCCGCAACTCTAAAATGCAAACTTAGACTATTCTCCATTAAAAACCAACATTTTCGAGTTCAATGTTAACTTTTGACTCCCATTCCGAGAATCAACAATTATCGTCTAGTCCCGTAAATTTTGTCATAACTTCGTTACATAAGATTTTAACACCATTCCAAATGGATTCATTCTATTATTACAACATAAACTATATAAGTCTACAAATGATGGTTTTTAACTTGTCCATCAATAATAATATAATCGAATTCTTCAATGACTCTCAATGGTTCATAGCTTTTATACCTATGATTCCCCTTAAACATGGTTTATTAAGGTTTCATCCATTAATAACCACCCTTACCATTCCTTAACAAACATGCTCTACCACCACTCACTTCTCTAACAAATGAAGAGAGGGAGAATCATGGTTTGGGAATCATTACCTTTGAAGTTCTCTTGTTTGGTTCTTCTTCTTCCTTCTTGTTCTAGCAACTAGCTCTCACTCACTTTTCTTTCTTAATATGAAAGCTCTAACATGTTGGTGGAAAGTTAATAAGCAACAAAATGAACCAATAACTTCTCCTATTTATAGAATTTGCTAAGTGAGGGCACAAGGGTCATTTAGGCCCTTCCACCTCCTTTCTCCACCTCCTTACTATTCCGTCCTTGTTCACCAAGTAAATCACTTTACATGGTCACCAAGATGGTTGACCTTGACTCACTCATGGGGTCCACATGGTTGGCCCATGGGTTTTCTTACCCGTTAACCCATTGGTTCGATCCACGGATCCGGTTCTTAGTATGGGCTTAAGGTTTAATAACTTTAATTTAACCTTTCGGCTTTAACAATAATTCACTTGGGCTTGTACAATTTCTACTTGAATCTTACAAATCCAATACACTTGATTTAATACTTATAACGTATTGTCATACTTATAACGTATTGTCCACGTATTCTTCTCGTATACTAGCTTGTATACTCATTTATCATATACGATATACCATCCTTCACATATACTCGTATGATACTTTATATCATACTCGTATTCATTGCCTCGTACAATACTTGCTATTATAAGATCATAATTTATCAAATCTTACGTTCCTTAACATTCTCAATTAAGTACGCATGCGAAAAACGATGTTTGTCATAACTGAAATATTATTACATATTCCATCCTCCCTTATTATTCTATCATTACGCATTTCTCGGAAGTTCAAAAATAATTCCCGAACAGAAATCCAGGAATAGTGTTGTTTAGAAAATTTCTCGGAAATATTTTATTTTCGTCTCAGAAATTCAAACACTTTAATTCCTTCATGTAGCCAGAATACTACGACATTTCGATACTTTTTGGGTATGGAACAATCTTCATCTTACTAACACATAATAATAACATATAATATACTTTTATTCATTATTTAATCAAATAAAATTATTTTACAATAAATCTGAATTTCACGATCGTTACATCCTTCCCCCCTTATAAGGATTTTATCCTCAGAATCTCGTCTTACATTAAACTAATAGCTGAGGGTAATTCTTCTTTATCTGTTCTTCAATTTCCCACGTTGCTTCTTCGGCATCGTGGTTCTTCCATAACACCTTTATCGAAGGTAAAACTTTGTTCCTCAGAACTTGCTCTTTTCTATCGATGATTTGAATAGGCACTTCCTCATACGTCAAGTCCTTTTCAATATGAATAGGTTCATATTCTAGTACGTGCTTATAATCTGGTTTATAAGGATGTAACATAGATACATGGAACACATTATGTATCCTTTCTAGGTCTGGAGGTAATGCTACCACATAAGCTACCTCTCCTACCCTTTTTAATATCTCGAAAGGTCCTATAAACCTTGGACTTAACTTTCCCTTCTTTCCAAAGTGTATCTTTCCTTTCCAGGGAGATACCTTTAGAAATACGTGCGAACCTACTTCAAATTCTTTATTCACTCGATGTGAATCCGCATATTTCTTCTGTCTGTCCTGCGCTGGTACGAGACGCATCCGTATCAGCTTCACTATATCAGATGTCTGTTGCACCAATTCAGGTCCTAGCATTCGGCGTTCTCCCACTTCATCCCAGCATAATGGTGTTCTACATTTCTTTCTGTATAGAGCTTCGTAAGATGGCATGCTTATGCTTGCACGATAACTGTTGTTATACGCAAACTCTATTAATGGTAGGTGATCATCCCAACTACCCTTGAAATCCATGACGCAAGATCTCAACATATCTTCTAGCGTCTGAATTGTTCTTTCATTCTGTCCATCGATTTGTTGATGATATGATGTACTTAACTTTAACTGCATTCGCAGCTGTTCTTGCAGACTTCTCCAAAAGTTTGATGTGAATCGTGGGTCACGATCCGACACAATTGAAACTGGTACTCCATGTCTGGAAATGACTTCCTAAACATAAAGTTTAGCTAAATGATCTACGTTGTACTTAACCCTTATTGGCAAAAAGTGAGCCGACTTCGTCAATCGGTCCACTATTACCCAAATAACATCATACCCTTTTTGTGTAATCGGAAGTCCCACCACAAAGTCCATCATGATATGCTCCCACTTCCACTCCGAAATTTCCAAGGACTGCAACAAGCCGCTTGGACGTTGATGTTCGGTCTTAACCTTTTGACAAGTTAAGCACCTACTCACGTACTCTTCTATCTATTTCTTCATGTTTGGCCACCAAAAACTCTGTCGAAGGTCTTGATACATCTTGGTACTACCAGGATGAACCGAGTACCTCGAACTATGTGCTTTTTGTAACACTTGCTCCTTTAATTCCGTCTCATTCGAAACCCAAATTCTTCCTTCAAATCTTAATAATCCCACCTTATCAATACTATACTTTAAATCTTTTCCATCGGTTAACTGCTTCTTCATTTGGTCGCAGTCATC
The DNA here is from genome assembly GCA_016801055.1 of Panax notoginseng. Lineage (NCBI taxonomy): Eukaryota > Viridiplantae > Streptophyta > Magnoliopsida > Apiales > Araliaceae > Panax > Panax notoginseng. Next base: position 114,322,571 of record CM029018.1, read on the forward strand.
ACTCCTGAGTTGTACTTCCTTGACTCTCTCTACAATGATAGATCGAATCTCTGTTGTAAATAATCTCTATGCCGCTTCGCACGGAAATTTCACCTCCAACTCCATTCTAGTCGTCTCTGTTATTAACTCAGTTTGAGCCGTTAACATAGACAACTTTTCCCGACCCTTCCTACTCAAGGCATCGACCACTACATTGGCTTTTCCAGGGTGATACATGATTTCACAGTCATAATCCTTTATCAACTCCAGCCATCTCCTTTGTCTCATATTCAACTCCTTCTATGTGAAGATGTATTTTAGACTCTTATGGTCCGTGCGTATCTCACATTTCTCTCCGTATAAGTAATGCCTCCATATCTTCAAGGCAAACACTATCGCGACCAGTTCTAGATCATAAGTAGGGTAAACTTCTCATAATCCTTCAACTGCCGTGATGCATACGCAATGACCTTGCCATGTTCCATAAGCACGCAACCAAGCCCTCTATGCAAAGAATCGCTATAAACTACAAAATTCCTTGTATCATCGGGTAAAGACAACACAGGTGCTTCACTCAACCTCTTCTTCAGTTCTTGAAAACTGTCTTCACATTTCTCCGTCCACACGTATTTCACCGTCTTCCTTGTCAAGTTAGTCAACGAAGTAGCTATCTTCGAAAAATCTTGGATAAATCTTTGATAGTTTCCCGCTAACCCCAGGAAACTCCGCACCTCAGTTGGCATATTCGGTTGTTCCCAATTCAACACTGCTTCAACCCTCACTGGATCTACTAAAATTCCTTCTCGGTTGATAACATGGCCCAAAAACTGTACCCTTTCTAGGGAAAATTCACACTTCGTGAATTTCCCATATAACTTCTTCTTCCTTAGTGTCTCCAACACTAATCTTAAGTGTTCAGCATGATCTTCTGACGTCTTAGAATAGACTAGAATATCATCGATAAACACCACGATGAATGTGACGCCCCCAAATTCGGACTGCCACTTGGTCACTCAAATTTGGTTTGTCACGTGGTCAAAGTATTACCATAATAACTAAAATCGCACATTCACAATGAAAAATCTAATTTAGAATAATATACAATGATTTATTATAATTATTCTCCCAAGCCTCGTAACCTACAGTGCTTAATAGATTACATAATAATATCGAATAAAGATTTATTACATAATCCTACTTAAGCTTAAACATAGTCTGAAAATAGTTTTATTACAACATAAGTCTTAAACATAAAGGGACAAGTTAATCGGTAGCCTTGCCCTTGCCCTTGTCTTTCCCAAATACACTTCCCTATTCTGCCTTAACTGAAAGGTTTTAAATAAGCAAGGAAGAGCACAAATTGCCCAGTAAGTAATATACAACAAGGGTAAAGAGTTTTATAACACGAGTTTGAAATATCGAAGCATCATCTCTAAGATAGTTCAGAGTTTTGGAATAATATTATGAATAATGAATATCAACAATTCTTAGAATAAGAATTATAATTCAATATAAATCAACAAATATATATGAATTCAAAGACTATCAATGTGACGCCCCCAAAATAGGTATACTTCACCCAATCTGAGTCGCCTAATACATGGTACAGAAACAAATTTAACTTCATTACTACAATTGTCGAGCAAAATATGACAACACATAAACTATGAGTTTAAATACAAATATTGTCTAATAGACAGTATTAAAACTTAAAAGGAGTCCTCATTACAATTATTGATACACTATTTTACAAAAATAGTGAGGACTGCTAAAACAACTTTCTTGAACCATAACTCCATACCCCGGCTAGTTCATGCTATATTCCCACCTCTTGAGAAAAATGGAACAAAAAGGAAAAGGGTGAGCTCAACTAGCCCAGTAAAGAATATTATGACTAAGATAATATACAACAAATTATCATTAGTCTTCAACTGGGAAAAAATCTGATAGAATATAATAGACAACAAGTTTTAGATCAACAACTGCAACGGAATTAATAATTCATTAGAAGAGTTAAGTAGAGAATGAAATCTGCTATCATCTATGAATTTAAAAGGCCATCATCAATATTTTATCCCTGTAACATCAATCAATATACATCTTGAATCAAATATTCATCTTTGCACTACGGGCCAAAGATATTCATTTGTACCACCAGTTGGTCATGTTCATCTCGACACCTGTTCATCTTTGCACTACGGGCCAAAGATATTCATCAGGTAATCATTCATCTTTGCACTACAGGCCAAAGATATTCATCAAGTAGCTCCATTAAGGACTGACGACGATGAAAAACATTTTAGAGAACGAATCCAGTATGATAAAAGGACAAAGTTTAGAGATTCGTACTTTAGATAATTCAAGTTTAAAAATACTCCATAATAAAATATAGTGGAGAAAAATTCAAGAATGACGATCAAAACATGGATACAATCAAAGATAGTAACCACAATAGACATCTGGGACAAAGAAGAGAAAATTTTATTTTTCTATGAATAGTGTCGTATACATGAATAGTGTCGTATACGTGAATAGTAACCCCGACACAAACAGTTCCAAATTTGATAAAAAGTTCAGACCAATATTTTGGCATAATGATATTGAAAGAAATAATGTCATTTATATAACGACCCCAAAATAGGTCCATTCCATCCAACCTATTCTGAGTCGCCAAATACATGGTACAGAAAATAACTATAACTTTATTACAACAATTGTCGTGCAAAATACAACAACACATATGTTGTGAGTTTGGATACAAATATATACCAAATGTGACTCATGTTCCAATTGTGGACATCACCTCACAATGACACCTTACATAAAGGTATAGTCAAAAACTATTTTAAAAATTAGAATCTTTGGGAAGTGCTCAAGGAAACCTTCGTACATGGGAGGCCATGCGTCTAGGTTATGATAGATATCATATGGCCACAGAATTATTCTTGGTTGACCCAATAGACCACAAAGAAAAACGAGAAGATTACTATCATATTCTTCCCAATGGTGAGTCTTCTCTTGACATATCATTATCTCTACTGTCTCTAATTGAGAATTATACTTCAAACAAACACTAAGATTATATAGGTAGTGCTCGTATATATACTCAGCAAGTGGATGAGCACATCCCTGTCTTATGATGACACGAGGTTGTATGTCGTTAGACATCTTGTATGATAGTGGCAAACCACCCTTCCAACGTTGGGTACACCTTACCCTATTGGATTCACCAAATAAAACTACTAAATGAACTTTTCTATACTGCTTCGGGAGAACATCCACAGCTAGAGACCACCGTTCTATTTCCCCATTACCCTCGCTCGACCCAGCTACACTCTTATTACCTGAAAGGAATTGTGAAGTAAAAGGGTGAGCACAACTAGCTCAGTAAAGAATATCATGACTAAAGATAATTAAATTATCAATAGTCTTCATCAATAATAAATCAGAGATTTAGAACATATGGTAAATGATAAAAATTTCAACCATAGTTGCAGCGGAACGAGCAATCCATTAGAAGAGTCAAATAGACTATAAAGTCTATTATCTTCTCCATGTTAAAAATCCATCAACAATGTTTTATCCCTGTAACATCAATCAACAATTCTGGTCCGCAATCATATGAATAACTCATAATCATAACTGTAGTTCTAAATTCCTCTTCTCATCCAGGACGAAGATAATTTTCATCACCTATCTTTACCTGAAACATCAAAGATCATGGTTACACCAAATCACATTTCATGTTCATAATCATACTAATAACTTCATCTTTGCACTACAGCCAAAGATATTCATTTGTATCACCAGTTGGTCATGTTTATCTCAACATCTGTTCATCTTTGCACTACAGGCCAAAGATATTCAACAACATGTCATCTTTGCACTACGGGCCAAAGATATTCATCAACAATTCATCTTTGCACTACAGGCCAAAGATATTCATCAATATTTCATCTTTGCACTACAGGCCAAAGATATTAATATCTCAAAGAAATATATAATCATTTCAGAATTTATATAAACAATAATTATAACCGTGTTGATCAATTCACCTTTGCACTTAAGCTAAAGATATTCACTTATAAATTCAATGGTCATGATCATACCAATCAACGATTCAACTTTGCACTACTGGCCAAAGATAACAAATAGTCATGATCATACCAAAAATCTACCCATCTTTACACTCAAGTCAAAGAGAAATATCATCATTAGGGTTATAAAAATATTATATATAATAATAAAAATAATATGATCAACATCTAGTTTTAATCTCAAGAGTAATATTCGTAAATCAACTATAATTTGGTTAGAAAAAGAAACCAATTTTTATCGTGAATAGTAACTCATGAATAGTAACTCGTGAATAGTAACTCATAAATAGTAAACTCGACACAAAAAGGTAAAAATTCCACAATAAAATCCATACCAGTATTTCGGTATAATGATATTGAAAAAATAATATTTCTTAAGCTTATAAGCAATTTATTTAAATTGTTTACACTTTACTAAATAATGCATTTAATCATTCTAAAATATCAAACTCATAAGATTTTATCACCATTAATCAAAACCCTCATCAAAAATTTGCATACACCTTATATAGGATTCTCAAAGTCATAGAATCCTACTTTCCAATTTTCTTACTTCACAAAACATATTTAATTCATTTACTCATAACTAGACTATTTTCATGAAAAATACCAAATCAGTTCCAAAAATATTTCTTTTCTGAGATTTAGCATAATATAGTCCCATAGTGAACATATATTTTTCTCAGAATTTTTAAAAGTCATTTACTATTTTTCATATGGCCAAAACAGCCGAATATTTAGACATTTATCAAAAATTATACTTTTGTCCAAAATTTTTGAAATTTACAGAGTATACTTCTATCATATACATGTACTCCCAATAAAAATTTCATCAATTTTGGAGTTAACCACAAGGAATTATAAGCGGTTACTTTTAAAATAGTTTTTTCTCATAAAATTCATAACTCTCAATCTATACATCCAAAAAACACCATTTTTGGACACAATCAAGAAAACTCATCAAAATATCATTTCAAATTTTTCCAGAATTTTTGAAGGTCAGAAAAATTACGAAACTGAAAAACATAACAACCCTTAAAATTCCTTACTATCCCTTACCTCAAAAGTGCAGTATTTCTGATTGGAATGCAAAGCCGAAGGAAACTTGCACTGAATAGCAACTCTCAAAGTATCTAAATACTCACAAAATATGCTTCATAATATAGAGAGAGAAAGAGAGAAAGCTTATGTTTCTGGTGTGATTTTCAATTCTAACTTAGCCCTCTATTTATAGGAAAATTTTAGTAGGCTTGACCTGCAACTTGATGGCTTTACCTGCTACTATTCCCACCCACCACATTTGAAATATAATTCAGCACATTTCTTCACCAACCACAACTGGGGCCCACCAATTCTAGAATTTTTCACCAAAATGATTAACTCCGAAAATTTAACAATTTCTGAACCAGTCATCTCGTAAAATTCATAACAAATCATACGTTCATTTTTAACAGTTCAAAATTTGTGGACATATACTCAACTTTTATATGTATAACATATCCAAAAATTACCACGATCCAACGGTCGGATTAAAAATTATAACCCCCGCAAAATATCTTAGAAACCCTAATTTTTAATATCTCCATTCCGACAAAAATAATGATAAAAACCTCAACATTAACTTCTTCATTTTTAACCACAAAAATATATCCCTCATTTATATCCACATAAAATAAATATTTTCTTATCATATGAATCAATAATTAATTATTCACAAATAATATTACAGAGTTACAATTATGACAACCAGGCCGTTCTCAGGAAAGAAAGGGCTTTCCAATAAGAATTTCTCCTTACTAGCGCGCAATTAGATGACCAAACCTCTCCTTAGACAGAACTTTCTAGACATTGCCAATAATGCTATCTAATAATATTATTCAAATAATATGAATTATTGATATGATAATAGAAAATAATGTGCAGTGACAATTATTGAAACAACAATAATATAAAATATCAACGCAGCAATTATTGAATCAATAAAATAAAATATTGAATAGTAATTACTGTAATAATTATTGAGTAGTGCCTTCTTACGTAAGAATCAATAATTTCAAAAATACTGCGCAATACCGTGTTCTACTGTGCAATAACGCGTATTACTGTATTTTAACCACCGGGTATTTCAACAGTATTAACGGTAACAACTACGCCGTTATTTGTAAAAACTCAAATTTGTCATTTTCTTCATCCGACAGTTATTCGTTATGGGGCCCACAAATAGCTGCGCCGTCGTATGAATATTCCCCGACAAAAAGAATATTCCACGACCAAACGAATATCCCCCGACAACAATGATTATTTTATAACCACTTGCTTATTTTGAAAAAAAATTCATATTTCACCCATAACTTTAAACGTTTATCAATTTAACCATTTACTGAATAGTAATTATAAGAAAAATTGAATACTTTTATTTCATAAAATTCGGGGTCTTACAATTTACAAAAAAAATAAAAAAATAACATCCCTTACCTCAAAATAACAATACTTCTGATCGAAATATCAGATGCACAGCCAAGGGAAACTTGTACTGAATATGAACTCTCAAAGTATCAAAATATTCATAAAAATACGCTCGATAATATAGAGAGAAAGAAAACTTGTTTCTAGTATGATTTTTAATTCTAACATGTGCGCCTATTTATAGGAAAATGCTAGAACGCCAAAGGAGACTAAATTAATAAAATAATATTATTTATTTCCTTTCCTTCTATGCCATCCTTCTTGAATCAACTAGCATGCCAATTCTGAAATTTTTTGGCAGCCCACATGTTTAAAACAAAAGTGGGTCCCACCCAATTTTTATAAAAATCATTTTATTTTTCAAAACATCAGTAATTCATAATAAATAGTCTGCTTATCAGAAAAATACGAATTTTATGTCCATTCCACACAAAATCGAATTCTCTACAACTTTGTAGCTTTAAGTTTTTCCAAATTCTAGACAGGAAATATCTAAAACCCACAAACAGATGATTTTTAACACTTCTTAAAACTCATAACAACTCATGCGTTAATTTTTAAATGTTCAAAATTTGTGAACATATACTCAACTTATATATATATATATAACATATCCAAAAATCACACCGATCCAATGGTCGGATTAAAATTATAACTCACACAATAGAGCTTTAAGAACACTGTTTTGATTTTTAAAACCTCCATTCCAACAAAATACTGATAAACCCCCTTAACACTAATTCCTTCATTTATAACCACATAAATAATTCCATCATTTATATCCACATCAAATAAATATTTCCTTATCATATAAATTAATAATTATTTATTCACAAATAATATTACAAAATCACAATTATGACAACCAGGCCGTTCCCAAGAAAGAGGGGGCTTTCTGATAAGGATTTCTCCCTATTGGCGCGCAATTAGATTATCTAACCTCTCCTCGACATAACTTTTTAAATATTGTCAATAATGCTATCTAATAATATTATTCAAATAATATAAATTATTGATCTGATAATAGAGATATTGTGTAGTGACAAATATTGAAACAACAATAATATAAAATATCAACACAGCAATTATTGAACCAATAAAATAAAATATTGAACAGTAATTACTGTAACAATTATTGAGTAGTGCCTTCTTACGTAAGGATCAATAATTCATCAATACTATGCAATACCGTGTGCTACTGTGCAACCATGCGTATTACTGTATTTTAACCACCGGGTATTCCAACAGTGTTAACGGTAACAACTACGCCGTTATTTATAAAAACTCAAACTTATTATTTTCTTCATCCGACAGTATTCTGTTATGGGGCCCACAAATGACTGCGCCGTCATACGGATATTCTCGACAAAATGAATATTCCACGACCAAACGAATATTCCCCGACAACAATGAATATTTAATAACCACTTGCTTATTTTGCAAAATTTGCACATTTCATCCATAACCAAAATATTCTATCAAATTAACTCCTTATTATTTCAAGATAATGAGTAGAGAAAATTCAAATTTATTTATAATAAGTTGGGGTCTTACAATCAACGTATCCAACTGGATAAACAATTTATACTGAGCAGTCACTAAGGACTATTGAACATCTGCTAGAATTACTAATATTAAACTGATAACCCAAAAGAATCAAGTACTATAAATGATCAGTCTACAATACTCTAAGTTATGCATAAGACTACAGTAATAAGTCATTCATGTGTTGGGGTTTCCAACAACATACACTCCCCTTACCATAAGGGTTGTTCAACTCAGTTTTCAAGATTTTCGCACTAACCAATTGGTTTGGACAGTTTTATAAACATGAATATAGTCTAGCCGAATCAATGACATAGGCCCTTTCACAATATTCAAGAACAATACCAAGTTCAACATAAATATTAGTTTTTCTCAAGAGTTTACATACTAGCTCATTTGAACGAAAAAGTAATATAACATAAGGTTTGCTTAAGATATTCGTTGAATAAAGTAATGCAAGAGTTAGGGTACTTGCACAATGTAAAGGATAGTTCGAATACTTGTCTCAAGCATAGATTATCCTCGTTAAGAAATCAATACTTTTGAATCCTATTTATAGTGTATTATAAGTATAGGATGCCCATTAGTTAAATGTGCTCATGCTTGATATGTAAGTTTAAATGCATACTTAAACATTTAACTTAGTTGTATACTCGTCACATACTTCATTCCACACCTTGTATACTTATAATATGCAATAAGTGTATAAGTCACCATGAAATCAAATAACATAGTCTTTAATCGTTGCTTTATAGTTTGCAAATACTTTTTGGACTTATCTCTTGAAAGTCTATAATCACATCATTAAACATTAACTCTATCATCAAGCATGCTTCTTAACACATTGGACATGTATTGGTCATATAATACATGTTAGAGTAATAATACAAGTATGCAACTCTTACAAATTAATAGGAGAAAACTGATACTACTGTAGACTGGCGCGGCCGTGCGACTCTTAGTTCTAAACAGAGCTGGCTGCTCCTGCAGAAGGTCAGTGCACACTCGGCTTGTACATACATAAATAATCATATAATACACACATTTTAGTATGTGGATAACCAAGTTTAACCTCATATCATAGCGTTATCATAGGTCACCATCTACGCTCATTTAATCAAGACTTTATGGGCTCAATCCATAATTTTCTTACGTTTGATCGTGGAACACATACTATATGATCCATAGGTCTCAACAGCTCATGTTTACATTAGATTAGCCACGTATTACGAGTTATGACATTCTAGTTCATTCATGCTTGTTCTAAGCTACATTTAACTAGTTTTACTATGCATAAGACTCACTAGGCATTCATATTAATCATATCAACATGCATAACACACCTAATCGTAATGTCTCATATGCACAAATTAAACCACATAAGCATGCTCACAATCTTAACTCAATGTACATAATTTATCAAGTTTGTATTTTAAATTATAAGTCTCTTTAGTAAACTTATTTAAGCATGCAAGATAAGCACACACTGTCTAAATCATACTTTTGTACGCAATTGTGCACATACTCAATTTATTTACATAAGCTAGAAATATCAGAATTTGAAAACATAATGCTCATCATACTTTGTTTTGCAAAACTTCAAGTTTTCCTTTAGAAATCCTTTAAAACCAAGCTAGAAAACTCTATTATACTCCAAACCAGTTCATGCCTTATGTTATACTAATGTATATGCATACCTAGATTATTTACACATGCTCACAAAATCAGAATATACATTAATCCCAGTTTACCATTTCTAGTTTTTCAAATCTTAAAGTTTTCTTTGAGTATGCATATTAAAACAAACTAACATGGCTTCTATATACCTAGCAATCTCATTCCATATTTTAAGGTTGTTTATAAGAATATTCTAACCAAAGTAACATGCTCAGAATGATTGAAGACCACAAAAGCAGTGCACATGACTGGCAGCAGGCGCGACCGCGCAGTTATGTACTATAGAAGTGGTGCGGCCGCGCCCCTTCGAGCAGAACACAGAAATGAAGGCTCTGCTTTTGCAGAGCTTCATTCCAACCCATGCTAAACTTGTAACCAGACAACTACAAAGCTCCTAAACATGTATACAAGCTCAAATAACACAATGGCATGTTATCTTCCACTAATTACAGAGAATTCAAGTGATTGCAAGAATTTGACAAAACTTAAACTCAAGAACAAAAATAGAATTTTACCTCTTGAAGCTTAAATGAATTCCTCAAAGCACAAACCAAATGCTCATTTACTCTCCCTCTCAATGTATACTTATCAGACAATCTTAGCAACCAAGAATGAGAAGAGGAGTGTTTAATTTACAGAAAACCCATTACACAGATTTTATAATTTCCCATTGAATCAAACACATGGATTGAAGGATTGCATGAAGGTTGACAAGGAGTTGGTAAATGGTTGTTGATTTGCATCATTATGCCCACTCCTTCCATAATCATCATCTAGGAAGGCTTGGAAGAAGGAATAGGCCTTAGCCTTTTTGGTTCACACGTGAAGGAGAAATGAGAGCAAATGGGATACTCATTTTGGGACAAGCCTTAAATCTCAGCAATCTTGCAACATTAGACCATATACTTTTACACAACTCTTATTCTTATGCTATACATATCAACCATACATTATAACCTAATGTCACAATATGATTTAACATTTTAAGGTAGTAGATGTTATGCAACATACATATAATCCATGTACATTTTATTTTAATGTATACTTACCTACACATTGCCACATAGATATTTCATAATGTATTTATAACATATAGTTCTAATATGCTTAATCACATTGCTTCATACAATATAGTTTTATAAGACTTAGTATATAGTCATATAAATGTCACCCTGCACTAAATAGTATAGTTGTATCATTGCTCACATGAACATAACCGTCAATATAATCTTATTATATTAATAACTCACTTATTTGTTTTATGTCAAATAAATAAATTATCCCCTTCCTTGATTAATTACCACCCATTATTAATTAATCCATTCTTCCTTGATTAATGTTTTTATAGATCTCCATAACCATTAATTATCTATATAATTCTTATTATATTTATAGACATATTGCAAACAATAATAATCACATATTATTAATTAATCACCATTAGTAATTAATTAAAATTCTACAATAACAATTAACAATTAATATAAATTAATTGTTCGCTTAATAATTCTTCATTGATTAATATCATTATTAATATCTTCCATCACCGTGCCACACAAGGCTTTCAACGAGTTCATCACAAATTCCATATATTTTCAATTATTCAATATAATTGTGTTAACTCATCTCGTAACACAAAATCATCTATATCCAAATAAATATTCATTTATTAAGACGTGGAAATTCTCGGGTATTACAATGAACTTGTCCAAATATTATTTGAACACTCTGTTCATCAAATCTATAAATGCAGCTGGTGCATTTGTCAACCTAAATGACATTACCAGGAACTCGTAATGGCCGTAACGAGTCCTGAATGTCGTTTTAGGTACATCCTCACTTCTAACCGTTAACTGATGATATCCCGTTCGCAAATCTATTTTAGAAAAATATTGTTCCCCTTTCAACTGATCAAAGAGATCATCAATCTTGGGCAATGGGTATTTATTCTTTATCGTTAACTTGTTCAACTCTCGGTAGTCGATACAAAGTCTTAACGATCCGTCCTTTTTCACAAACAGTACCGGAGCTCCCCACGGCGAAACACTCAGTTGAATGTACTTCATATCCAACAGTTCTTGTAAGTGTACCATTAACTCCTTCATCTCCACTAGCGCCATACGGTACGGTGGCCTAGAAACTGGTGCTGCTCCTGACACAATGTCTATTGTAGACACTCGAAATTTTTTACACACATGTTATTGACATTGCTGGAGGGCAGATTCGTCTTTCAGACATAACCCTAGAAGACGGCTCATATCCAGTTTGGATACTATCGAAAGCTCAGTCTCAACCCCGGAACACACACCAGGAGCATCAGTTCCAACCTCAAAGATAACCCCGAGGCCTGTAGTTCCATTACCAGAAATGAACGACACTTCTACAACGAAACAACAGTTGCAAATCGAATGGCACGTTAACGAATTCAGAACAAAGTTATGTCCAAGGGGTATTGATGTACGTAAGATAAGGAAGAGGATGGCTTTGGAGCGACCTCGTTCCGAGATCGGGAAGTATGCGTCTCAAACTTAATGCAAGACTTAGAAAAATTTTCTAGGGTTTATGCTCGACGCCATAGCACCAGCTGAGCCTTGGAAGGCAGCGCCGTAGCGCAACCTCGGGGCATCCTGTACTGTTAATTAGCACTGCAGCACGAGAGTTAATGAAGGACTCGGTGCCGCACCGCCAGACTGAAGAAGAAGGTGACGTAGGGTCACGCCGCAGCGCGAGAGATAATGAAGAGAGTGGTGCCGCAGTGCCAGTGTAGGGAAAAAGCAAGAGAAGAGCTTTTAACTGCTCAACTCTTGGGGGAAACATAAGGGAAGATAAAGAACATAATGTCCAACTAATGTAACACATAATTATTTGTTTTTAAACCTTTAAGGAAGGTTGAACGAAAAGATTAAACGAGAGTAAAAGACCAAGATTTTAGGTGTAGGTTACGTAACCGATATCCGGGGACCGTAGTCGCAATAAATGAAACTGAGGGATGGCTATGGTTGTGATTCCTTAAACGTTGAGTGACGAAGGTAATAAATAATTAAAGTATTAAGCAAGATACGAATGTTATCAAGAAAGTCGTAACTAACGGTAATATGATTAATGGAAGACGATAGTGATTCAGATGGAGAATGATAGAATGAAATGTAAGCGTTAAACACTTTAACCGACGTGAAGGTTGAGTGTACACAAATACTAAATGGATAGAACCTACACCCCATGTATGGTTTGACCGTAAGATAATGAAGATCAATGATTAAACCATAAATGGTAAAGAACTGAATTAAAGACAGTGACATTAACGTAACGAAGCTGAGGTAATGATTAAACTTGAATGATCGCTTTGAGTATACAAAAGGCTGTATGACTTAGTTGGATAAAGAATGAATCCTGAGGTATGGCCTTTAGTTGCCAGAAAGCCGTAAGGAATAAGAAATTGACTTAACGAAAGTAATAATTAATGGGTCAGATAAGTTACGATAAGTTAGGTTATGGTACAATCGTAACCTTTGATGGTTGACATATAGGAGTTGGGCTAAACAATTCCTTCAGAGAGCGAAGGTATATACGAAACTGGGAACCGATCTAACTCACTATGATGGCAGTGTAGATGCGACGGGAACTTGTTTGTTAGTTGTTTATGGTAAACCACTCAGAGTACCATATGGACTACTAGCAGAGAAGTGATGTGTACTGAGTCCTAGAGAAGTTATAAGAAGAAGATAAGAATATAAATAATCCAAGATAATGAAAGTTATGAGTAAGACATCTCCGTATGTCATAAAGCCGTAAACTGGTAAAGGAAGTTAGTCGCGCAAACTTATATTGCAAGAACACGAACCATAAGAAGTAAAGTTAACTAAACCAATGCGTAAGTCCAGTATATAACTAATTGATGTTTATGTTTTCTCCTTATGTGCTACATAGGAATTGGATTGAGCAGTTCAGCGTAAGCTGTAGCTGTGCGTAAGGTAAGTTTCCTAACTTCATTCATATTCTAAATGAATGCTAGTTTCTTAAACTTCTCAGATGTTAAACTTGAGAAGTTCTGTCTATGTGCGAATATGTGATATTTGTACAAGGTGGTAGAACGTATGAGGCCTTGAGCCGTAATTTGAACACTTCGGTGTTTCTATGATATGAACTGTTCTGTGATTGAGTTGTTCAATACAAGTATGTTCTATTTATACATGAATCGTTATTATTAAGTTTGTGCTAATGATTCTAGCCAGATATGATGTGTATCAAAAAGCTAGAGGAATGAAAGTATTTCAAAGTGAAAGTGACTGATATTTTAAGATGATAGGAATCGAGACTATTCATATTATTCAAGCTGCTTCATAACCTTTGTTCGGTTATAGAAGTTCTAAAGAAATGTTTGAATTCTGAAGTTGTTTGTTCAACTGTTATGACTTGCTAGGCAATTGAATGCTCACTCTTGCTTTAAATGAAAAATAATTTTCAGCGAACAAAGTTAGAAGAACTTAAGGATCCCGTAAAGATCAAGCTGATGGTATCTAGATGAAGTACCATTCAGAATGTGAATGAGCTAGAAGATCAAGTGAAGACTTGTAATGTAAAAAGATGAAATTGAATTATAGACTAGTTTAATGAACTGTTATGTATCCTTGGTGGCGGATAAAAGTCACTCTTGTAAGATGAAATGAATAATGTAATTATCATTATTTGTAATGAAAGAGGTTATAAGGTTTTCAGAACCTGGGATTTGAGAGTGTATGTTGTTATATTTTACTATATAATGATGTATGTTGGATGAATGATGTACTCGTGACGTACGGAATTCGGGTGTGAAGATAGGCCGAATTTTGGGGCTTTACAGGTTATGCAAGGTTCCTCACTTGGATAATGGTTGTATTTAATCATATGTTCATACATACCTATTAGTTTTCGGTGTGTATACATTAATTAAAAGTTGTCTACGCTATTTGACTCGGCTAGACACATATTTAAAAATAGCGTTGAACAGGATAAAACCTTATTTTTATCCAACCGAATTGTTTTTGTTTGGATTCTAGACTAAGTATGAACAACCCGAACATGGGAAACTTTTGTGCGCGTAAGGCAGACATGATGGACGAAAATATCGTTCGAACACATAGTATTGATCAATACAGGGCATAACGGGCTGATCACCCTCCGTGCCCGTAAGTTAAGACGGTTTACGGATGAAGTTCTGTAAAACCTTTTCGAAAATTAAAAACAAATTTCATAGTCTGTCGACAGCTCACCAATCATAGTCAGTACGTAGTTTCAAAATTTGAAATAAAATGGATATGTTGTGTAGTATTGTTTCAGCTTACTTCACAACTGTTGTTTCGTTGTAGAAGTGTCGTTCAAAGAAAACATTTACTTCTTCTAGCTAAAGTTTATTATCTGCTATTACCTGCTGGGCAATCAAATGGTTATTCTTGCTTTAAATTTAAATGTTTTCAGCTAAGCATGATCAACCTGAAGGTTTTTCCAAGAACAAAGGAAAAGGAAAGCTGATAGAATAAGTTTTATGGTAACTTAAGTAATAGTTAGACTTTTTAAGACGATAATATTTATTATCTATCATGTAATGAATTGTTTAAAGGTTGTGAACCTGGGATTAGACAACTCTGATATATAAATTAAGTTTGATATTTATATTAGTGTTATTATTCCGCTCAAAGAAATGATATAGTGAAGCATCGAGTTTGGGTTTCAAGTATTTGGATTTGGTGGCGTCACAAGTTGGTATCAGAGCTTTAGGTTAGAAACTTTAGGTGGGGTACCTTAGGCTATAACCTAAGGACAAAGGGAAACGCTGAAAATATAAATAACTCAAATAGAGTTTAAAAGGAGATGAATTAAATAAATTCATCAAAAAACAAAATAAAAGTAACCTATATAAAACTATTATTTGTTGTGTGTATATATTATATACTAATCAAAATAATTTATATGTAGATGTGACGCTCCCAAATTCGGGTATCTTCCAACCTGATAGATGGTGCTACACGGTACTACCATTCGCACATACATTCAATTAAAATAACTCAAAAGAGTGAATACGTCTTCTATATATTCCAAAACAATATTACCATTACATATGTTTCTTATCATAATATCAAATAATTACAACATTAAACCTATATTATTACATATACAGATCAGTGGTCTGCCTTAGCCTTTCCTTTATCCTTAGAGGATCCTTCGGGTCGTTCCGTTTTAGCTGCATTCATATGGTTCAAGTAAGAGTGAGCATAACTAGCTCAGCAAGTATGGCAATTTCATTTAAACAACAGGCTTGAATCATAGGAATTTTATATCTTCAATAACTGAACAATAGTCATGAAGTACTATCGATAATTCAAAATAGCACTTCTATTTTCTTTAAAACATTTCACAATGAACCACGTTCATTAAGCATATATTTTGGTCCAAGACCTTGAGCATTTCTTCTTTCTCTAAAAAGGACAACCCAGCACTAAGTCCGTAAGTTCGGTATTACTTACGAGTGCGTCTAGGTGATCAGCCTATAGTACTCTATGGTGTACAACACTTCTTCTATAAACGTATTTACGTTTAAGTTTTGGCAACCTCACGTGCCTGTCGTTTGACGACAAAACGTTGGTTTATTCATACTCAGCCTTTCTTTAAAATCAATACCAAAATAGTTTGGCAAAAGATAGCAACTTTGATAACATTTCAATAGATTATAAGAAATCCAATCAATACTTTAAGTCTAGCCGAAGAAAATGGCTTTGGCCTTATCATACATCAATTCATGCGTAAGAGACATGAATCACAAAGCTTGTCTAGAATGATCACATACAAGGATTAGAATACTTGCCTTCAGCATCTTCTACAGATTATAAGGTCTCTACAATACATAATTATGTAACATACCACATTAGGTCATAGTCAAATATGTATGTTATCTAACTTATCTTACCCTTCTTCTCAATCTAATCGTTCATTAGATTGTTAACATTGATTACGATTTATCGTAATGTTTTACATTCACGTTCAAGTAATCTTTTCTTTAACCTTTAGTTATAATTCTCAACGTTATAATGATCATTGAGGATGCTTAATTTAGGTTTATTAATGTATTACTCCATCACCAATCAATTGTCATTCCTTCCATCTTCATAAACCTTCTTTATTGTGCCTTGTCTAGTGCTGGCGCTGCGGCACCAGCTTCCCTATACAACACTAGCGTGGCGGCGTGAGTTTTCAGTGTGACAACCCTAGCCTTGGCGATGCGGTGCCACTCTTAATACTGGTGATCGCGCTGCAGGGCCACTTCCCACTATCTCACCATCTGGCCTGGCATTGCGGAGCCAACCTTACTTCTTTGAATCGCGCTGCGGCGTGGACCCTGAGCCTCAGACAGATACCACAGTTCAATTCTTCTATGATTTTTTTGGGCTCATAACTTATTCATTTTAAGTCCGAATTGGCTCGTTCAAAAGCTATTAACTCTCACATCACATGAACTAAGTGTTTATGTAAGAATTTTACAATTTTGAATCCGTTAACATGGAATTCACAGTTTAAGTTCATTTTTACGAAAATGATAAACGTTCGTGAACGTTCATAGCCCATTTCTTCGTTCTAAGTCAGAATTTGACCATTTTCGAGTCCACAACTCTAAAATGCAAACTTACACTATTCTCCATCGAAAACCAACATTTTCGAGTTCAATGTTAACTTTTGACTCCCATTCCGAGAATCGACGATTATCGTCTTATGCTATAAATTTTGTCATAACTTCGTTACATAAGATTTTTACACCGTTCCAAATGGATTCATTTCATTATTACAACATAGACTATATAAGTCTACAAATGATGGTTTTTAACTTGTCCATCAATAACAATATAATCCAATTCTTCAATGACTCTCAATGGTTCATAGCTTTTAT
This sequence comes from Panax notoginseng, assembly GCA_016801055.1. Taxonomy (NCBI): domain Eukaryota; kingdom Viridiplantae; phylum Streptophyta; class Magnoliopsida; order Apiales; family Araliaceae; genus Panax; species Panax notoginseng. The sequence goes on from CM029018.1 coordinate 114,340,250, forward strand.
ACCTATTATTCCCCTTACACATGGTTAATTAAGGTTTCATCCATTAATAACCACCCTTACCATTCCTTAACAAACATGCTCTACCACTACTCACTTCTCTAACAAATGAAGAGAGGGAGAATCATGGTTTGGGAATCATTACCTTTGAAGTTCTCTTGTTTGGTTCTTCTTCTTCCTTCTTATTCTAGCAACTAGCTCTTACTCACTTTTCTTTCTTAATATGAAAGCTCTAACATGTTGGTGGAAAGTTAATAAGAAACAAAATGAACCAATAACTTCTCCTATTTATAGAATTTGCTAAGTGAGGGCACAAGGGTCATTTAGGCCCTTCCACCTCCTTTCTCCACCTCCTTACTATTCCGTCCTTGGTCACCAAGTAAGTCACTTTACTTGGTCACCAAGATGGTTGACCTTGACTCACTCATGGGGTCCGCATGGTTGCCCTATGGGTTTTCTTACCCATTAACCCATTGGTTCAATCCACGGATCCGGTTCTTAGTATGGGCTTAAGGTTTAATAACTTTAATTTAACCTTTCGGCTTTAACAATAATTCACTTGGGCTTGTACAATTTCTACTTGAATCCTACAAGTCCAATACACTTGATTTAATACTTATAACGTATTGTCCACATATTCTTCTCGTATACTAGCTTGTATACTCATTTATCATATACGATATACCATCCTTCACATATACTCGTATGATACTTTATATCATACTCGTATTCATTGCCTCGTACAATACTTGCCATTATAAGATTATAATTTATCAAATCTTATGTTCCTTAACATTCTCAATTAAGTACGCATGCGAAAAACGGCGTTTGTCATAACCGAAATATTATTACATATTCCATCCTCCCTTAATATTCTATCATTACGTATTTCTCGGAAGTTCAAAAATAGTTCCTGAGCAGAAATCCAGGAATAGTGTTTTTTAGAAAATTTCTCGAAAATCTTTTATTTTCGTCTTGAAAATTCAAACACTTTAATTCCTTCTTATAGCCAGAATACTACGACATTTTGATACTTTTTGGGTATGGAACAACCTTCATCTTACAAACACATAATAATAACATATAATATACTTTTATTCATTATTGAATCAAATAAAATTATTTTATAATAAATCTGAATTTCACGATCGTTACATCCTTCCCCCCTTATAAGGATTTTATCCCCAAAATCTCGTCTTACATTAAACTAATAGCTGAGGGTAATTATTCTTTATCTTTTCTTCAAGTTTCCACGTTGCTTCTTCGGCGTCGTGGTTCTTCCATAACACCTTTATTGAAGGTAAAACTTTGTTCCTCAGAACTTGCTCTTTTCTATTGATGATTTGAATAGGCCCTTCCTCATACGTCAAGTCCTTTTCAATATGAATAGGTTCATATTCTATCACGTGCTTATAATCTGGTTTATAAGGATGTAAGATAGATACATAGAACACATTATGTATCCTTTCTAGGTCTGGAGGTAATGCTACCACGTAAGCTACCTCTCCTGCCCTTTTTAATATCTCGAAAGGTCCTATAAACCTTAGACTTAACTTTTCCTTCTTTCCAAAGTGTATCTTTCCTTTCCAGGGAGATACCTTTAGAAATACGTGCGAACCTACTTCAAATTCTCTATTCACTCGATGTGAATTCGCATATTTCTTATGTCTGTCTTGCGCTGCTACGAGACGCATCCGTATCAGCTTCACTATATCCGATGTCTGTTTCACCAATTCATGTCCTAGCATTCGGCGTTCTCCCACTTCATCCCAGCACAATGGTGTTCTGTATTTCCTTCTGTATAGAGCTTCGTAAGACGGCATGCTTATGCTTGCACGATAACTGTTATTATACGCAAACTCTACTAATAGTAGGTGATCATCCCAACTACCCTTGAAATCCATGACGCAAGATCTCAACATATCTTCTAGCGTCTGAATTGTTCTTTCGTTCTGTCCATCTGTTTGTTGATAATATGATGTACTTAACTTCAACTGCGTTCGCAGCTGTTCTTGCAGACTTCTCCAAAAGTTCGATGTGAATCGTGGGTCACGATCCGACACAATCGAAACTGGTACTCCATGTCTGGAAATGACTTCCTTAACATAAATTTTAGCTAAATGATCTACGTTGTACTTAACCCTTATTGGCAAAAAGTGAGCCGACTTCGTCAATCGGTCCACTATTACCCAAATAACATCATACCCTTTATGTGTAATCAGAAGTCCCACCACAAAGTCCATCATGATATGCTCCCACTTCCACTCCAGAATTTCCAAGGACTGCAACAAGTCGCTTGGTCGTTGATGTTCGGTCTTAACCTTTTGACAAGTTAAGCACCTACTCACGTACTCTTCTATCTCTTTCTTCATGTTTGGCCACCAAAAACTCTATCGAAGGTCTTGATACAACTTGGTACTACCAGGATGAACCGAGTACCTCGAACTATGAGTTTCTTGTAACACTTGCTCCTTTAATTCTGTCTCATTCGAAACCCAAATTCTTACTTCAAATCTTAATAATCCCACCTTATCAATGCTATACTTTAAATCTTTTTCATCGGTTAACCGCTTCTTCATTTGGTCACACACATCACTCCTGAGTTGTACTTCCATGACTCTCTCTATAATGATAAATCGAATCTCCGTTGTAAACAATCTCTATGCCGCTTCGCACGGGAATTTCACCTCCAACTCCATTCTAGTCGTCTCTGTTATTAACTCAGTTCGAGCCGTTAACTTATACAACTTTTCCCGACCCTTCCTACTCAAGGCATCGACCACTACATTTGCTTTTTCAGGGTGATACATGATTTCACAGTCATAATCCTTTACCAACTCCAGCCATCTCCTTTGTCTCATATTCAACTCATTCTGTGTGAAGATATATTTTAGACTCTTATGGTCTGTGTATATCTCACATTTTCTCCGTATAAATAATGCCTCCATATCTTCAAGGCAAACACTACCGTGGCCAGTTCCAGATCATGAGTAGGGTAAACTTTCTCATAATCCTTCAACTGCCGTGATGCATACGAAATGACCTTGCCATGTTGCATGAGCACGCAATCAAGCCCTCTATGCAAAACATCGCTATAAACTACAAAATTCCTTGTATCAGTGGGTAAAGACAACACAGGTGCTTCACTCAACCTCTTCTTCAGTTCTTGAAAACTGTCTTCACATTTCTCCGTCCACACGTATTTCACCGTCTTCCTTTTCAAGTTAGTCAACGGAGTAGCTATCTTTGAAAAATCTTTGATAAATATAAGATAGTATCCCGCTAACCCTAGGAAACTCCGTACCTCAGTCGGCATTTTCGGTTGTTCCCAATTCAACACTGCTTCCACCTTCGCTGGATCTACTGAAATTCCTTCTCGGTCGATAACATGACCCAAAAACTGTACCCTTTCTAGGGAAAATTCACACTTCATGAATTTCGCATATAACTTCTTCTTCCTTAGTGTCCCCAACACTAATCTTAAGTGTTCAACATGATCTTCTGACGTCTTAGAATATACTAGAATATCATCGATAAACACCACGATGAATGTGACGCCCCCAAATTCGGACCGCCACTTGGTCACTCGAATTTGGTTTGTCACGTGCTCAAAGTATTACCATAATAACTAAAATCGCACATTCACAACGAAAGATCTAATTTAAAATAATATACAATGATTTATTATAATTATTCTCCCAAGTCTCGTAACCTACAGTGCTTAATAGATTACATAATAATATCGAATAAAGATTTATTATATAATCCTACTTAAGCTTAAATATAGTCTGAAAATAGTTTTATTACAACATAAGTCTTAAACATAAAGGGACAAGCTAATCGGTAGCCTTTCCTTTGCCCTTGTCTTCCCCAAATACACTTCCCTATTCCGCCTTAACTGAAAGGTTTTAAATAAGCAAGGATGGGCACAAATTGCCTAGTAAGTAATATACAACAAGGGTAAAGAGTTTTATAACACTAGTTTGAAATATCGAAGCATCATTTCTAAGATAGTTCAGAGTTTCAGAATAATATCATGAATAATGAATATCAACAATTCTTAGAATAAGAATGATAATTCAATATAAATCAACAAATATATATGAATTCAAAGACTATCAATGTGACACCCCCAAAATAGGTATACTTTACTCAGTCTGAGTTGCCTAATACATGGTACAGAAATAAATACAACTTCATTACTATAATTATCGAGCAAAATACGACAACACATAAATTGTGAGTTTAAATACAAATATTGTCTAATAGACAGTATTAAAACTCAAAAGGAGTACTCATTACAATTATTGATACACTATTTTACAAAAATAGTGAGGACTGCTAAAACAACTTTCTAGAACCATCACTCCATACCCCGGCTAGTTCCTGCTATATTCTCACCTCTTGAGAAAAATGGAACAAAAAGGAAAAGGGTGAGCTCAACTAACCCAGTAAAAAATATTATGAGTAAGATAATATACAACAAATTATCATTAGTCTTCAACTGGAAAAAATTTGATAGAATATAATAGACAACAAGTTTTAGATTAACAACTGCAATGAAATTAATAATTCATTAGAAGAGTTAAGTAGAGAATGAAATCTACTATCATCTATGAATTTAAAAGTCCGTCATCAATATTTTATCCATGTAACATCAATCAATATACATCTTGAATCAAATATTCATCTTTCCACTACGGGCTAAAGATATTCATTTGTATCACCAGTTGGTTATGTTCATCTCAACACCTGCTCATCTTTGCACTACGAGCCAAAGATATTCATTAGGTAATCATTCATCTTTGCACTACAGGCCAAAGATATTCATCAAGTATCACCATTAAGGACTGAGGATGATGAAAAATATTTTAGAGAACGAATCCAGTACGATAAAAGGATAAAGTTTAGAGATTCGTATTTTAGATAATTTAAGTTTAAAAATGCTCCATAATAAAGCATAATGGAGAAAAATTCAAGAATGACGATCAAAACGTGGATACAATCAAAGATAATAATCATAATAGACATCTGGGACAAAGAAGAGAAAATTTTATTTTTCGGTGAATAGTGCAGTATACGTGAATAGTGTCGTATACGTGAATAGTAACCCCGACACAAATAGTTCTAAATTTGATAAAAAGTTCAGACCAATATTTCGGCATAATGATATTGAAAGAAATAATGTCATTTATAAAAAAAAATTAACATCTCTTACCTCAAAATAGCAGTACTTCTGATCGGAATATCGGATGCACAGCCGAAGGAAACTTGTACTGAATATGAACTCTCAAAGTATCAAAATACTCATAAAAATACGCTCAATAATATAGAAAGAAAGAAAACTTGTTTCTGGTGTGATTTTCAATTCTAACATAAGCGCTTATTTATAGAAAAATACTAGAACGCCAAAGGAGACTAAATTAATAAAATAATATTATTTATTTCCTTTCCTTCTATGCCATCCTTCTTGAATCAGCTAGCATGCCGATTCTAAAAAATTTTGGCAGCCCACATGTTTAAAACAAAAGTGGGTCCCACCCAATTTTAATAAAAATTATTTTATTTTTTGAAACATCAATAATTCATAATAAATAGTCCGCTTATCAGAAAAATACGAATTTTATGTCCATTCCACACGAAATCGAATTCTCTACAACTTTGTAGCTTTAAGTTTTTCCAAATTCCAGACAGAAAATATCTGAAATCCACAAACAGATGATTTTCAACACTTCTTAAAATTCATAACAACTCATGCGCTAATTTTTAATGGTTCAAAATTTGTTGACTTATACTTATATATGTATAACATATCCAAAAATCACAACGATCTAACGGTCGGATTAAAATTATAACTCACACAATAGAGCTTTAAGAACACTGTTTTGATTTTTAAAACCTCCATTCCGACAAATTACTGATAAAACTCCTCAATACTAATTCCTTCATTCATAACCACATAAATAATTTCATCATTTATATCCACATCAAATAAATATTTCCTTATCATATAAATCAATTATTAATTATTCACAAATAATATTACAAAATCACAATTATGACAACCAGGCCGTTCCCAAAAAAGAGGGGGCTTTCCGATAAAGATTTCTCCCTATTGGCGCGCAATCAGATTATCTAACCTCTCCTTGACAGAACTTTCTAAACATTGCCAATAATGCTATCTAATAATATTATTCAAACATTATAAATTATTGATCTGATAATGGAGATATTGTGTAGTGACAATTATTGAAACAACAATAATATAAAATATCAACGCAACAATTATTGAACCAATAAAATAAAATATTGAACAGTAATTACTGTAACAATTATTGAGTAGTGCCTTCTTACGTAAGGATCAATAATTTATCAATTGTGTGTAATACCATGTGCTACTGTGCAACCATGCGTATTACTGTATTTTAACCACCAGGTATTCCAACAGTGTTAGCGGTAACAACTACATCGTTATTTATAAAAACTCAAACTTTTCGTTTTCTTCATCCGATAGTTATTCTGTTATAAGGCCCACAAATGACTGCGCCGTCGTACGGATATTCCCGACAAAAAGAATATTTCACGACCAAACGAATATTCCCCGACAACAATGAATATTTTATAACCACTTGCTTATTTTGCAAAATTTACATATTTCAGCCATAACCAAAATATTCTATCAAATTAACTCCTTATTATTTCAAGATAATGAGTAGAGAAAATTCAAATTTATTTATAATAAGTTGGGGTCTTACAATCAACGTATCCAACTGGATAAATAATTTATAATGAGCAGTCACTAAAGACTATTGAACATCTACTAGAATTACAAATATTAACTAATAAACCAAAAGAATCAAGTACTATAGATGATCAGTCTACAATACTCTAAGTTATGCATAACACCACAGTAATAAACCATTCATGTGTTGGGGTTTCCAACAACATACACTCCCTTACCATAAGGGTTGTTCAACTCAGTTTTCAAGATTTTTGCACCAACCAATTGGTTTGGACAGTTTTACAAACATGCATATAGTATAGCCGAATCAATGACATAGGCCCTTTCACAATATTCAAGAACAATACCAAGTTCAACATGAATATTAGTTTTTCTCAAGAGTTTACATACTAGCTCATTTGAACGAGAAAGTAATATAACATAAGGTTTGCTTAAGATATCCGTTGAATAAAGTAATGCAAGAGTTAGGGTACTTGCACAATGTAAAGGATAGTTCGAATACTTGTCTCAAGCATAGATTTTCCTTGTTAAGAAATTAATACTTTCGAATCCTATTTATAGTGTATTATAAGTATAGGATGCCCATTAGTTAAATGTGCTCATGCTTGATATGTAAGTTTTAATGCATACTTAAACATTTAACTTAGTTGTATACTCGTCACATACTTCATTCCACACCTTGTATACTTATAATATGAAATAAGTGTACAAGTCTTCATGAAATCTAATAACATAGTCTTTAATCGTTGCTTTATAGTTTGCAAATACTTTTTGGACTTATCACTTAAAAGTCTATAATCACATCATTAAACATTGACTCTATCATCAAGCATGCTTCTTAACACATTGGACATGTACTGGTCATATAATACATGTTAGAGTAATAATACAAGTATTCAACTCCGACAAATTAATAGGAGAAAACTGATCCTACTGTAGACTGGCGCGACCGCGCGACTCTTAGTTCAAAACAGGGCTGGTTGCTCCTGCAGAAGGTCAGTGCACAGTCGGCTTGTACATACATAAATAATCATGCAATACACACATTTATTATGTGGATAACCAAGTTTAACCTCATATCATAGAATTATCATAGGTCACCATCCATGCTCATTTAATCAAGACTTTATGGGCTCAATCCATAATTTTCTTACGTTTGATCGTGGAACACATACTATATGATTCATAGGTCTCAACAACTCATGTTTACATTAGATTAGCCACGTATTACAAGTTATGACGTTCTAGTTCATTCATGCTTGTTCTAAGCCACATTTAACTAGTTTTACTATGCATAAGACTCACTAGGAATTCATATTAATAATATCTACATATATAACACACCTAATCATGATGTCTCATACGCACAAATTAAACCACATAAGCATGCTCACAATCTTAACTCAATGTACATAATTTATCAAGTTTATATTTAAAATTATAAGTCTCTTTAGTAAACTTATTTAAGCATGCAAGATAAGCACACGCTGTCTAAATCATACTTTCGTACGCAATTGCGAACATACTCAAGTTATTTACATAAGCTAGAAATATCAGAATTTGAAAACATAATGCTCATCATACTTTGTTTTGAAAAAATTTAAGTTTTCCTTTAGAAATCCTTTAAAACCAAGCTCAAAAACTCTATTATACAAAAAACCAGTTCATGCCTTATGTTATACTCATGTACGTGCATACCTAGATTATTTACACATGCTCACAAAATCAGAATATACATTAATCCCAGTTTACCATTTCTAGTTTTTCAAATCTTAAAGTTTTCTTTGAGTATTCATATTTAAAGAAACTAACATGGCTTCTATATACCTAGCAATCTCATTCCATGTTTTAAGGTTGTTTATAAGAATATTCAAACCAAAGTAACATGCTCAGAATGATTCAAGGCCACAAAAGCAGTGCACATGACTAGCAGCAAGCGCGACCGCGCTGTTATGTACTATAGAAGTGGTGCGGCCGCTCCACTTCGAGTAGAACATAGAAATGAATGCCTTGCTTCTGCAGAGCTTTATTCTAACCCATGCCAAAGTCGTAACCAGACAACTACAATGCTCCTAAACATGTATACAAGCTCAAATAACACAATGGCATATTATCTTCCACCAATTATAGAGAATTCAAGTGATTGTAAGAATTTGACAAAACTTAAACTCAAGAACAAAAATAGAATTTTACCTCTTGAAGCTTAAATGAATTCCTCAAAGCACAAACCAAATGCTCAGCTACTCTCCCTCTCAATGTATACTTATCAGACAATCTTAGAAACCAAGAATGAGAAGAGGAGTGTTCAATTTATAGAAAACCCAATACATAGATTTTGCAATTTCCCATTGAATCAAACCCATAAATTGAAGGATTGCATGAAGGTTAGCAAGGAGTTGGTAAATGGTTGTTGATTTGCATCATTATACCCACTTCCTCCATAATCATCATCTAGGAAGGCTTGTGATAAGTGGGTTTTACACCTACTTATTGGATATTAATTCACGCAAACTATGCCTATCTCAAGTATATTTTATTATGTTTTTAGTGCATTTTATGTTATTTTGCATTGCATTTACTTAAAACTCCTTTGGTGTGAAAGTGCAGGATATGGCATGATTTGGTGATGAAAATGGCATGAGGCTACAGGATGCATGGTGTGAGGATCTAGTGGAGCAAGGAAACCAAGCTTGACGAGGATGAATAACTCAATAATATAGTAGCAGCATCAACAATGTAGAACCAGACTCAGAAGCAGCAAAACAAAGTACAGATTGCAAGCCGCGCGGCCGCGCGGCAGAAAACACTTGAGGAGAGGCACCCGCACGAGCCACCGACTGAACAGGCAGAACACACTGCAAGTTGCGCGCCCGCGTGAAGAATGCAAAGGAGGGGTGTGCGGCCACGCGCGATGCCTGATGCTGCTGAGCTGTTTACTTTAATTTCTAATTTTAAGGGTTGGAATTAATTAAAAACGATTTCTGACTGGTGTCAGAAGAGTCATTTAGTACTTTTGACGTATTTTCATATTAGAACTAGGGTTTACACGCTGAGAGAGATTCCAACGTAGAACGAAGCCTAAACTCCATCTTTTCTAATTCTTCTTGGGATTTTCTATCAGTGTGGATTATTATTATTATTTTGCTAGACTTATATGAGGATTTGAACGTTACTAGTGGATGATAATCAGCAATTGGATTTGATCGTTTCTATCTGTCATCTTTCAATTGTTTGCTTATTAGCCATGTTTAGCTTTGATCCCATAATGGCTTTTGGTTCAGTCATGAACTAAACTCCATTATGGGATTCTAACGGATTTTAGTATGTAGTTTAATTGCATGCTTGAATGATGAACTATTTTACATATTACATGGGATTTCTATCATGGTTATTTTACATGTCTGAATGCTTGATCACCATTCGTTTTCAGTACTTCTATGGAATTGACAATGAACATGCGAGTATGGATTGTAATCATGATAGCATACGTATATGGGGCTGTTTTATATGGCTTGTGTATTTCGTGAACCAGATAGATATATATTGTTTCACTGTATGAGTTAAAATAAGGGCTTGAGCTTAAATTCAGTCTGATTGCATTTTCACATAGACATATAGTTATTTTGGTTGTATTGACGATTACATGGAGTCTTTCGCTTGTAGATGTTGTGTAAGTAGGTCATAGTGCATTGAAAAATGGTTATGACTCTATTAGTGCTCTTGGCTACTTTCCTGTGATATGTGAAACTTTCTTGCATGATAGTGGTAATTAGATGAAGTATTAAATGAAGTTAGGATCCCATTATTTCCAGATTTGGTTTATTCCATTATTATTTGTGTTTTAGTTATTATTTGCAATTAGAGTAATTCACCAATATAGTCATTAGTTTAAGCATATAAATATAGTGATTTAATTTATGCATAGTGATTTAAATTAGACAACTTTCTTTGTGAGATCGATACTTTACTTACTCTACATTACTTGTTGACACATGCATGCTTGCATGAGTTAGAGCTCTTTTGATAGAACTAAAAAAGAGGCAACAAGTTTTTGGTGACGTTGCCGGGAAAAAGGCGTTTAATTTGAATAATTATCATCAGTTTTAAGTTATATTGTATGACTTAGATAATTCTGATCGTTTCTCATTTATATTTTTGTTTTGATTTTGGTTTCAGGTACTTGTAGATTTTTATGCACATGCGATCATCCAACTCAGAATTAACACCAGTGTAGGATAACATTAACGGAAGAGGTTGGAAGGCAGGTGTGCGGAGAAATTTGCAAGCTCAGTTAGAAAGTATTACATCTAATATGGCAGCTGAGGGACAAGGATAAGAGCAAAGAGAGGAGCATAGGGCTCTAAGGGAATATTCTATGTCGAATATGAATGGACTTCAGTCTAGCATAGTCAGACCAGCGATAGCAGCTAATACATTCGAGATAAAAATAGGCACTATTCAGATGGTGCAGAATTTGGTACAGTTTGGGGGTGCTGCTACAGATGATCCGAATGAACACCTGTTGAGCTTTATTGAGATATGTGATACGTTAAGATATAACAAGGTGACGGAGGATGCTATCCGGCTTAGGCTATTTCCATTCTCATTTAGGGATAAAGTGAGAAGTTGGCTTCATTCTTTGCCAGCAGGATCAATTACTACATGGGAGGACTTAGCACAAAAGTTCTTAGCTAAATTTTTCCCAATGGCTAAGACGGCAAAAATGAGGACAACAATCTCTCAGTTTGAACAACAACAGGGTGAATCCGTATACGAAGCATGGGAGAGATACAAAGAGATGCTACGAAAGTGTCCGCACCATGGAATGCCAGATTGGATGGTGATAAACACATTCTATAATGGATTGGGATGGCAGTTTAGACCGATTGTAGATGCAGCTGCAGGAGGGGCATTATGGACAAAGAGCTATGAGGAAGCCTATAACCTTATCAAGACAATGGCATCAAACGATTTTCAAAATCCTACATCTCGGATACCACAACCCAAAGTTGCAGGTTTGTTGGAAGTGGATGCTATTATGCAGTTGTCGGCACAGATGGCAGCTATGGCGAATAAAATAGATTCAATAGCCGAGAGTAAAATGAAAATAGTTGCCTTCGTATGCGAGATTTATGTGGGGTCACACTCGACAGATCAGTGTGCTATCAGCTATGAGTCAGTACAGTATGTGAGCAATTATAGGAAAGATCAAGGACAGTTTCAGAACACATATCACCCCAACAACCGAAATCATCCAAACTTTAGTTGGTCAAATAACCAAGGGAATCAGTAGAATCAGTTTCAGACAAATCAACAGTTTTAGCCACAGCCAGCTCAGCCACAGTTTACACCAAAACCACCGTTTCCACCGAGATTTTCTCAACAATAACAACATCACACTCCCGCTGCACCTCCAAAAGAAAAGAAATCAGAAATGGAGGAGATGATGTTAAAGTACATGGCAAACACTGAGGTTGTGATCAAAAGCCAAGCAATGGCTATTAAGAATTTGGAGACTCAAATGCGGCAAATGGCCAGCGTGCTTAACAAAAGGCCCCAAGGTTCATTGCCGAGTAATACAAAGACAAATCCACGAAGAGACGGGAAGGAACAGTGCCAAGCGATTACATTGAGGTCTGGGAAGAATATCACAGACACCGCAAGTCACGCGCCGGCGCCTGATTTACAAGGGGAGGTCGCGCGGCCGCGCGAGGCAGAACAGTTGACTGCTGAAGTAGAAAATTTGGAGAATTCTGAGGTTCAACATGAAGAGAAAGATAAAGCAAGGTCAGTTAAGAAACCTATGAATTCAGTAACACAAATTCACCCTCAGGTACCGTATCCGCAAAGATTGAATAAACAGAGGGAAGATAAACAGTTCAGTAAATTCTTAGAGGTATTTAAAAGCTGCAGATCAACATACCTTTCGCCGAGGCATTGGAACAAATGCCAAGTTATGCAAAGTTCATGAAAAGTTTATTATCAAGGAAGAGGAGATTAGACGAGTTTGAGACAGTAGCCTTGACAGAGGAGTGCAGTGCAGTGCTTCAGCAAAAGTTACCCCCGAAGCTGAAGGATCCGGGTAGTTTCATAATTCCGTGCATAATCAGAAAGATAAATTTTGAAAAATGTTTGTGTGATCTTGGGGCAAGCATAAATATGATGCCCTTATCATTGTTCAATCAGTTGGGATTACCGGCTCCAAGGCCGACAAACATTTCGTTGCAGTTAACTGACAGATCCATAACATATCCACGGGGAATTGTTGAAGACGTATTAGTGAAAGTGGACAAATTTATCTTTCCAGCTGACTTCATCATTCTGGACTACGAGGAAGATAAAAATATACCAATCATATTGGGGAGACATGTGAGGACCCCGAATCCAGGTCTCAAATCACCTCAGATCTGGTTCGATCATTCTATACAACTATTACTATTTGCGGAAGATATAAACATAAATTGTTTATACATTAAACTTACACACTTTTCCCCAAGGTTGAGTAACCTTAACTTAATACACATTACACAACTTACTTAACACATAACCTTAAAATACAACACTTATACAATTTAGCTGTACACATATCTTAATGCTGGAACTGTCTTTAACCTTTCCTTGTATCCGACGCATTCGCTTTAATCTGCAATGTTTTATCATGATATAGCAAGGGTGAGCATAAGGATTGCCCAGCAAGTTTAAATTCAATAATATAACGATATATCATGATTGAAAGAGTATGAACAATAAGCTGGCTATAATTCATCAATATAATTGTAAACTAGTAAGAACAAACTTTTGACTGAACAAGTATTATACATGAACAAATATATCTGAACCAACTGGTAATGAAGGTGATCAGCCTTTCATACCTGACTTATATATGCAATATGTACAGAGTACAATTCATGGAAACTAGCAATGATTAACCATAAGCTTATCCGAATAAAACAACTCTTAGTAGAGTTAAGTAAAAACAAACTTGCCTGAACCGTTGATTACCGCTACGTAATTTATATCGCTTTATCCGAAGACCTAATATTAGTAATATAGATCTCCAATATTAGAATAATATCATCACAGTATAATATTACTATATATATATATAAACATAGAATAACTTAAACACATAACGCATAACCCTATAAGTCTATAACACACATAAGACTTGGTATCAAGTCAAACTATTACAGTCTATCTTTATTCTGACAAAATTCTAACGTCCCGACGGTCTTGTCAGACTTTTATCGAGTCTAAGTTCGATTAAACTCTGTCTAAACACTTAACAATTAACTCAAATAATTTTAATAACAGTCGAAATATTTTTCGTAAGCTCGTAATAATTTTTAAATAATTATTACTATTTATTGTGAATTTTCAATCATTAAAAACGTATTTAAATAAATTAAATACCACATAATTCCTTTATGATTAATATTTATTTATTATCAAATATTAATAAAATACATGTCATAATATTTTAATATATTTATAATATCACAAAGTATTTTTAATACTTTAAAATCACCTTTATATAATTTTTAGACCGTTAAATTCATTATCCGATAATTACTATTAATATTAAAATATTAATATTTTCATGACAAAATATCAAATGTTATATTTTATAACTGAAAATATTTTTCTAACCCTTAAATCATTTTTATATGATTTTTAAATCATTAATTCTATTTTTGCATAATTTATTTAATATATTTATTAAATAAACTAATTGTCATTAATATTAATTAATTAATGAAATTCATCCCAAAATATTAAAAGTCATTAAAAATTACTTAAAATATTTTATTATACCATAATATTATTTTTCATGATTTTTCATGAATTAAAATCATTTATTTAATATTATAATTAAATAAATTAAATACCATTTATATTCCAAAAATATTAAATATTTATGAAATATACTCTAAATAATTAAAAGCTATTTTTCAGAATTTATTATGTATTTTTAATAATTAAAAACTATTTTTTATTAATTTTTAAATAATTTTCGAAAAATAATAATAAACTGTCGCTAAAGGCTCCTATAGCGACAGACCCGTCGCTATAGGTGTTCATGGGCATGTTCTTCATGTTCTTCAGACCTTCATGTTAGACATCGAGGTAGGTAGTTTGACCACAAATGAATCTTTGTTCCGCTCGATTTCTGGTCTGCTAATGTTTCTGGTTAGGTAGTATAAGTGTAATACTACAATAAACAACTCATTTTATGGCCATACAACAACAAATCAGGGAATTATAAGCTCTCTAATATGATGTCACACATGTTCATCAAATTCTGGGTGTTTCAGAATTTTAAGAACAATCAAGGTACCTCTTTTGAGCCCATAATTATTTGCTTTCCAGGTTTATTTTGTGTGATCTAGTGATTCCGTATTGTAGAGGGGATGTCAGGCTACAATAATCTATCAACCAGTGGGTCTAACAACAACACATAGAAAGGAATCATGGCTGGTCAAAGTACCTGTCAGGTACATGCTCAAGAACAAATCTGGGTTTTCCATATTGTTCATCAAGCAATTCGGTCAACTACGATTGACCTTTAATTTCTACAATCCTGTTACGGATCTAGGTTATCTAAAGGTTTTAATATACACTCCTCATGTCAAACTACAAGGATCAAAAAACAAAATAGCCAAAACATTAAACCACAGCAAGGTCAGTAGGCTAGAACATCTTGTCAGACACTGCTGAGAATTCTGGGCTGCCCAGAATTGGTTTTCCGTGAACGGTCAACGCTATTTGACCAACAATAACTCTCGATCTACACCTGATCTGGACTTGATTCAAGTTCCAGATCCAAGACCTTATAACATTGAACAAGTAGAAACTCGTAAAACACAAAAACAACTAACAAGACAGGATCTATGAGACCTGACATTGGACTGTCAGACCTCATTTTTCCATATTTCTAGATTTCTAAAATGCTTGATTCGTGCATCTAAGTGTTATAAATCCATGATCTATCAACCCAGATCACTTATAGACACCCAATTACAGCTATCTAACCCATAAATTATAACTTTTAACATCAAATCAAAAGATTTCGAATTTTGAAGGTTTATACCTCTTTGAAGCTTTGATTTTTGATTTTTGATTTCTGATTTTTGTTCCTGTTCTTGGCTTGCTATTAACTGATCATTGCTCAACTTTTAACTCTCTATCACTCTAGATTTCGAAAAGTTAGAGAGAGAAGGGACTTGGACAAGATGAGAAATAAAGTAAGATTTCTTAGTTTTAAATCTTTGCTTTTTACATATAATGTATCTAATGTTGCAAGGTGGCATTTAAGATCTGATCTTGGGAGATTTTAAGGCACATGGTCAATACCTAAAAGATGAGTCATGCAATTTCTAGAAAAAATTTAAACTTACAAGTAAGGGCATTTTAGTCTTTTTGCATGACATTTTAATGGTAATTTGGACATTGGCCAAACCCTTAGGGTTTAGGGTTTGGGTTAGGGTTTAGGTTTTAAAACCCTTAGGGT
The DNA here is from genome assembly GCA_016801055.1 of Panax notoginseng. NCBI lineage: Eukaryota > Viridiplantae > Streptophyta > Magnoliopsida > Apiales > Araliaceae > Panax > Panax notoginseng. The sequence goes on from CM029018.1 coordinate 114,356,500, forward strand.
TTACAAATTTAATTTCTAACATTTCTGAATTTCAGTTTTAAAAATAGAAAATTAATATTTCTAAATTATAATTAGAATTTTCTAATTATATTAAAATTTCTTAATCAATATTTAAATCTCGCTAATTAGGATTAGTATTTCCTAATTAAAATCGCTAATTTAGCAATTATGGTCGTAATTGGTCATTTAGGGTTTTAAACCCAAAATTAGATTTTCTAATAGAAAATTAATTTTTCTAAATTAGAAATTCGATTTTGTAATTAGATTAGGATTTGCTAATTACTTAAGCTTTATCCTAAATAATCTTATAATTATTTACACTTACGCCGTTAAGTTCCCAATTTAGGATTTTATGCACCGAATTAGGGTTTCAAATTCCCGAAACTGAAGTTAGGGTTTCCAGAACCAGTTTCTAGGGTTTCTTGTTAAACACTAGGGTTTTCTAACTGAACGTTGACGTTCTTAATATATAATTAGGGCTTGTTACAGATATCGTTTATCTGGTTAACCCTTGACTCTTAACCACATACAGAACATATTCACTTATTCCTTAATCCTGAATAATTCACTTAAATCATTCACAGAATTTTGAAAGCCTCAAAATTCCTTCTTAAAAATATCATACACATGCACTTATTTTCTGTCTGGGTTCTAATTTTGAACCCTAAATTAATTAATTAAAATTTTAAAAAAATAAATAAATTCTCAGGTTGTCACATTCACCCCTTCTTCTAAAAATTTCATCCCCGAAATTTGCCTTACACCATACACCATACACCATACATACATAACATCACATGCTACCCAATACACCACTCACAAGAGTAAAAATTTTCAAAATTGTGCTGAGGAGTCATATACACTATTTGTCTGTCATTTTTCGCAAAGGTTATACGGAAATTCATCCACAAACCGACATAACTTACGAACACAAAGGGTGATTAGCCTGATATGTCATGTACTGGCCAAGTACTAATTTTATCTATTCCTCATCACTGCCATAGGCACACAAATTCTACTTCAGTCTTACTGGATTCTGCACCAAAACAATTTGGTCCGGGAAATTTCTTTCAATGAACACTTAGAGTTTTCATAAACTTTAGTCTAGCTGAATCGAATAGCATAGACTCATATCAATAATTCAATTCAATCGAATTATTTAGGTGTAGCCAAACCCCGTTGGCAAATTAAAATTTTTGAAAATATTTTCGAGAATGACGTCATGATGCCGTACTGTATTAACAGTCCGTTTGAGGATGCCGTCATCGTAGGACTTTGTCATAACATATCATACAATAGTGGAACAATGATTTTCAGATCGGATTCGCACTAAGTATTTTTGTATTTATAACTCCATCACTTTTTATCATCTTTGCACCAGATTACATGGTACATAAGTGATAAATAAAATAACTTTTGATATTTCAAATCATCTTCGTCTAGCTGAAACAAGTAGCATAGACTATACTTTAAACCGTTTCAAAAATGATTACGAGTCTACATATTTTTTTTAAAAGCACATAGTGCGTATTTAGCTTGGTCAAAATTTCGAAGTCTGGCATAGCCAGGGGTTTTGGAAAACTTATGTCTCCACTAATAATCATTTGCTTAACAATATATCTGTTCCTATTATCCTCAATATTCCGTTTACACACAACTATAACTAGTTCGTCAAATCACACTTACGAGTTCATTTACTTGCCACAATCATATGAGTTTAAGAACTTATCCTAGTCAGACCTTTGGCGTCCATTCGCTGAGGGGTTCATAAACATTTCATATAACTATGAATCAAGAATGTCACAAAATTATGAATTTTAAGAACTCTTACTTAACCTTATTTTCTCTACCTATAACATATCTATCTGATATACACATGAGAAAGGAATCACCCTCTTAACATGCATATAGCAAATAGCGCGACACAAACATTTCAATGATTATCATTGCCAGAACTAAGTAGTTTTTACACCAAGTACAATTCTCTGCCCATACAAGGAATCATACAACTCAGCTGCTGACATGAGTCCTCAATTGAATCCCCACCTAACCTTAACACCCTTCTCAATACGAATTTCATTCAACTCGTATTCATAATCCTTTCCTAAATCTGTACCAATTCATTGTACAACTGTCACCCAGCAAACTTGCTATAACTTTTCAATCATTCGCTTGATCCTTCTCCATACTATAACCTTATCTGATCACGGAGTGATCTCATCGTATACATTACAATTCATTTCTATATCTAGATCGTTTTGTTTTACGATCTTCTATCACTGTACTTTTAGTCTTTTAGACTCTATCTATTTCTCACTACTGTTCAACTTTATTATCAGAGTTAGGGAACTCTGTATCTTATAACTCGCCGAGATTCGTCTTTGAATCTTACCGACCAACTAACTCTATGTGAGTTAGTACTTATCCTAATCACTGCGGTTATTAGTCTCAGGTATTCCTACCTAAGCTTCATAACCAACAGCTCTGATTCCAACTGTGAGGGCCACGAATCCAGGTCCCAAATCACCTCGGATCCGGTTCGATCATTCTATACAACTATTACTATTTGTGGAAGATATAAACATAAATTGTTTATACATTAAACTTACACACTTTTTCCTAAGGTCGAGTAACCTTAACTTAATACACATTACATAACTTACTTAACACATAACCTTAAAATACAACACTCATACAATTTAGCTGCACACATATTCTAACGCTGGAACTATCTTTAACCTTTCCTTGTATCCGACGCATTCACTTTAATCTGTAATGTTTTATCATGATATAGCAAGGGTGAGCATAAGGATTGCCCAGCAAGTTTAAATTCAATAATATAACGATATATCATGATTGAAAGAGTATGAACAATAAGCTGGCTATAATTCATCAATATAATTATGAACTAGCAGGAACAAACTTTTGACTGAACAAGTATTATATATGAACAAATATATCTGAACCAACTGGTAATGAAGGTGATCAGCCTTTCATACCTGACTTATACATGCAATATGTACAGAGTACAATTCATGGCAACCAGTAATGATTAACCATAAGCTTATCCAAATAAAACAACTCTTAGTAGAGTTAAGTAAAAACAAACTTGCCTGAACCGTTGATTACCGCTACGTAATTTATATCGCTTTATTCGAAAACCTAATATTAGTAATATAGATCTCTAATATTAGAATAATATCATCACAGTATAATATTACTATATATATATACATAGAATAACCTAAACACATAACACATAATCCTATAAGTCTATAACACACATAAGACTCGGTATCAAGTCAAACTATTACAGTCTATCATGATTCTGACAAAATTCTAACGTTCCGACGGTCTAGTCGGACTTTTATCGAGTCTAAGTTCAATTAAACTCTGCCTAAACACTTAACAATTAACTCAGATAATTTTAATAACAGTCGAAATATTTTTCGTAAGCTCGTAATAATTTTTAAATAATTATTACTATTTATTGTGAATTTTCAATCATTAAAAACGTATTTAAATAAATTAAATACCACATAATTCCTTTATCATTAATATTTATTTATTATCAAATATTAATGAAATACGTGTCATAATATTATAATATATTTATAATATCACAAAATATTTTTAATACTTTAAAATCACCTTTATATGATTTTTAGACCGTTAAATTCATTATCCGATAATTACTATTAATATTAAAATATTAATATTTTCATGACAAAATATCAAATGTTATATTTTATAACTTAAAATATTTTTCTAACCCTTAAATCATTTTTATATGATTTTTAAATCATTAATTCTATTTTTGCATAATTTATTTAATATATTTATTAAATAAACTAAGTGTCATTAATATTAATTAATTAATGAAATTCATCTCAAAATATTAAAAGTCATTAAAAATAACTTAAAATATTTTATTATACCATAATATTATTTTTCATGATTTTTCATGAATTAAAATCATTTATTTAATATTATAATTAAATAAATTAAATACCATTTATATTCCAAAAATATTAAATATTTATGAAATATACTCTAAATAATTAAAAGCTATTTTTCAGAATTTATTATGTATTTTTAATAATTAAAAACTATTTTTTATCAATTTTTAAATAATTTCCGAAAAATAATAATAAACTGTCGCTAAAGGCTCCTATTGCGACAGACCCGTCGCTATAGGTGTTCATGGGCCTGTTCTTCATGTTCTTCAGACCTTCATGTCAGACATCGAGGTAGGTAGTTTGACCACAAATGAATCTTTGTTCCGGTCAATTTCTGGTCTGCTAATGTTTCTGGTTAGGTAGTATAAGTGTAATACTACAATAAACAACTCATTTTATGGCCATACAACAACAAATCAGGGAATTATAAGCTCTCTAATATGATGTCACACATGTTCATCAAATTCTGGGTGTTTCAGAATTTTAAGAACAATCAAGGTACCTCTTTTGAGCCCATAATTATTTGCTTTCCAGGTTTATTTTGTGTGATCTAGTGATTCCGTATTGTAGAGGGGATGTCAGGCTACAATAATCTATCAACCAGTGGGTCTAACAACAACACATAGAAAGGAATCATGGCTGGTCAAAGTACCTGTCAGGTACATGCTCAAGAACAAATCTGGGTTTTCCAGATTGTTCATCAAGCAATTCGGTCAACTACGATTGACCTTTAATTTCTACAATCCTGTTACGGATCTAGGTTATCTAAAGGTTTTAATATACACTCCTCATGTCAGACTACAAGGATCAAAAAACAAAATAGCCAAAACATTAAACCACAGCAAGGTCAGTAGGCTAGAACATCTTGTCAGACACTGCTGAGAATTCTGGGCTGCCCAGAATTGGTTTTCCGTGAACGGTCAACGCTATTTGACCAACAATAACTCTCGATCTACACCTGATCTGGACTTGATTCAAGTTCCAGATCCAAGACCTTATAACATTGAACAAGTAGAAACTCGTAAAACACAAAAACAACTAACAAGACAGGATCTATGAGACCTGACATTGGACTGTCAGACCTCATTTTTCCATATTTCTAGATTTCTAAAATGCTTGATTCGTGCATCTAAGTGTTATAAATCCATGATCTATCAACCCAGATCACTTATAGACACCCAATTACAGCTATCTAACCCATAAATTATAACTTTTAACATCAAATCAAAAGATTTCGAATTTTGAAGGTTTATACCTCTTTGAAGCTTTGATTTTTGATTTTTGATTTCTGATTTTTGTTCCTGTTCTTGGCTTGCTATTAACTGATCATTGCTCAACTTTTAACTCTCTATCACTCTAGATTTCGAAAAGTTAGAGAGAGAAGGGACTTGGACAAGATGAGAAATAAAGTAAGATTTCTTAGTTTTAAATCTTTGCTTTTTACATATAATGTATCTAATGTTGCAAGGTGGCATTTAAGATCTGATCTTGGGAGATTTTAAGGCACATGGTCAATACCTAAAAGATGAGTCATGCAATTTCTAGAAAAACTTTAAGCTTACAAGTAAGGGCATTTTAGTCTTTTTGCATGACATTTTAATGGTAATTTGGACATTGGCCAAACCCTTAGGGTTTAGGGTTTGGGTTAGGGTTTAGGTTTTAAAACCCTTAGGGTTTACAAATTTAATTTCTAACATTTCTGAATTTCAGTTTTAAAAATAGAAAATTAATATTTCTAAATTATAATTAGAATTTTCTAATTATATTAAAATTTCTTAATCAATATTTAAATCTCGCTAATTAGGATTAGTATTTCCTAATTAAAATCGCTAATTTAGCAATTATGGTCGTAATTGGTCATTTAAGGTTTTAAACCCAAAATTAGGTTTTCTAATAGAAAATAAATTTTCCTAAATTAGAAATTAGATTTCATAATTAGATTAGGGTTTGCTAATTACTTAAGCTTTATCCTAAATAATCTTATAATTATTTACACTTACGCCATTAAGTTCCCAATTTAGGATTTTATACACCGAATTAGGGTTTCAAATTCCCGAAACTGAAGTTAGGGTTTCCAGAACCGGTTTCTAGGGTTTTCTAACCGAACGTTGACGTTATTAATATATAATTAGGGCTTGTTACAAATATCGTTTATCTGGTTAACCCTTGACCCTTAACCACATACAGAACATATTCACTTATTCCTTAATCCTGAATAATTCACTTAAATCATTCACAGAATTTTGAAATCCTCAAAATTCCTTTTTAAAAATATCATACGCATACACTTATTTTCTGTCTAGGTTCTAATTTTGAACCCTAAATTAATTAATTAAAATTTTAAAAAAATTTCTAAATTCTCGGGTTGTTACAAGACCATTCTTAGCCACAGGAAAGACTTTGATAGATGTGCAAAAAGGGGAACTCATGATGCATGTACACGATCAGGAAGTGACCTTTAATGTCTTTAAGGCAATGAAGTTCCCAACAGATGAAGAAGAATATCTTTGGGTTGATTCGGTGGATCGGGTCTTAATTGATGAGGAACAAAATTTGGTGAACTATGAACCGCGGAGGTGTGTAACTGGTGAAAATTCAGATTTGGGGATCAAGCCATTTACGAAAGTAAGAGACAATAATTTTAGGGGCGAAGTGGACAGACAGAAAGTCACCTCAATTTCTTCGTTAACGTGAGATTCAGAGACAGTCAAGCTAATTGACTATAACTTAGCACTTGATGGGAGGCAATCCATTATTTCTATCTCTATTTTATTTTTATTTATTCTATTTAGATTGTTTTAGTGGGCTCAGCTTTATTTCATTATTGATAGTTTGTCGGATTTGCATAATTGAGTGTGTAACAATGTTTGCATTGAGATTGGATTAAATAGGTTAGAGTTTATTTAGTCAGTGATTTATGTTTTAACAGAGTGCATTAATGTCTATATAGGTATCAGTAATTAAAGGCATCACTGGTATGCAGATTGGAGTTGATCATTAACAGTGCAGATATCAGGATCGCGCGGCCGCGCAAGGACTGCAGTCCAAATGCGCGCGCCCGTGCGGCATGCCGATCACAGCCCAATTCATACTCGCTCGCCCGCGCACAAAACACACTGAATACCCGCGCGGCCACGCGCGACACCGGACTGAGACAGATTTGAAAATTTTATAACCAAGTTGAGGACCATTTGGACTCTCATTTGAAATAATAAAAGAAGCGTAATCATCTCAGTCTCCAAACTGCACGTATCTTCATTTCCCTTCTATCAGTTACAAACTTGAATCCATAAATCTCTCCACCACGTGATTATCCACAATTTCTTCCACGTTCTACATCTACCCACGTCTCATCAGTGCATTATAAAACTAGGGTTTTAAGAGAGAGTCATGCGACATCAGTGTGGGGTAAATCACAATTTTTGCCAGCATTCATTCTAAGTCAGATCATCTGTATCATCTCCATGAACTGCAAATGGGTCCAAAGAGGGCACGATCTTCTTCTCTCTCATCATCATCTTCCTCTGGCAGTCAAGGGGAGGATGTGGTAGACCATATCAAATTTTTGGATTTGGAAGCCCAACAAGAGTACTACAAAATCGTGACCAAAACCTTTGTGAAAGAAAGAGGGTTCAAGCCTGAGCAACAAGATAGACAGCTATGCGCTATAATTCACGAACGCGGATGGCTTGGATTCACTGCCACCCCTACGCCCATTCCAATAGGTATAGTCCGAGAGTTCTACGCCAATGACAAAGTCAGTAGGAGCGGTGTTTCTCTGGTTTGTGGTTTTGAAATCAATTACAAACCCCTCGCCATCAGAGCCATTTTCAGACTTACTGAGACACCACCAACAGGGTCGGCTAACTGGGTTACAGGTGCACACTTGGAGACGGACTTGGAATTGGTTATTACGGAATTGTGTGTGCCTGGCACAAAGTGGACATATAAAACTGGCACGAATCAACCTCGCATATTCTCAGTCGCAGCCCTGAACCGCTATGCGAAAGCGTGGAATCTGTTCATATGTGCCTAGCTAGTACCTTCGTCTCATCAGCATGAGATTACAGCGAAAAGAGCGATCATTTTGTGGGGTATAATTACGGGCAAGTATATTGACGTGGGCCATCTGATTCACCAAAATATTTTAAAGTATCTGCGGGGAAGCACTACTGGGAGCATTCCACACGCGTCAGTTGTAGCCATGTTGTGTGTCCAACAAGGAGTCCAGTGGGATAACGAACAGATACAAAACCCGAGCCAGGACATCACTCACACCACCATTGCGAAATTTGAGGATTGGACAGGAGGTAAATCGCATCTGAGACGATTAGGTTTTATCATTCAGCCCACTTTCCCAGAGCCACCACAGTAGCCGTCTCAGACTGATGAGGCAGGCCCATCAACCCAAGTTCCCTTTGCTACTGGGAATCGACAGCTCCGAAGGTTGGAGCGAAAAGTCGACGCCATGTACGATAATTTTTTAGCATTTGCAACGGGGTTGACGAGGTCCTTGGCCGAGGCTTTTGCACAGCAAGGAACAATGCTAGAGTGGCCTCAGTTCGGGTCAACAGTGCCATATCCACCACCAGATTCACCACCCGAGGAGGGTTGTACACTCTGATTATTAGGGGAGTTTTCTTTACCCTTTACCTTTATTCAATGGGGCATTGAATATTATAAGTTTGGAGGTATTGGGATCATAGTGTAGTTGTATATAGGTTTTGCATGATTAGTATAGTTCATTTAGTTTAAATTTTGCATGTTTATGTGTTAGATAAAATTTTGCAGAAAATTTTTAAGTTTTCGTTATTATTGCTTGTACTAGTATGTTTTAGTTTGCATGTCTCATAGAGTTTAGCTATATGAAAATTTTGTTTAGCCAATGATGATAGTGAATTATGAAAGATTTTTGAGTATATTGGATAACATGAACCTAGCTATAATATTTTCCACGATGAAATACATGTTGCTGTTTAAATGCTTTCGGTTTGCACGAATGTGTTCACAATCACTTGTAGGTACAAGAAGTATGTGTTGCATTGCTCGATATAAAATGTAGTGTCTAAAAAAGAAATATGTGGAACATGGATGTAGATTGGCAAAGCATTGACATCCAAACTTTGGGAAAACATGGGTATGTTTTTTTTTATATATAAAAAAAATCAAATAGCAATAACGTGGCTAGTCTCATTTCGGAGCCCTGGCTACTTGAGTAAGTAAGTCCGAGGGGATTGTCTCAACACCTAGCGCTCTAAGGTCTTTCATGGTCTGGGAGTAGTTGGTTGAAAGCTCGCTAAGGGGTAGCAGTGTTGCATAAACATTGCATAGTCATGTGAAAAAAAAAGAAAAAGAAAAATAGCAATAAACACCACGGGAAAGAGCGAAAATCGCCTTCGTGAGTAGCAATATAGCAGCTAAGGCCATTGTTGAACCTTAGTTTGTTTTGATATGTTGGAATAATCTTCGTTGCAGATGTATACATGAGTCTTGATTTAAACTATAATTTTCTGTTTTGAGCAATTTAGCATGTGTATTCTTTGCTTAAATCAAGTTCTGGTGAACACAACACACACACACACAACATATCTATAACATGTATGAATTATCTGAATGTATGATATTATGCCCATGGTTCACTTTGAATTTGTATTCTTAAATCTGGATTATTCGCTGAGGCAGTCTGACTGAAATTCTATTAGAGTTGGAACGATGTGAGACAAGTTTGCATGTTAGTTTAGTTGCATAGTAGTGCTTTTGTATTTTCATTGTTAGTTAGCATGCATTGCTTGAGGGCAAGCAATAGTTCAAGTTTGGGGGTATTTGATAAGTGGGTTTTACACCTACTTATTGGATATTAATTCACGCGAACTATGCCCATCTCAAGTATATTTTAGTGTGTTTTTAGTGCATTTCATGTTATTTTGCATTGCATTTACTTAAAACTCCTTTGGTGTGAAAGTGCAGGATATGGCATGATTTGGTGATGAAAATAGCATGAGGTTATAAGATGCATGGCGTGAGGATCTAATGGAGCAAGGAAACCAAGCTTGACGAGGATGAACATCTTAACAATACAGTAGCAGTAGCAACAATGTAGAACCAGACTCAAAAGCAGCAAAATAGAGTACAGATTGCAAGCCGTGCGGTCGGGCGGCAGAACACGCTTGAGGACGCGCACCCGTACGAGCCACCGGCTGGACAGGTAGAACACACTGCAAGTTGTGCACCCGCGCGAGGAATGCAAATGAGGGGTGTGCGGCCACGCGCGATGCCTGATGCTGCTGAGCTGTTTACTTTAATTTCTAATTTTAAGGGTTGGAATTAATTAAAAACGATTTCTGACTGGTGTCAGAAGAGTCATTCAGTACTTTTGACATATTTTCATATTAGAACTAGGGTTTACACACTGAGAGAGATTCCAACGTAGAACGAAGCCTAAACTCCATCTTTTCTAATTCTTCTTGGGATTTTCTATCAGTGTGGATTATTATTATTATTTTGCTAGACTTATATGAGGATTTGAACGTTACTAGTGGATGATAATCAGTAATTGGATTTGATCGTTTCTATCCGTCATCTTTCAATTGTTTGCTTATTAGCCATGTTTAGCTTTGATCCAATAATGGCTTTTGGTTCAGTCATGAACTAAACTCCATTATGGGATTCTAACGGATTTTAGTATGTAGTTTAATTGCATGCTTGAATGATGAACTATTTTACATATTACATGGGATTTCTATCATGGTTATTTTACATGTCTGAATGCTTGATCACCATTCGTTTTCAGTACTTCTATGGAATTGACAGTGAACATGCGAGTATGGATTGTAATCATGATAGCATACGTATATGGGGTTATTTTATATGGCTTGAGTATTTCGTGAACCAGATAGACATATACTGTTTCACAATAAGAGTTAAAATAAGGGCTTGTGCTTAAATTTAGTATGATTGCAATTTCACATAGACATATAATGATTTTGGTTGTATTGATGATTACATGGAGTCTATCGCTTGTGGATGTTGTGTAAGTAGGTCATAGTGCATTGAAAAATGGCTATGACTCTATTAGTGCTATTGGCTACTTTCCTATGATATGTGAACCTTTCTTACATGATAGTGGTAATTAGATGAAGTATTAAATGATGTTAGGATCCCATTATTTCCAGATTTGGTTTATTCCATTATTATTTGTGTTTTAGTTATTATTTGCAATTAGAGTAATTCACCAATATAGTCATTAGTTTAAGCATATAAATACAGTGATTTAATTGATGCATAGTGATTTAAATTAGACAACTTTATCTGTGGGATCGATACTTTACTTACTCTGTATTACTTGTTGACACATGTATGCTTGCATGAGTTATAGCTCTTTTTTTAGAACTGAAAAAGAGGCAACAACTTGCAAGAAGGAATAGGCCTTAGCCTTTTTGGTTTACACGTGAAGGAGAAATGAGAGCAATTGGGACACTCATTTTGGGACAAGGCTTAAATCTCAGCAATCTTGCAACATTAGACCATATACTTATACACAACTCTTATTCTTATGCTATACATATCAACCATATATTATAACCTAATGTCACAATATGATTTAACATTTCAAGGTATTAGATGTTATGCAGCATACATATAATCCATGTCTATTTTATTTTAATGTATATTTACCTACACATTGCCGCATAGATATTTCATAATGTATTTATAACATATAGTTCTAATATGCTTAATCACATTGCTTCATACAATATATTTTATAAGACTTAATATATAGTCACATAAACGTCACCCTACACTATATAGTATAGTTGTATTATTGCTCATATGCACATAACCGTCAATATAATCTTATTATGTTAATAACTCACTTATTTGTTTTATGTCAAATAAATAAATTATCCACTTCCTTGATTAATTACAACCCATTATTAATTAATCCATTCTTCCTTGATTAATGTTTTTATGGATCTCCAAAACTATTAATTATCTATATAATTCTTATTATATTTATAGATATATTGCAAACAATAATAATCACATATTATTAATTAATCACCATTAAGAATTAATTAATATTATACAATAACAATTAACAATTAATATAAATTAATTGTTCACTTAATAATTCTTCATCGATTAATATCATTATTAATATCTCCCATCACCGTGCCACACAAGGCTTTCAACGAGTTCATCACAAATTTCATATATTCTCAATTATTCAATATAATTGAGTTAACTCATCTCGTAACACAAAATCATCTATATCAAAATAAATATTCATTAATATATTCATTTAATAAGACGTGGAAATTCTCGGGTATTACATCCCCCCCCTTATAAAAATTCCATCCCGAAATTGCTACAAGGTTACACAAATAGATGGGGATAATCCCTCATCATCCTATCTTCTAACTCCCATGTAGCCTCCTCGACGTCGCGGTTACGCCAAAGTACTTTTATAGAGGAAATAACTTTATTTCTCAAGGTTTGCTCTTTCCTATCAAGAATTTGGACAGGAATTTTTTCATACGCTAAATTCTTCTCCACTTGAATGGGTTCATAAGAAATCACGTGCTTGTAGTCAGGCTTGTACAGACGCAACACGGATATGTGAAACACGTTATGGATGTGCTCCAACTCAGGTGGTAGTGCAACTTTGTATGCTACTTCGCCCACTCGCTTTAGTATTTCGAACGATCCTATGAATCTTGGACTCAGTTTTCCTTTCTTGCCGAAACGGATCTTTCCCTTCCATGGAGATACCTTCAAGAATACAAAACTGCCGACTTCAAAATCTCGGTCTTGTCGATGCAAATCCGCATACTTTTTTTGGCGATCTTGAGTTGCCACTAGTATGGCCCTTATTACTGTCACCACGTCCGCGGTTTGTTGTACTAACTCTAGTCTGAGTATTCGTCATTCTCCGACTTCGTCCCAACATAATGGCGTTATGCACTTCCTTCCGTAAAGAGCTTCGTATGGTGGCATGCCGATACTCGCATGTTAACTATTATTATACGCAAATTTGACTAAGGGTAAGTGGTCGTCCCAATTTTCCTTGAAGTCCATCACGCAAGTCCTAAGCATGTCCTCTAGCGTTTGTATTGTTCACTCACTTTTGTCCGTCTGTCTGAGGATGATAAGTGGTACTCAACCTCAACTGTGTTCCCATCCTCACTTGCAAGCTTCTCCAAAAATTTGACGTGAAGCGCGAGTCTCGATTAGAGACAATTAACACCGGCACTCCATGCCGTGAAACAATTTCCTTTACGTATAGACTCGCTAACTGATTCAAACTGTAGCGGATCTTGATCGGTAGAAAATGTGTGGTCTTTGTAAGTCGATTTACGATAACCCAAATGACATCCAAACCTTTATGCGTGACTGAAAGTCCTACCACGAAATATTTCGTAATATGCTCCCATTTCCACTCTGGTATTTCCAACGGTTGTAGTAAACCACTCGACCGCTGATGCTCTGCTTTTACGCATTGACAAGTCAAACATCTACTAACGCACTATACGACTTCCCGTTTCAAATTGGGCCACCAAAAATGTTGCCTCAAGTCTAAGTACATCTTAGTGCCTCCCGGACGAACGAAATATGTCGTATTGTGTGCCTCGTGTAAAATCTCTTCTCTTAACTCAGTAACCGTCGGTACCCACAGTCTCCCTTCGAATCTTAAGATACCGTCTTTATCTATTCAAAAATTTTCTCCCCCATTTTTCGTGATCCTTTTCCTGATCTTCCCACATTCTTCATCATTCTCTTGTGCTTCTTTCACTTTATCCAACAATGTCGGACGAGCTTCCATTACAAATAATTTCTCTTTAGACCTCTTGGTTCCCTTCACTTCTATTTCCAACTTCTCCATATCTCTTATTAACTCCTCCTGAGTTGTCAATTGAAACAATTTCTCCATTCCTTTCCTGCTCAGAGTGTCGGCAACTACGTTTGCCTTCCCTAGGTGATAAAGAATATCACAGTCATAATCTTTGATCAATTCTAACCACCTTCTCTGACGCATATTCAATTCCATATGTGTGAAGATATATTTCAGACTTTTGTGGTCCGTGTATATCTCACATTTCTCTCTGTACAAATAATGCCTCCATATCTTTAACGCAAAAACTACTGCCGATGACTCTAAGTCATGAGTAGGGTATCGTTTTTCATAATCCTTCAATTGTCGTGACACATACGCAATGACTTTGCCATGCTGCATCAGCACACAGCCCAGTCCTCTATACGATGCATCACTATACACCACAAATCCTCTCGTATCATCTGGTAATGATAATACAGGCGCCTCACTTAATCTCTTCTTTAACTCTTGAAAACTCTCTTCGCATTTGTCAGTCCATACAAATTTTACTGTCTTTCTCATCAGATTAGTCAACGGGGTCGCTACCTTAGAAAAATCTTGGATGAATCTTTGATAGTACCCAGCTAACCCTAAGAAACTTCTCACCACCGTCGGTGTTCTCGGTTGTTCCCAACTACTTACCGGTTTGACCTTTTTGGGGTCTAATGAGATTACATTCTCATCCACCACATGGCCTAAGAATTGAACCTTCTTCATCCAAAATTCACATTTTGAAAACTTCGCGTACATCTTCTCCTTTCGTAGTGCCTCCAAAACAATCTTCAGATGTTCGGCGTGTTCTTCCTCTGTCTTCGAGTAGATAAAAATGTCGTCAATGAAAACTACTACGAATTTATCCAAGTATGGCTTAAAAACTCGATTCTTCAAGTCCATGAATGCTGCCGGAGCATTAGTCAAACAAAATGACATTACCAAAAACTCGTAATGTCCATAACGGGTTCAAAACGTACTCTTTGGTATGTCCTCGTCCTGTACTTTCGATTGGTGATACCCTGTCCGTAGGTCGATCTTCGAAAAATATTTCGCTCCCTTCAGTTGATCAAATAAGTCGTCTATCCTCGGTAATGGATATCTGTTCTTGATCGTTACTCGGTTCAATTCTCGATAATCGATACAGAGCCTCATCGACCCGTCCTTTTTCTTAACGAATAGCACTGGTGCTCCCCAAGGAGACACACTCGGTCGAATGTAACCCTTATCCAATAACTCTTGAAGTTGTATCATCAATTCCTTCATTTCTACCGGGGCCATACGATATGGAGCTTTCGAAATTGGTGCCGTTCTCGGTGCTAAGTCTATTACAAATTCAATTTCTCTGTCTGCCAGAAGACCAGGCAGATCGTCTAGAAACACATCTTGAAATTCATTCACTACAGGTATATCTTTAATTGTTACTCCCTTTTTTGGAGTATCTACGATGTACGCTAAATAACCTACATATCCTTTCCTTAACAATTTCTTGGCCTGCATCATCGTAACGCAACACGATTTCTTAAGTGATGAGCTACCGTGAAACACTACCTTAGACTTACTCGGAGTCTGAAGGTTCACAGACTTGTTCTGACAATCAATTATCACCGCATGGTTATATAACCAATCCATTCCCAGTATTACATCAAATTCTCCTAGTCTAATAGGAATCAAGTCTACACTCAGTTCATATTCTCTAATGTTTGCACGATAATTTTGATAAACGCATTCTACATGGATTATTTCCTTATTCGCAACTTCTATATTCAAAGGATCTTCTAAATGTTCTCGGGGTGTACTAAGTTTACTAGCAAATTCTTTAGATACAAACGAACAGGTAGCACCCGAATCAAATAATACATAAGCATTTATATTATTGATTGGGATTATACCTGACACCATGTCCTTTGCAGCTACTGCATCCTGGATGGTCATGTTAAAGGTTCAGGCAGTCGATCGGTTGGGTTGCGCAGGTCCACCAATCATTAACTTGCTCCCTCCTCCCTGGCCTCCGCCAGCTCCACTGCTTCCTTTCTTCGGGCAATCCTTTATCTGGTGCTCTGTTGATCCACAAGAAAAACATCCTCTGAACTTCTTTGGCTTTGGGCAATTTGGCGATATTGCCTCTCTTAGCCGCAATTATAGTAAGTGCTCTTTCCCTTCTAGCACTCCCCCTGATGACTTCTTTCACACTTGTTACAAGTTTAAGCCCTTTTCTTGAAGTTTTCCTGATGACTTCTACCTTGATTATTGTTTCTATTGTTGTTGTTATTTTCCCACTTCCTCTTTCCAGAATTACTCCCTCCGTTGTTGCTTCCTCCATGATGCTCATTACCAGTGTTCTTGTTATTCTTCTCCTTATGATATAGACTTAAGGCCTCACTGCCACCTTCTGCAATGACTACCTTCTCTAACATGGTCGCAAAGGAATCAATATGAAAGACTGATACCTTATTATACAACCACGACTTTAACCCTTGCTCGAAGCGTCTCGCCTTCCTTTCCTCATCCCCACCTTGGTGCTCCGCAAATTGCGCTAGTTCATTAAACTTAGCTGCGTATTGCGCCACCGTAATATCTCCTTGCTTTAACTCTAGGAACTTCACTTCCATCCTACTCTTCATACTCTTCGGGAAATAGTTCTCGAAGAACAACGTCATAAACCTCTCCCATGTTATCGTTCCTTCCCCCGCTCTTGACTGATTAGTTTCCCACCAATAGTTCGCTTCGCCCCTCATCATGTATGTGGAAAATATTGTCTTTTAGTCTTCACCCACGCGAGCTATAGTGAAGGCCTTCTCGATCTCCTTGATTCAGGTTTGCTCAACTATCGGGTCTGTAGTTCCCATGAACTATGGGGGTCCTACACTCTTAAAATCTTTGAAGGTTGTTACTGGGACAGCTTGGGGAATGGGTGGTATAGGTTCATTTCTTCCCCTCAGAGCTTCTCCCAATAAATCTACAAGTCTCTGTATCGAATTTACTGGTCCTCTCTCATCATTAACTGACTATTCTGGGACAGTTATTCTACGTCTGGGCGGTATTTTCTGCATCATAAAATTTTCTTTTATTATCTAATTATAATACTTAGACATTTCTCAATTGAAAAGAACTGGAGGTTTAAAACACATTTATGAAATAAAACCATTTATATTCATATGCCAAATGGTTACAATACATGTTCTTTTCTAGCATATTGATATAAATGATAACACATCTCCCCTATTATCACAAAAGACAGGGACAACACTAGCTTACTACCCCTCTAACATTTTTCAAAAGTTGGGGTTACCATCACCTCACATCTTACACAAAAGACTGAGATTAATACAACATATTAAATAGCACATAAATAAAATACTACACTACTAAGCTTTTCCCTATAGACTCAATCTAACATCCCACGGTCCATGGCGCTCTGATATTCCTTCTGCGTAATGTGTACCACCATATCCCAAATTATGGTATGACGGGTCTGTCCTTGCTCAGCTGGGTAGTGATTTACCGCATCGATCAATCTCTCCATGGTCGTGCGTAGAGCATAGCCCATCTTATTCATCTTCCTTCTTTTGCATCATACCTCGTCTTCTAGATCATCCACCCTGTCATTGGCTACCTCCCACTTCTCCTCGAAGTGAATCCTATCCATCACCTCCATCTCTAAATGAGTTCGGAGAGCCTCTTTCTCCGTCCTCTCACTTAAAACCTCTTCTCCATTTCATCTAGCTTCCCTGCTAACTCAACGTTCCTCGCCACCGATCGGTGAAACAAGGTCCCCATCTGGATCCCTGCCTCCTTACGGTGAGCAATTTCCACCTCCATCTCCTGCATCACTAATTGCCTCTCAAGAGTCTCAGTCTCTAGCTCCTCGACTCTACACCCTAATTCAAAAATATGTTCTTCATACTCTCCCAACATCCAATCGCCGAAAGTAGTCCCGTCGGAGTCCTCCATAGGCTCGGGCTCCTCCTCCAAAGGCTCCTCCTTCGGATCAGACTCCTCAGGTATAGGCTCCATCTCCTCCTCCTCATCATCAACATCATCAATAGGGGCCACTAGTGATAAGGGTTCTGCTATCAATGGTGCCTCATACACCACGTGGACATCACGCAGCTCTTCCTCTACTACTCAGCTAGGTCCTCCTATGTCAGTCATCCTACAATCACTAACATAAGATAAGACAAACAATAACTCCATTAGAATGTTAAATAAACATAAATTCATTGTATTGAATGAAGTTACATTTCATAACACACTAAGTCTATCAAGGAAAACTCTACATGAGTTTTATCCCCTTCCTAACTTCTAAGTTTTCCTAAGTTGTAATCTAAGGACTCTCATTCCTAAGGTTTATAAGTATAACTTTGATAGCAACATATGACGCCCCCAAATTTGGACCGCCACTTAGTCACTCGAATTCGGTTCGTCACGTGCTCAAAGTATTGCCATAATAACTAAAATCGCACATTCACAACGAAAGATCTAATTTAGAATAATATACAATGATTTATTATAATTATTTCCCCAAGTCTCGCTACTTGTAGTGCTTAATAGATTACATAATAATATAGAATAAAATCTTATTACATAATCCTACTTAAGCTTAAACAAAGTCTGAAAATAGTTTTATTACAACATAAGTCTTAAACATAAAGGGACAAGCTAGTCGGTAGCCTTACCCTTGCCCTTGTCTTTCCCAGATACACTTCCCTGTTCCGCCTTAACTGAAAGGTTTTAAATAAGTAAGGATGAGCACAAATTGGCCAGCAAGTAATATTCAACAAGGGTAAAGAGTTTTGTAACACGAGTTTGAAATATCGAAGCATTATCTCTAAGATAGTTCAGAGTTTCAGAATAATATCATGAATAATGAATATCAACTATTCTTGGAATAAGAATGATAATTCAATATAAATCAACAGATTTATATGAATTCAAAGACTATCAACGTATCCAACTGGATAAACAATTTATACTGAGCAGTCACTAAGGACTATTGAACATCTGCTAGAATTACTAATATTAAACTGATAACCCAAAAGAATCAAGTACTATAAATGATCAGTCTACAATACTCTAAGTTATGCATAACACTACAGTAATAAGTCATTCATGTGTTGGGGTTTCCAACAACATACACTCCCCTTACCATAAGAGTTGTTCAACTCAGTTTTCAAGATTTTCGCACCAACCAGTTTGAACAGTTTTATAAACATGCATATAGTCTAGCCGAATCAATGACATAGGTTCTTTCATAATATTCAAGAACAATACCAAGTTCAACATGAATATTAGTTTTTCTCAAGAGTTTACACACTAGCTCATTTGAACGAGAAAGTAATATAACATAAGGTTTGCTTAAGATATCCATTGAATAAAGTAATGCAAGAGTTAGGATACTTGCACAGTGTAAATGATAGTTCGAATACTTGCCTCAAGCGTAGATTGTCCTCGTTAAGAAATCAATACTTTTGAATCTTATTTATAGTGTACTATAAGTATAGAATGCTCATTAGTTAAATGTGCTCATGATTGATATGTAAGTTTAAATGCATACTTAAATATTTAACTTAGTTGTATACTCTTCACATACTTCATTCCACACCTTGCATACTTATAATACGAAATCAGTTTATAAGTTACCATGAAATCAAATAACATAGTCTTTAATCGTTGCTTTATAGTTTGCAAATACTTTTTGGACTTATCACTTGAAAGTCCATAATCACATAATTAAACATTCACTCCTATCATCTAGCATGCTTCTTAACACATTGGACATGTACTGGTCATATAATACATGCTAGAGTAATAATACAAGTATGCAACTCCTACAAATTAATAGCAGAAAACTGATCCTATTGCAGACTGGTGCGGCCGCGCCTAATTTATACTAGGGAGACGCGCGGTCGCGCCGCGCATCTCCCAGTTCAAACCAGAGCTGGCTGCTCCTGTAGAAGGTCAGCGCACACTCGGCTTGTACATACATAAATAATCATGTAATACCCACATGTTAGTATGTGGATAACCAAGTTTGACCTCATATCATAGCATTATCATAGGTCACCATCTATTCTCATTTAATCAAGACTTTAAGGGCTCAATTCATAATTTTCTTACGTTTGATCGTGGAACACATACTATATGATCCATAGGTCTCAACAACTCATGTTTGCATTAGATTAGCAATGTATTACAAGTTATGACGTTCTAGTTCATTCATGCTTGTTCTAAGCCACATTTAACTAGTTTTACTATGAATAAGACTCACTAGACATTCATATTAATCATATCTACATGCATAACACACCTAATCGTGATGTCTTATATGCACAAATTAAACCACATAAGAATGCTCATAATCTTAACTCAATGTACATGGTTTATCAAGTTTATATTTAAAATTAAAAGTCTCTTTAGTAAACTTATTTAAGCATGTAAGATAAGCACACACTGTCTAAATCATACTTTCGTACGCAATTGTGCACATACTCAAGTTATTTACATAAGCTAGAAATATCAGAATTTGAAAACATAATGCTCATCATACTTTGTTTTGCAAAACTTCAAGTCTTCCTTTAGAAATTCGTTAAAACCAAGTCAAAAAACTCTATTATACACTGAACCAGTTCATGGATTATGTTATACTCATGTACGTGCATACCTAGATTATTTACACATGCTCACAAAATTAGGATATACATTAATCCCAATTTACCATTTCTAGTTTTCCAAATCTTAAAGTTTTCTTTGAGTATTCATATTAAAACAAACTAACATGGCTTCTATATACCTAGCAATCTCATTCCATGTTTTAAGGTTGTTTATAAGAATATTCTAACCAAAGTAACATGCTCAGAATGATTCAAAACCACAAAAGCAATGCACATGACTGGCAGCAAGCGCGGCCGCGCAGTTATGTACTATAGAAGTGGCACGGTCGCGCCACTTCGAGCAGAACACAGAAATGAAGGCTCTGCTTTTGCAGAGCTTCATTCCAACCCATTATAAACTTGTAACCAGACAACTATAAAGCTCCTAAACATGTATACAAGCTCAAATAACACAATAGCATGTTATCTTCCACCAATTACAGAGAATTCAAGTGATTGCAAGAATTTGACAAAACTTAAACTCAAGAACAAAAATAGAATTTTACCTCTTGAAGCTTAAATGAATTCCTCAAAGCACAAACCAAATGCTCATTTACTCTCCCTCTCAATGTATACTTATCAGACAATCTTAGCAACCAAGAATGAGAAGAGGAGTGTTTAATTTATAGAAAACCCATTACACAGATTTTGTAATTTTCCATTGAGTCAAACATATGGATTGAAGGATTGCATGAAGGTTGACAAGGAGTTGGTAAATGGTTGTTGATTTGCATCATTATGCCCACTCCCTCCATAATTATCATCTAGGAAGGCATAGAGGAAGGAATAGGCCTTAGCCTTTTTGGTTCACACGTGAAGGAGAAATGAGACCAAATGGGATACTCATTTTGGGACAAGGCTTAAATCTCAGTAATCTTGCAACATTAGACCATATACTTATACACAACTCTTATTCTTATGCTATACATATCAACCATACATTATAACCTAATGTCACAATATGATTTAACATTTCAAGGTAATAGATGTTATGCAACATACATATAATCCGTGTACATTTTATTTTAATGTATACTTACCTACACATTGCCACATAGATATTTCATAATGTATTTATAACATATAGTTCCAATATGCTTAATCACATTGCTTCATACAATATAGTTTTATAAGACTTAGTATATAGTCATATAAATGTCACCCTGCACTATATAGTATAGTTGTATTATTGCTCACATGAACATAACCGTCAATATAATCTTATTATATTAATAACTCACTTATTTGTTTTATGTCAAATAACTAAATTATCTACTTCCTTGATTAATTACCACCCATTATTAATTAATCCATTTTTCCTTGATTAATGTTTTTATGGATCTCCATAACCATTAATTATCTATATAATTCTTATTATATTTATAGACATATTGCAAACAATAATAATCACATATTATTAATTAATCGTCATTAATAATTAATTAATATTCTACAATAACAATTAACAATTAATATAAATTAATTGTTCACTTAATAATTCTTCATCGATTAATATCATTATTAATATCTCCCATCATCGTGCCACACAAGGCTTTCAACGAGTTCATCACAAATTCCATATATTCTCAATTATTCAATATAATTGTGTTAACTCATCTCGTAACACAAAATCATCTATAAATGCAGCTGGTGCATTTAATAAGACGTGGAAATTCTCGGGTATTACAATGAACTTGTCCAAATATTGTTTGAACACTCTGTTCATCAAATCTATAAATGCAGCTAGTGCATTTGTCAACCCAAATGACATTACCACGAACTCGTAATGGCCGTAACAAGTCCTGAATGTCGTCTTAGGTACATCCTCACTTCTAACCGTTAACTGATGATACCCCGTTCGCAAATCTATTTTAGAAAAATATTGTGCCCCTTTCAACTGATCAAAGAGAGTATCGATCTTGGGCAATGGGTATTTATTCTTTATCGTTAACTTGTTCAACTCTCGGTAGTCGATACAAAGTCTTAATGATCCGTCCTTTTTCACAAACAGTACCGGAGCTCCCCACGGCGAAATACTCAGTTGAATGTACTTCATATCCAACAATTCTTGTAAGTGTACCATTAACTCCTTCATCTCCACTGGCGCCATACGGTACGGTGGCCTAGAAACTGGTGTTGCTCCTGACACAATGTCTATTGTAGACACTCGAATTTTTCTGCACACCTGTTACTGACATTGCAGGAGGGCAGATTCATCTTTCAAATATAACCCTAGAAGATGGCTCATATCCAGTTCGAATACTACCGGAAGCTCAGTCTCAACCCAGGAACACACACCGGGAGCATCAGTTCCAACCTCGGAGATAACCCCGAGGCCTGCAGTTCCATTACCAGAAATTCCACTGAAGAAGACAGATTCATCCGGGAGATAACCCCGAGATATCCAGTCTCAGTCCCAATACTGGGAATGGTAAATTCCAACCTTGGAGATAACCCCAAGGAAGGCAGTTGCAGTTTCGGAGATAACCCCAGAAATTCTTGTTTCAAAGCCATGCAAACAACTTTAGAACACTTGGCACTCACATCGAGGCACTTAGTACATGACCCGGTGATAACACCGGGAAGACATGCACACCTCAGAGACGACACTAAGGACCTTCAACACTTGCAGCAGTCCAATCTCAGAGATAACCCTGAGCAACGTTTACTTTATCAGCCCAAACCGGAGATAACCCCGGTGAGGGGCAAAGTCGTTATCTTGCCACTTTGACGCCACATCACGCCGTCTCAACATTTCAGACATACATTTCTACACAGTAATGTCCCACAAGAACTAAAGAAGTCCAATCCCGAGTGACTACTACGCAGGGTAACGGATAAAATTTGAAGTATGAAGACCGGAGGGCATAGTCCCATCTTCCTGACTTCGTACAACCTCTAATCACATGTCATTGCATAACTCTCGACAATAACGATCCGCAAATAGGTCTTATACACCTTAGTCGGATGCCCGGATTGAAGTTCTAAAAGTTCGAGCGAACATCACATTACACGCGTGTACGTAGTTTGAGACGACGGGACCCGCAAAGCCCGGGGCACCTCGGGCAGCCACAGGTACACCTACGGCTCCCCCCTCTATAAATAGAGGGCTTGGGGTGGCCATTTTGTAAGAGAAAAAGGCAAGAAAGCCCTGTCTAATTTGCTCTATACACACCCCAAACTGAGTGCTTTCTCATTTTTAAACACTTGTAAGCTGATATATAGCTACTTTTTACTGGTGGGAGCTGAGTGTTCATCCATTTCACGTTATTGAAGTCTTTTTTGGCAGCCCACTGCAAGCCTTCTTACATGCTTTAAAGCCTTTCTCTTCATCTTTGCACACACTATTCTTCACATTGAGAGTCGTGTTGTGTGTGTATGCCCGAACTTCGGTCCGTGGTTTCATTTCAGTTTGTATATATACACTTATATATATATATATATATATATATATATATATATATATATATATATATATATGTTTATATATGGACTAACACTATCGAGTTATACCTCGATTGAGCCTAGACTTATGTCTGGAGCGTTTAATTGCTTTCGTATATATATACTTATATGTATGAACTATGTGTCGAATTCTATTCGAGGAGCCTAAATTTTACATCCGTTGCGTTTACTGCTATATATATATATATATATATATATATATATATATATATATATGAACTGTTGTCGAACATTGTTCGATGAACCTGGATTTTATATCCGGTGCGTTTACATGCTTATATATATATATATATATATATATATATATATATATATATATATATTTCGTCCCACCTGGAGTTTACTTCGTGGTGGTTGACCGTTTTTACTACTTTCTGTACATTTCGTCCTGCCTGGAGTATCCTCCGTGGCAGTTGAACGCTTTTACAACTTAATTTAAATATCCGATCCCCTATGGAGGTGCTTCGTGGTGGTTGATCATGTCTGTATATATATATTTACAGCTTTTATATATATAACTGCTTACAGCTTTCATATAAACTGTAGTATCTTGTGAGCCTATGAATCATGTGATCACAGATTCAGTCTACTAAATCTAGATTCGGTTCCCGTGATGGACATTTTCAGCTGTAAGCAGCTTGTAAATTTATTCACGATGTTGGATTTCCTCATATGGTTTTCATGCCCATGAGGAGTTCGACACTATTTTGTATATTATTTTTTCGATGATGCTTCGCATCTCGAAAATAAAAGCAATCAAGCCGAACATTTAATAAAATGAAAGTATCAAAGGCCTCAATTACTATTGAGCACAGGATTTGAAAAACCTCTTTTAAAACATCACTGCTATATCTTGTTTAAAACTGAATTTTTACATAAATTCAAACCCTTTGTATATAGGTGCAAACGAGGCATAGCACTACTTTCAAATAACAACACATTGGCCCACACACACACACATTCATATAACAGTTTCTTGAAAAGTGGTGGTCACCGTGGTAACACGGATGTCGGGGGGTGCCTAACACCTTCCCTCCATATAAGCAAGTCCCCGGACCCTAATGAATCTCGGTTTCACAGGCCCGTTTAGCAGTATCATATCACTGGGTCAATGTGCAAACATTTTCTTGGTTGTGTTGGTACAACCAGTTAAAAATCCAACTGGCGACTCTTAACAGTCCATCGTCGACATTATAAATGTCGGACCATTTTCACTTATTTTTTCAAACAAATCTCACCTAACATGAGAACATAAAAGAACAAGAATTGAAAAGGAACAAATAAAAATCTCGACGTCGACATCTATTACGAACTCGGTCTCCCTTTCCGGTGGAAGACCCAGCAATTCACTTGGAAATACATCCATGAATTCTTTCAGTATAGGTATTTATTCTATCATTGCCCCCACTCTCTGGGTATCAACAACATGGCACAAATAACCTACACATCCCTTCCTCAACAATTTCTTTGTTTGTGTCATAGTAAGACAACACGAACGCACAACGATTTATTATCGTAAAACACTACATTAGGTTGTCTAAACATCCTAATGTTTACACATTTCTTTTGGCAATCTATTATTGCACCATGGTTAAACAACTAATTCATCCTGAGAATTACATCGAATTCTCCCAACTTTATCGGTATCAAATCTACCTATAATTTACAACCTCGTATATCTACACAACTCCTATGGATATCTTCAACAGGAATTATTTCCTCACTCGCTACCTTGATATTGAAAGGTACATGCAATCTTTCGGGAAGTAATCCTAATCGTCTAGCAAAATCACATGCTATGAAAGAACAAGTAGCACATGAGTCAAATAACACATAAGCATTTATGTCGTTGATCGGGATAATACCTGCAACTACATCCCCTGATGTCAGACATTTTTCGCTTCTTTTTTCAAACAAATCTCACCTAAAATGAGAACACAAAAGAACAAGAATAAAAAAGGGACAAATAAAAATCTCGACGTCGACAGGTGGCGACTCTGCTGGGGACAACACCAGTAAGAGGACTTAAGCCGCTATTACAAGCTTTTCAAAACAGTTATATGCTTATGTGTGGATGTTGCATTTACATTTGATGAATGTGTACGAATGCATTTCTTTACTGCACTGCAATATATCTGTCTATGATATTAGTGCTTCGCACATGTCATCATTTTCATAAACGGTGAGACACGTTGTATGTGAATGTATGATGTGTGGTTCCTTCACCAGGAGGCTATCCTGTCGGTGTTTAATTACTGGACTCGTAGGAAGACTAATTCCAACGAGGTTCAGGAAAGACACCACCCAAATTCGCTAAGTTGAAAGACCAGATTAACTTTCCGTTGAGTAAATTGTGATGATTTGGGAATCTTCACGCCAAAAAGTCGTGAGAGTAACCT
Organism: Panax notoginseng; assembly: GCA_016801055.1. Lineage (NCBI taxonomy): Eukaryota > Viridiplantae > Streptophyta > Magnoliopsida > Apiales > Araliaceae > Panax > Panax notoginseng. The sequence continues at coordinate 114,382,841 of CM029018.1, forward strand.
AAGATAGGTCAGCCTTTGATAAACCAAATGCGGAGGAAAGTCTCTTCATGCTTTCTCATTTCAAATTACTCGTAAAGACAATTACTTGTAATTTACATTCCATATTCATCTTCACGTAATGAGAAATATGAAGAAATATGTGCATATACATATTTAAATTAACATGCTATAAACTAACATCCGTTTTGCAGGATAATAATCCTAAAACGAACACATCACATAGCATGTAAAATTTACACAATCCCTAAAACTAAACTATGCAAGTTTTATCGCAAGGAAGCATTCAGACCTATTACCCGGTCAAAGTCCAAAAAGGCCACGAGCCTACATCCAATCATGTCTTCATCTGATCAGTCTAATCAAGTTTCTCATGAAGAATTTGATGGATTAAGTAAACAAATTACAGATTTGGCTGTCTTGCTTAAAAAACTACATCAATCTACTCAAGGTACGAAGATACCTATACATGTTGAATTCTCTGCATAAGGAGGAACCCAAGGTTCTGACAAAGTCATTATAGTACCTGAGCTACAGTTGGATACAACCGACAAAATTCATGATATCACTCATCTCAAAGGAGATCTAGACACCTGTGACGTCAGGAAAAAGGTCCTTCAAATGGAAGAAACCCATCGTTCTATCAAAGGAATTGGAGTACACGGGAATGTCTCATATGCTGATCTTTGTATATTCCCTGATGTTCATTATCCAGAGAAGTTCAAAACTCCTGACTTCAAAAAGTATGATGGGTTAGGAGATCCTTACACACATTTGAAGCTGTTCATTGGAGAACTAGGATCTTATGCTGAGGACGAGAAGCTCAGAATGCAGCTATTCCAAAAGAGTCTGACTGGAGAAGCCCGTTCATGGTATACCAGATTAGACAATTCAAAGATCCATAGTTGGGAAGAACTAACGCATGCCTTCCTCACGCAATACAGCTTCCAGTCTCAGATGGCTCCTGACCGGTACCAGATTACCAAGGTCAAGAAATAGTCCAATGAGTCTTTTAGAGAATATGCTCAAAGGTGGAGGTGCCTTGCTGCTCAGGTGATTCCTTCTACGACAGAGTCAGAGATGGTCGTGACCTTTATCGACATACAATAAGCTCCTTTCTATGAAACAGTCTTAGCTGGCATTGATAAACTATTTTCTGAAATAATCAAATATAGGGAGATGGCTGAGATGTGTTTGAAGTCAGGAAAAATTCAAGACATAGCCGCTCTTAAAGCTGTTGCTGAGCACATCCAATACAGAACTTATGGAAACAACCACCACACCAAAAATGGCCTCTAGCGAAGGAAATTTTGTGAAGGAATTTATTCCTTCACATGAGGAGTTATTTAGCGAAGGAACAGTGAAGGAAAAAAGTATAGTGACAATATAGTTATTAGCGAAAGAAACATCCTTCACAATTTATATTTATTTCCTTGCAAAATTGGGGCGATAGAAAGATTTTTGGAGCCAATTTATGATGAAAATTTGGGAGGAAAAAATCTATTTAATAAAGAAATTATTACTCACTATATATCATTATTCAGAAGTTTTTTGCGAGAGATAAAATTAGTCGCTATCTTGTTCTAAATAATTTTTTTAAATTAATTGTAGTAAATATAAATTATAATATCGAATATTTTTTTAAATAGTTTGGACGCACAAAAACCGTCCCATTTTTTTCCCTAAATCATTTCAGTATTTTCACTCCATTTTTCCTCCCAAATCTTCAGTCCTCTCTCTCCTGTACCCTCGTTACTCTTCTTCTACCGCGGGCTCTCCTCTATAACCCAAATCATTTTCTATCGCTCGTTACACGATCAGCCGCTCTAGTATCGTCTGTCGCTCGGTACTGGATCAGCTGCTCGTCATCTTCTACTCCGATTGGCCATAATTTTTTGAATCGCGAAACCCTAGCCATTGGACTATCGCTTCTTATCTCGACACTTTCGCTTCAAATCTCTCACTCCCACATAGGTGATTCGCAGGTTGTAATATCTCTGAAATTTTACTAAGAAATTTGGGTTGGATTACCGAATCAGTTTCATCATTTGGGTAACTGTTTCTGTTCCAATTTCATTCAATCATTTTCTTCCTCAAATTCATCCCAAATCGTTGGAACCTACTATTTTTTTTGCATTACGGTTGTTTTCTTGAGCATTTGTGCATACCCATTTGAGTTCTCAATCATTACTGTAATGGGTTGAGATTTAAATGTGGTCTGAAGACTGAGCTTGAATTCTTGAGTCTTGAGTACTTGGATTGGATATAGCCTTATAGGGATTATTTGGATCTTTTGATATTTTCACTCTTGGAATTTATGTAAGGTGTAGTTTTAAGGATTTGAAATGGATGTGTGTCTTCAAGCTTGATGCATTTGTGATTTTTTTAACTGAATCTTGTTGGGTATTCACCATTGGGTTGGTAATCTCTTGTTTTGTTCTTTGATTGATGACTTTGAGATTTTAGAAGGATTGGGTTCATTGGTTGACATATGGTGATAATCATTACACTATTAGCAGGGATTATGTTGAATTTTATCAATATGAATGATTGAGATGATGAAGAGTTCAAGTAGAAGTATATCCTTTAGGGGGGATTTTATTCCAATATGGTCGATGTATGCTTATTTCCTTGTTCAAAACCTGTAACTCAGGCAGCCAACCTGCAGGGGATATGGAACAAGGATATCGAACTAGCATGGGAGTATGTTTTACATTCTTCTTTCATACTATATCCTCCTTTCTCTATCCTCTTTTTTTAGTTGCCTTTGCTTGATATTCATGCTGCCAACATAGTATCCAATGATTTCCCGTTTTACATTGAGTTGGACTTCCAAATGTTCTGGATTTAGAATGTGTTATTAAATGTTTTTCTGAATTATTATTATCTATATTAGAATGCTGTAACTTTTATTTGTTATCACTATAATCCTCGCCTACACCTGAGAGTAAAATATGCTTAATGCAATTTTTTTAAGAGGTTTTAGTTATTAGAAGTATGGAAACTAAATTCTTATATGTATAGTGGCAGGAAGTCATAAGAAAATGGTTGGAGTTCAAAAATTCTTTCACTATTCTGAAGTCTATCTTTGATGCAAGACTTGATTCAATGTACTGTGACTAGTGTTTCTTAATGTGTATATGGTCATTTATGCTTGATATTCTGAACATTGCATCTTAATGTGCTTGATCTATCATTTAAATGGATGAATCTAAGTTGTCTCGGATATTATGTGTTAGAGTTTATGCCCTAGAGGCCAATTATTTAATATAATTGCTTAACGTTTTGATATTATGTTTGATTGAATAAATGAATGATTTTATTATGGTTTTATTTACTGTGTTATATAAATGTTAACATAATAAAAATCCTTAGAATAATGATACAAATTATATAGTTTCAAGTATGTGACTTGAACATGAGATTATATAATTATAATTAGTATCATTGTTCTTAAATGTCTCTAGTCGAGTATCATTATTGATGGAACAACAATGATGCATTAAGACTAGTATGTTGATTGACTGATGACCAAATCTCATTGGTCATAAATATATGAGATATTAAGTCAATGCATATGTACATGTTAGAGAACGATGTATTGAACAGACCCACCATGAGAATTCTATATGGAGCATTATGCGAAGTGTCATTAGCAATTCTCATAGTGACAATGATGTAATGGTCCTCCGACCTGAAACCGCTATATTACTACACGAGAATTTATGTACTTTGATATCATCAAATGTCACATTTAATAGGGTGGACTATAAAGGTGATTATTGGGTTCATTGTGAATCGTGTGAGAAATATGAGTGATCTAGATGGAATTTAACCATCCTATATTTTATGGGTGATATCCATAGGCCTCTTGATTGAGTAGGACTATGAAATGCATAGCCATGCTCAAATAGTGATTTGTTTCATATAGTCTACTCATTGATCAAGAAAACTCAGATTAAATTATGAAGAGTGTGATACATTCCATGACTCGAGTTTAATCTAGGATATTAAGGTTAAAAGGATTAAATTACATTGAAACATTGGTCACAAAAATGTTGCATCGAATCATCGATCTTATTATTACTTGGGTAACAGTGATGCATTACTATATGTCGCTCACTATTTATAATTTTATAATATGATTTTTAAATTATTGCCAACGTAATAATAACCTATAGGGTCACACACAAATGACGTAATTAAAAGGAAATTAATTTAAATTGTAAAGATTTAAATATGTCAATATGATTGATAGAATTTTAAATTACGAATTTAAATTAATAGGATAATTTATATATAGGTATATTAATTAAGACTTAATTAAGATATATAAATTCGGATTTTAATAACATTAGGTTTTGATTAATTCCACCTAACTGCTATATATATGATATATATCAGTCACTTTAGGTTTTACGTCAAAATAAAAAAACCTAGCCGCTCTTAGAGAGAGACTAGAGAAAACAGTTCAGAAAATCCTCATCCTTGGTGGCTAGTACCGCGTTTTCTTCTTCTGCAGATCGTAGGACGATTTGTGTGGAGCGTTCGTGTGGATACCGTAGAGATGCAGTCCGTTTGAATTGCATTGGAGATTTGACCGCATTGATTCTAGCTTTTACAATCGGTATAATTTCTTACCACTGAATTAATTGTTTTTCGCATGGATCTTGTTTTAGCGTTTCGAAATTGCTTTAAATTTTAATTTTCGCTGTGTGTTTCTGTCGAAACCCAACATTATGTGGAAAGGTGGATGTGAATTATGTTTTCCCTGATGCAAGCTTTATCCTTTTGTACAATTTTTTGGAAGAGAGATCTCTTGTGCTACTGTGCACACGGGGCATATGTCGAATTTAATGGACAGATGTCAAAAATCAAAATTCCTCTGATTTCAAGAAGTACAAAAAATAATTTATAACCTTGAAACTCTTTCACATATTTAATGAATTTATTGTGTTTTTAACTGATTTTGTTACTGTCAACAATGAATTACAGAGACTAGTAACTGAATGGTATAAATGTAGTGATGGGTAGCAATATTTGTGTGAATGAGTGATTATACATCTGCTACAGGTTCTATGAATTTAAGGATGAGATAAGGTGTATATATATATATATATATATATATATATATATATATATATATATATATTACATGGAGATTTGTTACTATTTTTTTTTCTATTTTTGAGTTGGTCTAATTCTGTCTTCTTTATGTTTTTTATATGGTAAAATGTTGAAATTTGTTTTGGTGTACTTCAGCCAAACAAGAAACTAACCTTCGAATTTAACAGAAAAAGTATGTATTACATTCCTTTCCAGCAACAGGCTAATGAGGTGGTGGCAGCACTTCCCTGGGTTAAAAAGGTCAGTGTGACAATGTCAGCTCAACCAGCAAGACCGGTTTATACAGTGCAGCTTCCCATGGGGCTACAAACAATATGAAACATAGTGGCAGTTTCAAGTTACAAGGTAAAAACCTCCACACCTTTTCTGCAGGCATGACTTTTATCTAGTGCATTGCAGTTTTTTTCTAGATTTTATATGCTTAATTTTCCAGCCTGTCCAGAACTTGTTTTCGCACAATAACCTCAGGGGATCTCTTTGTGCTCTTAACAACTTTCTTTTGGTTGCCATAAGAAACACATTTTGTATGGCGATAAACTTGGTGCAAACTCATTAATTAATTCTTCCCCATGGATTTTAAAAGAGAGGATAGCAGTGTGACAATTCTATATTATTGAAGTGGAGCTGAGAGGAACAATTGCTGACTGACAATGTGAATACAGCAGAGGTACTTCTTTACTGTAGACTAAATGCTTACGTTATGTTTACATTTACAGGTCCCATGTGTTGCAGTAGTTGAGAACATGTGGCATTTTGATGCTGATGGAAAACGCTTTTACCCATTTGGTAGAGGATCAGGCTCTCAGGCATGAACCTCTTCCAATGTCTCCTTTTTTTTATTTTTTTCTTTTATTCTGGATAGATTCTCAACACCTCATATTTCTTGTTTGAGGAAAGTTTGAAATCATAAAACTAGCTAAATTTATGCACGCAACTCAAAAGGAAATCCCAACTGGTTTAAATGGATTTTGAAGATGAAAATCTTGCTTTAAAGCGATTTAAAATACCAGTGCAGGTTGCAAGAAGATGTGCAAATTATATTTTTCCAGACGGGCTGCACTAGCAGAGGAATTAACGCTATTAAAACAAGTGGATCAATTTTCTTTCGATGGGCTTAGTCCCGGAAGAGGAGAGAACTGTTCTAGGTACTTGAAGACTTTACTTTCAATGATCTACTTGTTTTTTACCTTGAGTATGATATATTGGGAGTGGTGTGAAGAAACCCTATTGGGCTGCTATAATTGATTGATATTGTTCACTCTACAACATTTTGGTCTTCTTTTGTTAGAATACCGCCAATGTCACCAAATGCAAGATTGGCCAGAACTACTTCTCTTGAAAACATGTTGAGCAGCTCTTCAGATGCCCTTGTTTCAATTTCTTCACAACTTTCGGAGGCAGAACAATGGGAGCATAGCTCCAGCAGTCATCGGCGTTGGAACCTATTACAGTCAATGGGAGATGCAAAAAAATTGCTTCAATATATGTTTAATGTCACTACAGATGCAAGGTGAATTATAGTTTAAGATGAAATATTTTTGTTTTCCTTCTGCAAATAATAGTAATTGTTTGGACATCTGAGAAACAACATGGAGAACACACTGATTTTCCTTAGCATAGTTGAATGGAAAAGTCCAAATATGCAATTAAAAACAACAGAAGGCCAAAATCACTACACCAAAGATCCTTGTTATGCTGCTTTTCATGACGAAGAATGGGGAGTTTCCAGTACATGATGACAAGTATGTATCATCACTATATTTTTTGATATTTGTTTTATAGTTTCTATTTCAGGGCTGAACTTGTGTGCATCTTATGGTTGTTGATCTCTTACAGAAAGCTGTTTGAATTGCTTAGCTTATCAACTGCTTTGGCTGAACTTACCTGGCTTGCCATTCTCAATAAAAGGCATATGTGTAGGTTAGGCCCCTTGGCTTTTGACAGTCCGGAACTGAATGTGATTGCATGTGGTTATTCCTATTTAATAGTTCTAAGCTAGCTATTTTCAAGTGACATGTGTCTTAATGCAGAGAAGTATTTCAGGATTTTGACCCTGTTAGCATCTCAAAATTAAATGAGAAGAAGATAACAACACCAAGAAGCTCAACCAGCTCTCTTCTATCTGATGAGCTGAAGCTAAGATGAGTCATTGAAAATGCGCGTCAAATGTGCAAGGTATGTGCTCGCTCCTTTTCCATTTTCTGCATATAAAATAGACATAAAATGAAATTAGACGTAGATTTAGAGAGAATGAAATGCCCTTCAATTATCATATAGGTAATCTTTCGAAGAAAAAAATCTATCTTTAAAAGCATCCATGTATTGGATCACCCAAAATACAAATTAATGTGATTCTCATCAGTCGTCAGTTGAAAACTGTAATGCTCGTCACGAAACAAGAAATGCTACAATGTTAATTCCATTGCTGGTAAAAGTTCAGAACTTGTTACTCCACATAACAAAAATAGGCCAGACCAAAGATATTATTATAATAGAAGGAGCATCTTGTTGATACCTCTAATTTACATATATCTACAACTAGTAGATATCATAGTTTAAAAAGAAGACGCAGTTGAGACAAGCAGCAAGCTATATGTTACAACCAATTTGGATTATACTGTAATAATAATCCTTTTAAAAAAATATCCCACATCGATGAGTAAAATAGCTCGAGATGGAGGGCTTTTTTGTAATTAGGAGGTATAGGAGTTGCAATTTGAAAGAGAATATTAAAAGAGTACTAGTACTAAAACTGTGGTGCAGATTCAAACCCGTCGTGAAAATGGAGTACTAACATGTTGAGCAGCTCTTCAGATGCCCTTGTTACTGAATTGGATGCTTGTTTGCAAAATGAACTAGGCATGTTTACTTGTGTGTGCTTCTTTGTGTATCGTTGTTGGTTTCTAAGGAAGATTTTATTTTTTGCCTAGTATCATTGCTTTCCAATTTTCACTACCATATGGGATTCTCTTATATGTAATTTCCATACTGTAAATTATGTAAATAATAAAAGTAGTAGTAATGAAAATTTCCTCAACTAGGTAAGAATTTGTGGAGGAACTACTATACAACTTCATAAGTATTTTCATTATATATTTTCCATGTTATTTTAGTTAGATTTATCCTGAATTATTTGTGATAAAGATGGTTCAAATTGAGTACAGAATTGTGTTTGATTTTGGGAAAGTATTTGTCAATGTCTTCTAAATTTCTAGCCTCTTTTATGTAATTCTTGTTGATAATTGTTGTACAAAATTGCATTTACATAAGATTGTATCCTCTTTTTTTTTGTTTCATTTAAGCTTCTTCATAACTAGTTTTGTTGAACAATCAAATAACTATTTAGAATATGGGAGTGTTAATGTCCCACTTGACTTGTATGTTCTAATTTAAGTGTTATTTACCTGTTGTTTGATGGTTCTCTTTTAAGTGTTGGTTTCTTTTTTCTTTTATCATCAAATCAACAACTATGATCTTTACCCCAGGACCTGTAATTGAGTTTCTAAAAGCTAATCAGGGTGCAAGGGATCCTCGTGCTATAGAATAGGTGAAGGTAGCAAGTTCATAACTCCAACCATTCTCTATCTCAATTGTGCCTCTGTTTATTTGTTTCTTATTGAATTGCAAATTCATGAATGCATTAAGCCAAAAAAATGCTGAAAAATATGTGGGTTAAGGCAGGCACAACAACATGGAATTCAAAATTATAGGGTTGACTGAAAAGCCTTGTAATGAGCTGTAGTAAGTGTTCATTTGTGCCATTGATCCTTTCATTTCATTATAAATTATATGCCACATGAAGTTCTAATTTTGTTTTTGTTTTAAGAAGTACAGCCTGTGCAATAAGGGGAACTATGTTCACGAGGGCCTAGAATGGTATTATGAAAGGTGATGGATGGGATGTGATGGGATGCATTTATGGAACACTTGAAAGAAAGTTCATAGGCACCCCATGTAAGACTCCGAATTGTATGAAATAAAAGTATTCAATTTTTCTTATAATTACTATTTAGTAAATGGTTAAATTGATAAATGTTAAAGTTAAGGGTGATATATGAATTTTTTTTTCAAAATACACAAGTGGTTATAAAATATTCATTATTGTCGGGGAATATTCGTTTGGTCGTGAAATATTCTTTCTGTCGGAGAATATTCGTACGACGGCGCAGCCATTTGTGGGCCCCATAACGAATAACTGTCGGATGAAGAAAATGACAATTTGAGTTTTTATAAATAACGGCGTAGTTGTTACCGTTAATACTGTAGGAATACCCAATGGTTAAAACACAGTAATACGCGTTGTTGCACAGTAGCACACGGTATTGCACCAATTATTGATTCTTACGTAAGAAGGCACTACTCAATAATTGTTACAGTAATTACTGTTCAATATTTTATTTTTGATTCAATAATTGCTGCGTTGATATTTTATATTATTGTTATTTCAATAATTGTCACTGCACAGTATCTCCATTATCAGATCAATAATTCATATTATTTGAATAATATTATTAGATAACATTATTGACAATGTCTAGAAAGTTCTGTCTAAGGGAGGTTTGGTCACCTAATTGCGCGCCAGTAAGGAGATTCTTATCGGAAAATCTCCTCTTTCCTAGAAACTGTCTGGTTGTCAGTATTGTGATTCTGTAAAATTATTTGTGAATAATTAATTATTGATTTATATGATGAGGAAAATATTCATTTTATTTGGATATAGATGGAGAAAATTTTTAAAGTGACAATTGTTGAAAATTGATATTTTATTTTTTCTGATAAAATAATATTTTATTATATTATTATAATATATTAATGATGATATTTTTACAATTAATGTGTGATATATGAGTATATGAGGAAGAGTATTTTTGTTGTATTAAATGATTAACACATGTTTTGTGTGTTGGTGGGCCCCATTTCTTTACTGAAATTTGATTATAGCCTGTAAAATCGTCCGTATGAGAATTTTGATCAATTTCTGTTTGGAATTTGAAAAAACTTTCTTCTGCAAAGTTGTAGAGAATTGAATTTCTTACAAAATTTTGCGAGATTAGAATTTTCTGATAAAAGGGTTATTTATTATGAGTTATTGAAGTTTTGAAATTCTGAAATAATTGATTTTTGGAAGTTTTAAAAAAAAATTCAAAAAAATCGTTTTTGGTGAGTTAAGTGGGTCTAGCATGTGACATTAATGGCTGAATTCAGATCTACAAAGGTTGGCGTAGGAAACTTAATAATATATATTAATATTTTATTAAATTTTCTACTTTGGTGTTCTAAGTATTTTTCTATAAATAGGGTGCTTAGGTTATAATTGAAAATCACACCAGAAACTGAAATTTTCTCTCTATTTCGCTCTCTATATTATCGAGTGTATTCTTGTGAGTATTTTGATATCTTAAGTGTTGTTATACGGTGCAAGTTCGTTCAGCGTTATTCCAGTCAGAAGTACTGCTCTCTTGAGGTAAGTGATTTTAATGGGTTATTATGTTTTTCATGTTACGTACTTCTTCCGACCTTCAGAAAATTTTGGAAAAATTTGAAATGATAATTTGATGAGTTTTATTGATTGTGTCCAAAAATGGTGATTTTTTGATGTATATATTAAGAGTTATGAATTTTACGAGAAAAGACTATTTTAAAAGTAACCGCTTATAACTCATTGTGGTTAACTCCAAAAATGATGAAATTTTTATTAAAAGTATATCTATATAATATCAGAATACTTTGTGAATTTTGAAATTTTTGGATAAAAGTACAATTTATGATAAATGTCTAAATATTCGGCGATTTTGGCCATATGAAAAATAGTAAATGAATTTTAAAAATTCTGAGAAAAATATATGTTCAATATGGGACTGCATTCTGATAAATCCCAGAAAAAAAATATTTTTGGAACTGATTTGGTATTTTTCATGAAAATAGACTAGTTATGAGTAAATGAATTAAATATGTTATGTGAAGTAAGAAAATTAGAAAATAGGATTTTATGGCTTGAGAATCTTATATGAGGTATATGCAGATTTTTGACGAGGGTTTTGGTTATTGGTGATAAAATCTTATGAGTTTGGCATTTTAGGTTGATTAAATGCATTATTTAGTAAAGTGTAAACAATTAAAATAAATTGTTTATAAGTTTAAGAAATATTATTATTTCAAGATTATTATACCGAAATATTGGTATGGATTTTATTGTGAAATTTCTACCTTTTTTCATGTCGGGGTTACTATTCACGAGTTACTATTTGTGAGTTATTATTCAAGAGTTACTATTCACGGGTACTATTCACGACAAAGTTGGTTTCTTTTTCTGACTAAATTAGAGTTGATTTATGAATATTACTCTTGAGATTAAAACTATATATTGATTATATTGTTTTTATTATCATATATAACATTTTTATAACCATAATGATGATATTTCTCTTTGACTTGAGTGTAAAGATGAGTAATTTTTTGGTATGATCATGACTATGGAATATCTTTGGTCTGTAATGCAAAGATGAATTGTTGATGAATATCTTTGGCCCGTAGTGCAAAGACGACATGTTGAATATCTTTGGCCTGTAGTGCAAAGATGGTCTGTTGATGAATATCTTTGGCCCGTAGTGCAAAGATAAATTTATTAGTATGATTATGAACAGGAACTGTGATTTGATATAACCATGATCTTTGATGTTTCAGGTAAAGACATGTGATAAACATTATCTTCATCCTAGATGCGAAGAGAAATTTAGAATCACAATTATAATTATGAGTTATTCATATGATTGTGGACCAGAACTGTTGATTGATGTTACAGGGATAAAATATTGTTGGTGGATTTTAAACATAGAGAAGATAATAGACTTTATGGTCTATTTGACTCTTCTAATGGATTGCTCGTACCGCTGCAACTGTGGTTGAAATTTTTTATCCTCTACCATATGTTCTAAATCTCTAATTTATTATTGATGAAGGCTATTGATAATTTAATTATCTTTAGTCATGATATTCTTTACTGAGCTAGTTATGCTCACCCTTTTGCTTCACAATTCCTTTTAGGTAATAAGAGTGTAGCTGGGTCGAGCGGGGATAACAGGGGAATAGAACGGTGGTAATCATTTAGTAGTTATATTTGGTGAATCAACTAGGGTGAGGCGAACCCAACGTTGGAAGGGTGTTTTGCCACTATCATACAAGATGTCTAATGACATACAACCTCGTGTCATCATAAGATATGATTATGCTCATCCACTTGCTGAGTATATTTACGAGCACTACCTATATAATCTTGGTGTTTGTTTGAAGTATAATTCTCAATTAGAGATAGTGGAGATAATGATAAGTCAAGAGAAGACTCACCATTGGGAAGAATATGATAGTAATCTTCTCATTTTTCTTTGGGGTATATTGGGTCAACCAAGGATAATTCTGTGGCCATATGATATATATCATAACCTAGAAGCATGGCCTCCCATGTACGAAGGTTTCCTTGAGCACTTTTCAAAGATTCTAATTTCTAAAACAGTTTTTGACTATACCTTTATGTAAGGTGTCATTGTGACGTGCTATCCAAGGTTGGGATGAGAGTTACAGTTGGTATATATTTGTATCCACACTTACAGTATATGTGTTGTTGTATTTTGCACGACAATTGTAGTAATAAAGTTGTAGTTGTTTTCTGTACCATGTTTTTGGCAACTCAAAATAGGTTGGTTGGATTAGACCTATTTTGGGGGCGTTACACCCCAAACTAAATCCGAAAGAATAAAAATATGCACCTAAATTTCCTTTGGAATATAGAGGGTTTGAGAAAATCCCTTGAACCGAATTTTGTGTTGGGCGGGCAATTATATTTTTGCATTTATAAACTACTTATATTTTATATACTTAACAACTTGTGGTTTTAATTTCTACACCATTATACTTTTGTTATTTAATCTCCATCTGCATTATTATTTTATAGCAGATATCCTGACGAAGAAGAAGGGCAGATTCCTATGGCTTATGTATTAGTGACAAGTCTTCGCAGCAATATCTACCAATGTACATTTTAATTTTTGTAATCGTTATGTTCTGTTCTTTTATTTTGTTGAACTGTTTTCTTAATTTAAGTTTTGCCAGTTAATCTTTTGTTATTCTTGTTTGTAAAATTGGGGTTTGATACTTTTCTTGCAGTATGAAGAGGTTTTGATACTTTTCTTGCATAGTGAAATTAAAGGCTCAACCTTCTTCCTTGAAGATGTGGATAATTAGGAGCTGACAATTACTACGCCTTATAGCTAGAGATTTTCTTGTGTAATATATGTGGACACATATTGTAGGTGATATGACACTTGCTTTTGATAACAAGTCTTGTAATTTTAGTGTGTATATTGGCTATACTAGCTTTGTATACATTATATACTTTTGAAATGATATAATAATCAGTTTCTCATTTAGTATATATAAATTTTATGTGCATTTTTTTGTTATTTAGATTTTAATGAGATATTATAATAAAGAAATGGACATTAATGAATGATTATTTTTCTCACTAAAATCTTTTTTAGTTAATTAGTTAGTCATTAATGAAGGATTATTTTCCTCACTAATTTGAATTTGTTCTTCACAATATATTATTTGTGAGGGAATAAAGTTATTCACTAATTTCAAATATTCCTTCTTAAAATATTATCTGTGAAGGAAACCAATCTTTCACTAAATAACAATATTCCATTACTAAATACAATTTGTGAATAAAAAAGTTATTCACAATATATCCTTCACAAAAAATATTTAGTTACAACTTAGCGAAGGATACCCAATTGCGAAGAGGTCTAATGCGAGCACTCGTGTGAAGGAAATATTTTTTCGCAATAAATCACTTGTGAGTGATATAGGGCCTCTAGTGAAGGATTTGTCCTTCACTAGAGGCCATTTTTGGTGTAGTGAACCCCCGGAGGGTCTATAAAAAGAAAGAGGAGGATGTTTCCTTGATACTCCAAAGTCAGAAAGGTAATCAGAATATGTCTATCCAACAGAGAAATTACACTCCCTTTCAAGCACAGTCTTTAAACCCTCCATTACCTAAGGGTGGAGAAGCCAAACGCTCTCGAGTGTTCACACCCCTAGGGGATTCACTCGAAAACATTCTCAATCTTCTGACCACTCAGAGGAAAATAACGCATCTTCTTCCACCAACCAGCCCTAATATGAGGGGTTTCAATGCTGCTCGGAAATGTGCTTATCATGTCGAGGCACCTGGACATGATACTCAAGATTGTTGGGCCTTGAAACATAAGATACAAGATTTAATAGACAACGGTGAGATCGTGGTCACCAAACCAGATCAACCTCACGTGCAAGACAACCCTCTTCCTCCACACAAAGAGGAAGAAGTCAACATGATTAATTGGAGTAGTGGACAGAGTTCCAATTTTAACAGTGAATTTTAACAGAGTTCCAACATGAGCTTTCGACTAATGACTCCCAGACCATTAAGACCTTAGGGCGCTAGGTGTAAAGACAATTCCCTCAGGCTTACTTACTCAAGTAACAAAGGCCACAAAACTGGACAAGCACGCCACGATGTTTATTCATACTTTCAAAAATCACATTTTTTATAGCTTATATACCCCAAATATTCCCCCAAACTTAGGTTCTTGTCTAAGTTTAGTCATCACTACTTATTCTTGTCATTCTTTCATTCAAACTAGCATTATCCTTTAGAGTCTCATTATGTATCAATTTAAACTCAATCAATCAACAAGTTATTTTTACTGGGTTATCCTTATTATACCAGTTTCAAACAGAAAAAGACTCAATTAATAACAAGAAATCACATCAAAGCTCTAATAGTCAGTACTATACTTGTCTACCCAATTCTAATCTCATCATTGGCCAAAACAAACTGTAAATATCAAACAGCTGGACTCATGCAAGATGTACTAAATGCTATATAAATATAGTAAACTAACTTCTATTTTTAAAATTTTTCAATTTTTTTTTCAAGAAACTGAATGCAAAAACTAAATGTAACTATATGAACTACAATATAAATTACCAATGTAAATAACTAACTATATACAATACGACACTAAAATGCCTCCCAAACTTAAACTAGACATTGTCCTCAATGGCTGAAATAGAAAAAATTAAAAGAGAGGACTTCCCTGAAAATACAGCATTTTCCTCCTTGTCTGCTAAGTCTGAAGAATAGGCTAGACACGTTGGAATAAATCGGGCACCACACTTGAGTTGGACTTGACCAACCTGTGAATATGATAGAAGCAAGCTTGTTAGATCCTAAGACATAAAAATTTATTTAATACTATGAAACCTAAAAAAAAACTAAAAATTAAACTTGGGTTGCCTCCCAATAAGCGCTTGATTTATAGTCCTTCAGCCAGACTTTGTCTGGTCAACGCTATCCAATTCCTCTTCGATAATTAAGGAACCCTCCATCAATCGAAAATAATATAGCTTTTGGTAGGTTCCCATTTGTGATGGCCAATGCATCAAAGTCACCTAGCATGCTCTGATTTGGTATGATCTCAATCAAGAACGTCCCACAGCTATGTCTTTTTTCCATTGTGTATGTGATCACTTTGGGGTATAGGAGCTTTTCACAAACAATGGGCTCTTCGTCTATCTTCTCTTTCTCGTCCCACCATGGATTCAAAATTGTACTCGCTCTTATGTCATCAAGAGCTTCACCGACGACATGACTACATAGTGGGCATGATTTTGCAAATCTGACTGACTCTTTGATCTTTGTGGAGACCCATTTAGATCTTCATCTACCTCTATTTCTGTGAAGACCCCGAACTCAGGTACTTGAAACCCGAACTCGGTTCATCACGATACCATTTCTATGAGCGGAATAATACTAATAATAATAACAATAATATAAATATCAAAGTTAACTTACATTTATCAGAGTCTAATCCCAAGTACGTAACCTTTAAACATTCATTACAAACCATGATAGATAATATATATCATACTTGTCTTAATAACATTAAACTATTACGTAAGATAACGTTCATTCATTATTCAGCGACCTTTCCCTTTTCCTTGTTCTTAGCAGAGCTCTCTGATCGTTCACACTTAGCTGAAAATATTTAAATTAAGCAAGGATGAGCATTTGAGTGCCCAACAAGTAATAACAATTATATATATATATATATATATATATTATATATATACATATCAACCATACATTATAACCTAATGTCACAATATGATTTAACATTTCAAGGTAATAGATGTTATGCAACATACATATAATCCGTGTACATTTTATTTTAATGTATACTTACCTACACATTGCCACATAGATATTTCATAATGTATTTATAACATATAGTTCCAATATGCTTAATCACATTGCTTCATACAATATAGTTTTATAAGACTTAGTATATAGTCATATAAATGTCACCCTGCACTATATAGTATAGTTGTATTATTGCTCACATGAACATAACCGTCAATATAATCTTATTATATTAATAACTCACTTATTTGTTTTATGTCAAATAACTAAATTATCTACTTCCTTGATTAATTACCACCCATTATTAATTAATCCATTTTTCCTTGATTAATGTTTTTATGGATCTCCATAACCATTAATTATCTATATAATTCTTATTATATTTATAGACATATTGCAAACAATAATAATCACATATTATTAATTAATCGTCATTAATAATTAATTAATATTCTACAATAACAATTAACAATTAATATAAATTAATTGTTCACTTAATAATTCTTCATCGATTAATATCATTATTAATATCTCCCATCATCGTGCCACACAAGGCTTTCAACGAGTTCATCACAAATTCCATATATTCTCAATTATTCAATATAATTGTGTTAACTCATCTCGTAACACAAAATCATCTATAAATGCAGCTGGTGCATTTAATAAGACGTGGAAATTCTCGGGTATTACAATGAACTTGTCCAAATATTGTTTGAACACTCTGTTCATCAAATCTATAAATGCAGCTAGTGCATTTGTCAACCCAAATGACATTACCACGAACTCGTAATGGCCGTAACAAGTCCTGAATGTCGTCTTAGGTACATCCTCACTTCTAACCGTTAACTTATGATACCCCGTTCGCAAATCTATTTTAGAAAAATATTGTGCCCCTTTCAACTGATCAAAGAGAGTATCGATCTTGGGCAATGGGTATTTATTCTTTATCGTTAACTTGTTCAACTCTCGGTAGTCGATACAAAGTCTTAATGATCCGTCCTTTTTCACAAACAGTACCGGAGCTCCCCACGGCGAAATACTCAGTTGAATGTACTTCATATCCAACAATTCTTGTAAGTGTACCATTAACTCCTTCATCTCCACTGGCGCCATACGGTACGGTGGCCTAGAAACTGGTGTTGCTCCTGACACAATGTCTATTGTAGACACTCGAATTTTTCTGCACACCTGTTACTGACATTGCAGGAGGGCAGATTCATCTTTCAAATATAACCCTAGAAGATGGCTCATATCCAGTTCGAATACTACCGGAAGCTCAGTCTCAACCCAGGAACACACACCGGGAGCATCAGTTCCAACCTCGGAGATAACCCCGAGGCCTGCAGTTCCATTACCAGAAATTCCACTGAAGAAGACAGATTCATCCGGGAGATAACCCCGAGATATCCAGTCTCAGTCCCAATACTGGGAATGGTAAATTCCAACCTTGGAGATAACCCCAAGGAAGGCAGTTGCAGTTTCGGAGATAACCCCAGAAATTCTTGTTTCAAAGCCATGCAAACAACTTTAGAACACTTGACACTCACATCGAGGCACTTAGTACATGACCCGGTGATAACACCGGGAAGACATGCACACCTCAGAGACGACACTAAGGACCTTCAACACTTGCAGCAGTCCAATCTCAGAGATAACCCTGAGCAACGTTTACTTTATCAGCCCAAACCGGAGATAACCCCGGTGAGGGGCAAAGTCGTTATCTTGCCACTTTGACGCCACATCACGCCGTCTCAACATTTCAGACATACATTTCTACACAGTAATGTCCCACAAGAACTAAAGAAGTCCAATCCCGAGTGACTACTACGCAGGGTAACGGATAAAATTTGAAGTATGAAGTCCGGAGGGCATAGTCCCATCTTCCTGACTTCGTACAACCTCTAATCACATGTCATTGCATAACTCTCGACAATAACGATCCGCAAATAGGTCTTATACACCTTAGTCGGATGCCCGGATTGAAGTTCTAAAAGTTCGAGCGAACATCACATTACACGCGTGTACGTAGTTTGAGACGACGGGACCCGCAAAGCCCGGGGCACCTCGGGCAGCCACAGGTACACCTACGGCTCCCCCCTCTATAAATAGAGGGCTTGGGGTGGCCATTTTGTAAGAGAAAAATGCAAGAAAGCCCTGTCTAATTTGCTCTATACACACCCCAAACTGAGTGCTTTCTCATTTTTAAACACTTGTAAGCTGATATATAGCTACTTTTTACCGGTGGGAGCTGAGTGTTCATCCATTTCACGTTATTGAAGTCTTTTTTGGCAGCCCACTGTAAGCCTTCTTACATGCTTTAAAGCCTTTCTCTTCATCTTTGCACACACTATTCTTCACATTGAGAGTCGTGTTGTGTGTGTATGCCCGAACTTCGGTCCGTGGTTTCATTTCAGTTTGTATATATACACTTATATATATATATATATATATATATATATATATATATATATATGTTTATATATGGACTAACACTATCGAGTTATACCTCGATTGAGCCTAGACTTATGTCTGGAGCGTTTAATTGCTTTCGTATATATATACTTATATGTATGAACTATGTGTCGAATTCTATTCGAGGAGCCTAAATTTTACAGCCGTTGCGTTTACTGCTTTAATATATATATATATATATATATATATATATATATATATATATATATATATATATTTATATATATGAACTGTTGTCGAACATTGTTCGATGAACCTGGATTTTATATCCGGTGCGTTTACATGCTTATATATATATATATATATATATATATATATATATATATATATATATATATTTCGTCCCACCTGGAGTTTACTTCGTGGTGGTTGACCGTTTTTACTACTTTCTGTACATTTCGTCCTGCCTGGAGTATCCTCCGTGGCAGTTGAACGCTTTTACAACTTAATTTAAATATCCGATCCCCTATGGAGGTGCTTCGTGGTGGTTGATCATGTCTGTATATATATATATTTACAGCTTTTATATATATAACTGCTTACAGCTTTCATATAAACTGTAGTATCTTGTGAGCCTATGAATCATGTGATCACAGATTCAGTCTACTAAATCTAGATTCGGTTCCCGTGATGGACATTTTCAGCTGTAAGCAGCTTGTAAATTTATTCACGATGTTGGATTTCCTCATATGGTTTTCATGCCCATGAGGAGTTCGACACTATTTTGTATATTATTTTTTCGATGATGCTTCGCATCTCGAAAATAAAAGCAATCAAGCCGAACATTTAATAAAATGAAAGTATCAAAGGCCTCAATTACTATTGAGCACAGGGTTTGAAAAACCTCTTTTAAAACATCACTGCTATATCTTGTTTAAAACTGAATTTTTACATAAACTCAAACCCTTTGTATATAGGTGCAAACGAGGCATAGCACTACTTTCAAATAACAACACATTGGCCCACACACACACACACATTCATATAACAGTTTCTTGAAAAGTGGTGGTCACCGTGGTAACACGGATGTCGGGGGGTGCCTAACACCTTCCCTCCATATAAGCAAGTCCCCGGACCCTAATGAATCTCGGTTTCACAGGCCCGTTTAGCAGTAACATATCACTGGGTCAATGTGCAAACATTTTATTGGTTGTGTTGGTACAACCAGTTAAAAATCCAACTGGCGACTCTTAACAGTCCATCGTCGACATTATAAATGTCGGACCTTTTTCACTTATTTTTTTAAACAAATCTCACCTAACATGAGAACATAAAAGAACAAGAATTGAAAAGGAACAAATAAAAATCTCGACGTCGACATCTATTACGAATTCGGTCTCCCTTTCCGGTGGAAGACCCAGCAATTCACTTGGAAATACATCCATGAATTATTTCAGTATAGGTATTTATTCTATCATTGCCCCCACTCTCTGGGTATCAACAACATGGCACAAATAACCTACACATCCCTTCCTCAACAATTTCCTTGTTTGTGTCATAGTAAGACAACACGAACGCACAACGATTTATTACCGTAAAACACTACATTAGGTTGTCTAAACATCCTAATGTTTACACATTTCTTTTGGCAATCTATTATTGCACCATGGTTAAACAACTAATTCATCCTGAGAATTACATCGAATTCTCCCAACTTTATCGGTATCAAATCTACCTATAATTTACAACCTCGTATATCTACACAACTCCTATGGATATCTTCAACAGGAATTATTTCCTCACTCGCTACCTTGATATTGAAAGGTACATGCAATCTTTCGGGAAGTAATCCTAATCGTCTAGCAAAATCACATGCTATGAAAGAACAAGTAGCACATGAGTCAAATAACACATAAGCATTTATGTCGTTGATCGGGATAATACCTGCAACTACATCCCCTGATGTCAGACATTTTTCGCTTCTTTTTTCAAACAAATCTCACCTAAAATGAGAACACAAAAGAACAAGAATAAAAAAGGGACAAATAAAAATCTCGACGTCGACAGGTGGCGACTCTGCTGGGGACAACACCAGTAAGAGGACTTAAGCCGCTATTACAAGCTTTTCAAAACAGTTATATGCTTATGTGTGGATGTTGCATTTACATTTGATGAATGTGTACGAATGCATTTCTTTACTGCACTGCAATATATCTGTCTATGATATTAGTGCTTCGCACATGTCATCATTTTCATAAACGGTGAGACACGTTGTATGTGAATGTATGATGTGTGGTTCCTTCACCAGGAGGCTATCCTGTCGGTGTTTAATTACTGGACTCGTAGGAAGACTAATTCCAACGAGGTTCAGGAAAGACACCACCCAAATTCGCTAAGTTGAAAGACCAGATTAACTTTCCGTTGAGTAAATTGTGATGATTTGGGAATCTTCACGCCAAAAAGTCGTGAGAGTAACCTAAGATAGGTCAGCCTTTGATAAACCAAATGCGGAGGAAAGTCTCTTCATGCTTTCTCATTTCAAATTACTCGTAAAGACAATTACTTGTAATTTACATTCCATATTCATCTTCACGTAATGAGAAATATGAAGAAATATGTGCATATACATATTTAAATTAACATGCTATAAACTAACATCCGTTTTGCAGGATAATAATCCTAAAACGAACACATCACATAGCATGTAAACATTTACACAATCCCTAAAACTAAACTATGCAAGTTTTATCGCAAGGAAGCATTCGGACCTATTACCCGGTCAAAGTCCAAAAAGGCCACGAGCCTACATCCAATCATGTCTTCATCTGATCAGTCTAATCAAGTTTCTCATGAAGAATTTGATGGATTAAGTAAACAAATTACAGATTTGGCTGTCTTGCTTAAAAAACTACATCAATCTACTCAAGGTACGAAGATACCTATACATGTTGAATTCTCTGCATAAGGAGGAACCCAAGGTTCTGACAAAGTCATTACAGTACCTGAGCTACAGTTGGATACAACCGACAAAATTCATGATATCACTCATCTCAAAGGAGATTTAGACACCTGTGACGTCAGGAAAAAGGTCCTTCAAATGGAAGAAACCCATCGTTCTATCAAAGGAATTGGAGTACACGGGAATGTCTCATATGCTGATCTTTGTATATTCCCTGATGTTCATTATCCAGAGAAGTTCAAAACTCCTGACTTCAAAAAGTATGATGGGTTAGGAGATCCTTACACACATTTGAAGCTGTTCATTGGAGAACTAGGATCTTATGCTGAGGATGAGAAGCTCAGAATGCAGCTATTCCAAAAGAGTCTGACTGGAGAAGCCCGTTCATGGTATACCAGATTAGACAATTCAAAGATCCATAGTTGGGAAGAACTAACTCATGCCTTCCTCACGCAATACAGCTTCCAGTCTCAGATGGCTCCTGACCGGTACCAGATTACCAAGGTCAAGAAATAGTCCAATGAGTCTTTTAGAGAATATGCTCAAAGGTGGAGGTGCCTTGCTGCTCAGGTGATTCCTTCTACGACAGAGTCAGAGATGGTCGTGACCTTTATCGACATACAATAAGCTCCTTTCTATGAAACAGTCTTAGCTGGCATTGATAAACTATTTTCTGAAATAATCAAATATAGGGAGATGGCTGAGATGTGTTTGAAGTCAGGAAAAATTCAAGACCTAGCCGCTCTTAAAGCTGTTGCTGAGCACATCCAATACAGAACTTATGAAAACAACCACTACACCAAAAATGGCCTCTAGCGAAGGAAATTTTGTGAAGGAATTTATTCCTTCACATGAGGAGTTATTTAGCGAAGGAACAGTGAAGGAAAAAAGTATAGTGACAATATAGTTATTAGCGAAAGAAACATCCTTCACAATTTATATTTATTTCCTTGCAAAATTGGGGCGATAGAAAGATTTTTGGAGCCAATTTATGATGAAAATTTGGGAGGAAAAAATCTATTTAATAAAGAAATTATTACTCACTATATATCATTATTCAGAAGTTTTTTGCGAGAGATAAAATTAGTCGCTATCTTGTTCTAAATAATTTTTTTAAATTAATTGTAGTAAATATAAATTATAATATCGAATATTTTTTTAAATAGTTTGGACGCACAAAAACCGTCCCATTTTTTTCCCTAAATCATTTCAGTATTTTCACTCCATTTTTCCTCCCAAATCTTCAGTCCTCTCTCTCCTGTACCCTCGTTACTCTTCTTCTACCGCGGGCTCTCCTCTCTAACCCAAATCATTTTCTATCGCTCGTTACACGATCAGCCGCTCTAGTATCGTCTGTCGCTCGGTACTGGATCAGCTGCTCGTCATCTTCTACTCCGATTGGCCATAATTTTTTGAATCGCGAAACCCTAGCCATTGGACTATCGCTTCTTATCTCGACACTTTCGCTTCAAATCTCTCACTCCCACATAGGTGATTCGCAGGTTGTAATATCTCTGAAATTTTACTAAGAAATTTGGGTTGGATTACCGAATCAGTTTCATCATTTGGGTAACTGTTTCTGTTCCAATTTCATTCAATCATTTTCTTCCTCAAATTCATCCCAAATCGTTGGAACCTACTATTTTTTTTGCATTACGGTTGTTTTCTTGAGCATTTGTGCATACCCATTTGAGTTCTCAATCATTACTGTAATGGGTTGAGATTTAAATGTGGTCTGAAGACTGAGCTTGAATTCTTGAGTCTTGAGTACTTGGATTGGATATAGCCTTATAGGGATTATTTGGATCTTTTGATATTTTCACTCTTGGAATTTATGTAAGGTGTAGTTTTAAGGATTTGAAATGGATGTGTGTCTTCAAGCTTGATGCATTTGTGATTTTTTTAACTGAATCTTGTTGGGTATTCACCATTGGGTTGGTAATCTCTTGTTTTGTTCTTTGATTGATGACTTTGAGATTTTAGAAGGATTGGGTTCATTGGTTGACATATGGTGATAATCATTACACTATTAGCAGGGATTATGTTGAATTTTATCAATATGAATGATTGAGATGATGAAGAGTTCAAGTAGAAGTATATCCTTTAGGGGGGATTTTATTCCAATATGGTCGATGTATGCTTATTTCCTTGTTCAAAACCTGTAACTCAGGCAGCCAACCTGCAGGGGATATGGAACAAGGATATCGAACTAGCATGGGAGTATGTTTTACATTCTTCTTTCATACTATATCCTCCTTTCTCTATCCTCTTTTTTTAGTTGCCTTTGCTTGATATTCATGCTGCCAACATAGTATCCAATGATTTCCCGTTTTACATTGAGTTGGACTTCCAAATGTTCTGGATTTAGAATGTGTTATTAAATGTTTTTCTGAATTATTATTATCTATATTAGAATGCTGTAACTTTTATTTGTTATCACTATAATCCTCGCCTACACCTGAGAGTAAAATATGCTTAATGCAATTTTTTTAAGAGGTTTTAGTTATTAGAAGTATGGAAACTAAATTCTTATATGTATAGTGGCAGGAAGTCATAAGAAAATGGTTGGAGTTCAAAAATTCTTTCACTATTCTGAAGTCTATCTTTGATGCAAGACTTGATTCAATGTACTGTGACTAGTGTTTCTTAATGTGTATATGGTCATTTATGCTTGATATTCTGAACATTGCATCTTAATGTGCTTGATCTATCATTTAAATGGATGAATCTAAGTTGTCTCGGATATTATGTGTTAGAGTTTATGCCCTAGAGGCCAATTATTTAATATAATTGCTTAACGTTTTGATATTATGTTTGATTGAATAAATGAATGATTTTATTATGGTTTTATTTACTGTGTTATATAAATGTTAACATAATAAAAATCCTTAGAATAATGATACAAATTATATAGTTTCAAGTATGTGACTTGAACATGAGATTATATAATTATAATTAGTATCATTGTTCTTAAATGTCTCTAGTCGAGTATCATTATTGATGGAACAACAATGATGCATTAAGACTAGTATGTTGATTGACTGATGACCAAATCTCATTGGTCATAAATATATGAGATATTAAGTCAATGCATATGTACATGTTAGAGAACGATGTATTGAACAGACCCACCATGAGAATTCTATATGGAGCATTATGCGAAGTGTCATTAGCAATTCTCATAGTGACAATGATGTAATGGTCCTCCGACCTGAAACCGCTATATTACTACACGAGAATTTATGTACTTTGATATCATCAAATGTCACATTTAATAGGGTGGACTATAAAGGTGATTATTGGGTTCATTGTGAATCGTGTGAGAAATATGAGTGATCTAGATGGAATTTAACCATCCTATATTTTATGGGTGATATCCATAGGCCTCTTGATTGAGTAGGACTATGAAATGCATAGCCATGCTCAAATAGTGATTTGTTTCATATAGTCTACTCATTGATCAAGAAAACTCAGATTAAATTATGAAGAGTATGATACATTCCATGACTCGAGTTTAATCTAGGATATTAAGGTTAAAAGGATTAAATTACATTGAAACATTGGTCACAAAAATGTTGCATCGAATCATCGATCTTATTATTACTTGGGTAACAGTGATGCATTACTATATGTCGCTCACTATTTATAATTTTATAATATGATTTTTAAATTATTGCCAACGTAATAATAACCTATAGGGTCACACACAAATGACGTAATTAAAAGGAAATTAATTTAAATTGTAAAGATTTAAATATGTCAATATGATTGATAGAATTTTAAATTACGAATTTAAATTAATAGGATAATTTATATATAGGTATATTAATTAAGACTTAATTAAGATATATAAATTCGGATTTTAATAACATTAGGTTTTGATTAATTCCACCTAACTGCTATATATATGATATATATCAGTCACTTTAGGTTTTACGTCAAAATAAAAAAACCTAGCCGCTCTTAGAGAGAGACTAGAGAAAACAGTTCAGAAAATCCTCATCCTTGGTGGCTAGTACCGCGTTTTCTTCTTCTGCAGATCGTAGGACGATTTGTGTGGAGCGTTCGTGTGGATACCGTAGAGACGCAGTCCGTTTGAATTGCATTGGAGATTCGACCGCATCGATTCTAGCTTTTACAATCGGTATAATTTCTTACCACTGAATTAATTGTTTTTCGCATGGATCTTGTTTTAGCGTTTCGAAATTGCTTTAAATTTTAATTTTCGCTGTGTGTTTCTGTCGAAACCCAACATTATGTGGAAAGGTGGATGTGAATTATGCTTTCCCTGATGCAAGCTTTATCCTTTTGTACAATTTTTTGGAAGAGAGATCTCTTGTGCTACTGTGCACACGGGGCATATGTCGAATTTAATGGACAGATGTCAAAAATCAAAATTCCTCTGATTTCAAGAAGTACAAAAAATAATTTATAACCTTGAAACTCTTTCACATATTTAATGAATTTATTGTGTTTTTAACTGATTTTGTTACTGTCAACAATGAATTACAGAGACTAGTAACTGAATGGTATAAATGTAGTGATGGGTAGCAATATTTGTGTGAATGAGTGATTATACATCTGCTACAGGTTCTATGAATTTAAGGATGAGATAAGGTGTTATATATATATATATATTACATGGAGATTTGATACTATTTTTTTTTCTATTTTTGAGTTGGTCTAATTCTGTCTTCTTTATGTTTTTTATATGGTAAAATGTTGAAATTTGTTTTGGTGTACTTCAGCCAAACAAGAAACTAACCTTCGAATTTAACAGAAAAAGTATGTATTACATTCCTTTCCAGCAACAGGCTAATGAGGTGGTGGCAGCACTTCCCTGGGTTAAAAAGGTCAGTGTGACAATGTCAGCTCAACCAGCAAGACCGGTTTATACAGTGCAGCTTCCCATGGGGCTACAAACAATATGAAACATAGTGGCAGTTTCAAGTTACAAGGTAAAAACCTCCACACCTTTTCTGCAGGCATGACTTTTAACTAGTGCATTGCAGTTTTTTTCTAGATTTTATATGCTTAATTTTCCAGCCTGTCCAGAACTTGTTTTCGCACAATAACCTCAGGGGATCTCTTTGTGCTCTTAACAACTTTCTTTTGGTTGCCATAAGAAACACATTTTGTATGGCGATAAACTTGGTGCAAACTCATTAATTAATTCTTCCCCATGGATTTTAAAAGAGAGGATAGCAGTGTGACAATTCTATATTATTGAAGTGGAGCTGAGAGGAACAATTGCTGACTGACAATGTGAATACAGCAGAGGTACTTCTTTACTGTAGACTAAATGCTTACGTTATGTTTACATTTACAGGTCCCATGTGTTGCAGTAGTTGAGAACATGTGGCATTTTGATGCTGATGGAAAACGCTTTTACCCATTTGGTAGAGGATCAGGCTCTCAGGCATGAACCTCTTCCAATGTCTCCTTTTTTTTTATTTTTTTCTTTTATTCTGGATAGATTTTCAACACCTCATATTTCTTGTTTGAGGAAAGTTTGAAATCATGAAACTAACTAAATTTATGCACGCAACTCAAAAGGAAATCCCAACTGGTTTAAATGGATTTTGAAGATGAAAATCTTGCTTTAAAGCGATTTAAAATACCAGTGCAGGTTGCAAGAAGATGTGCAAATTATATTTTTCCAGACGGGCTGCACTAGCAGAGGAATTAATGCTATTAAAACAAGTGGATCAATTTTCTTTCGATGGGCTTAGTCCCGGAAGAGGAGAGAACTGTTCTAGGTACTTGAAGACTTTACTTTCAATGATCTACTTGTTTTTTACCTTGAGTATGATATATTGGGAGTGGTGTGAAGAAACCCTATTGGGCTGCTATAATTGATTGATATTGTTCACTCTACAACATTTTGGTCTTCTGTTGTTAGAATACCGCCAATGTCACCAAATGCAAGATTGGCCAGAACTACTTCTCTTGAAAACATGTTGAGCAGCTCTTCAGATGCCCTTGTTTCAATTTCTTCACAACTTTCGGAGGCAGAACAATGGGAGCATAGCTCCAGCAGTCATCGGCGTTGGAACCTATTACAGTCAATGGGAGATGCAAAAAAATTGCTTCAATATATGTTTAATGTCACTACAGATGCAAGGTGAATTATAGTTTAAGATGAAATATTTTTGTTTTCCTTCTGCAAATAATAGTAATTGTTTGGACATCTGAGAAACAACATGGAGAACACACTGATTTTCCTTAGCATAGTTGAATGGAAAAGTCCAAATATGCAACTAAAAACAACAGAAGGCCAAAATCACTACACCAAAGATCCTTGTTATGTTGCTTTTCATGACGAAGAATGGGGAGTTTCCAGTACATGATGACAAGTATGTATCATCACTATATTTTTTGATATTTGTTTTATAGTTTCTATTTCAGGGCTGAACTTGTGTGCATCTTATGGTTGTTGATCTCTTACAGAAAGCTGTTTGAATTGCTTAGCTTATCAACTGCTTTGGCTGAACTTACCTGGCTTGCCATTCTCAATAAAAGGCATATGTGTAGGTTAGGCCCCTTGGCTTTTGACAGTCCGGAACTGAATGTGATTGCATGTGGTTATTCCTATTTAATAGTTCTAAGCTAGCTATTTTCAAGTGACATGTGTCTTAATGCAGAGAAGTATTTCAGGATTTTGACCCTGTTAGCATCTCAAAATTAAATGAGAAGAAGATAACAACACCAAGAAGCTCAACCAGCTCTCTTCTATCTGATGAGCTGAAGCTAAGATGAGTCATTGAAAATGCGCGTCAAATGTGCAAGGTATGTGCTCGCTCCTTTTCCATTTTCTGCATATAAAATAGACATAAAATGAAATTAGACGTAGATTTAGAGAGAATGAAATGCCCTTCAATTATCATATAGGTAATCTTTCGAAGAAAAAAATCTATCTTTAAAAGCATCCATGTATTGGATCACCCAAAATACAAATTAATGTGATTCTCATCAGTCGTCAGTTGAAAACTGTAATGCTCGTCACGAAACAAGAAATGCTACAATGTTAATTCCATTGCTGGTAAAAGTTCAGAACTTGTTACTCCACATAACAAAAATAGGCCAGACCAAAGATATTATTATAATAGAAGGAGCATCTTGTTGATACCTCTAATTTACATATATCTACAACTAGTAGATATCATAGTTTAAAAAGAAGACGCAGTTGAGACAAGCAGCAAGCTATATGTTACAACCAATTTGGATTATACTGTAATAATAATCCTTTTAAAAAAATATCCCACATCGATGAGTAAAATAGCTCGAGATGGAGGGCTTTTTTGTAATTAGGAGGTATAGGAGTTGCAATTTGAAAGAGAATATTAAAAGAGTACTAGTACTAAAACTGTGGTGCAGATTCAAACCCGTCGTGAAAATGGAGTACTAACATGTTGAGCAGCTCTTCAGATGCCCTTGTTACTGAATTGGATGCTTGTTTGCAAAATGAACTAGGCATGTTTACTTGTGTGTGCTTCTTTGTGTATCGTTGTTGGTTTCTAAGGAAGATTTTATTTTTTGCCTAGTATCATTGCTTTCCAATTTTCACTACCATATGGGATTCTCTTATATGTAATTTCCATACTGTAAATTATGTAAATAATAAAAGTAGTAGTAATGAACATTTCCTCAACTAGGTAAGAATTTGTGGAGGAACTACTATACAACTTCATAAGTATTTTCATTATATATTTTCCATGTTATTTTAGTTAGATTTATCCTGAATTATTTGTGATAAAGATGTTTCAAATTGAGTACAAAATTGTGTTTGATTTTGGGAAAGTATTTGTCAATGTCTTCTAAATTTTTAGCCTCTTTTATGTAATTCTTGTTGATAATTGTTGTACAAAATTGCATTTACATAAGATTGTATCCTCTTTTTTTTTGTTTCATTTAAGCTTCTTCATAACTAGTTTTGTTGAACAATCAAATAACTATTTAGAATATGGGAGTGTTAATGTCCCACTTGACTTGTATGTTCTAATTTAAGTGTTATTTACCTGTTGTTTGATGGTTCTCTTTTAAGTGTTGGTTTCTTTTTTCTTTTATCATCAAATCAACAACTATGATCTTTACCCCAGGACCTGTAATTGAGTTTCTAAAAGCTAATCAGGGTGCAAGGGATCCTCGTGCTATAGAATAGGTGAAGGTAGCAAGTTCATAACTCCAACCATTCTCTATCTCAATTGTGCCTCTGTTTATTTGTTTCTTATTGAATTGCAAATTCATGAATGCATTAAGCCAAAAAAATGCTGAAAAATATGTGGGTTAAGGCAGGCACAACAACATGGAATTCAAAATTATAGGGTTGACTGAAAAGCCTTGTAATGAGCTGTAGTAAGTGTTCATTTGTGCCATTGATCCTTTCATTTCATTATAAATTATATGCCTCATGAAGTTCTAATTTTGTTTTTGTTTTAAGAAGTACAGCCTGTGCAATAAGGGGAACTATGTTCACGAGGGCCTAGAATGGTATTATGAAAGGTGATGGATGGAATGCGATGGGATGCATTTATGGAACACTTGAAAGAAAGTTCATAGGCACCCCATGTAAGACTCCGAATTGTATGAAATAAAAGTATTCAATTTTTCTTATAATTACTATTTAGTAAATGGTTAAATTGATAAATGTTAAAGTTAAGGGTGATATATGAATTTTTTTTCAAAATACACAAGTGGTTATAAAATATTCATTATTGTCGGGGAATATTCGTTTGGTCGTGAAATATTCTTTCTGTCGGAGAATATTCGTACGACGGCGCAGCCATTTGTGGGCCCCATAACGAATAACTGTCGGATGAAAATGACAATTTGAGTTTTTATAAATAACGGCGTAGTTGTTACCGTTAATACTGTAGGAATACCCAATGGTTAAAACACAGTAATACGCGTTGTTGCACAGTAGCACACGGTATTGCACCAATTATTGATTCTTACGTAAGAAGGCACTACTCAATAATTGTTACAGTAATTACTGTTCAATATTTTATTTTTGATTCAATAATTGCTGCGTTGATATTTTATATTATTGTTATTTCAATAATTGTCACTGCACAGTATCTCCATTATCAGATCAATAATTCATATTATTTGAATAATATTATTAGATAACATTATTGACAATGTCTAGAAAGTTCTGTCTAAGGGAGGTTTGGTCACCTAATTGCGCGCCAGTAAGGAGATTCTTATCGGAAAATCTCCTCTTTCCTAGAAACTGTCTGGTTGTCAGTATTGTGATTCTGTAAAATTATTTGTGAATAATTAATTATTGATTTATATGATGAGGAAAATATTCATTTTATTTGGATATAGATGGAGAAAATTTTTAAAGTGACAATTGTTGAAAATTGATATTTTATTTTTTCTGATAAAATAATATTTTATTATATTATTATAATATATTAATGATGATATTTTTACAATTAATGTGTGATATATGAGTATATGAGGAAGAGTATTTTTGTTGTATTAATGATTAACACATGTTTTGTGTGTTGGTGGACCCCATTTCTTTACTGAAATTTGATTATAGGCTGTAAAATCGTCCGTATGTGAATTTTGGTCAATTTCTGTTTGGAATTTGGAAAAACTTTCTTCTGCAAAGTTGTAGAGAATTGAATTTCTTACAAAATTTTGCGAGATTAGAATTTTCTGATAAAAGGGTTATTTATTATGAGTTATTGAAGTTTTGAAATTCTGAAATAATTGATTTTTGGAAGTTTTAAAAAAAAAAATTCAAAAAAATCGTTTTTGGTGAGTTAAGTGGGTCTAGCATGTGACATTAATGGCTGAATTCAGATCTACAAAGGTTGGCGTAGGAAACTTAATAATATATATTAATATTTTATTAAATTTTCTGCTTTGGTGTTCTAAGTATTTTCCTATAAATAGGGTGCTTAGGTTATAATTGAAAATCACACCAGAAACTGAAATTTTCTCTCTATTTCTCTCTCTATATTATCGAGTGTATTCTTGTGAGTATTTTGATATCTTAAGTGTTGTTATACGGTGCAAGTTCGTTCAGCGTTATTCCAGTCAGAAGTACTGCTCTCTTGAGGTAAGTGATTTTAATGGGTTATTATGTTTTTCATGTTACGTACTTCTTCCGACCTTCAGAAAATTTTGAAAAAATTTGAAATGATAATTTGATGAGTTTTATTGATTGTGTCCAAAAATGGTGATTTTTGGATGTATATATTAAGAGTTATGAATTTTACGAGAAAAGACTATTTTAAAAGTAACCGCTTATAACTCATTGTGGTTAACTCCAAAAATGATGAAATTTTTATTAAAAGTATATCTATATAATATCAGTATACTTTGTGAATTTTGAAATTTTTGGATAAAAGTACAATTTATGATAAATGTCTAAATATTCGGCGATTTTGGCCATATGAAAAATAGTAAATGAATTTTAAAAATTCTGAGAAAAATATATGTTCAATATGGGACTGCATTCTGATAAATCCCAGAAAAAAAATATTTTTGGAACTGATTTGGTATTTTTCATGAAAATAGACTAGTTATGAGTAAATGAATTAAATATGTTATGTGAAGTAAGAAAATTAGAAAATAGGATTTTATGGCTTGAGAATCTTATATGAGGTATATGCAGATTTTTGACGAGGGTTTTGGTTATTGGTGATAAAATCTTATGAGTTTGGCATTTTAGGTTGATTAAATGCATTATTTAGTAAAGTGTAAACAATTAAAATAAATTGTTTATAAGCTTAAGAAATATTATTATTTCAATATTATTATACCGAAATATTGGTATGGATTTTATTGTGAAATTTTTACCTTTTTTTCATGTCGGGGTTACTATTCACGAGTTACTATTTATGAGTTATTATTCAAGAGTTACTATTCACGGGTACTATTCACGACAAAGTTGGTTTCTTTTTCTGACTAAATTAGAGTTGATTTATGAATATTACTCTTGAGATTAAAACTATATATTGATTATATTGTTTTTATTATCATATATAACATTTTTATAACCATAATGATGATATTTCTCTTTGACTTGAGTGTAAAGATGAGTAAATTTTTGGTATGAGCATGACTATGGAATATCTTTGGTCTGTAGTGCAAAGATGAATTGTTGATGAATATCTTTGGCCCGTAGTGCAAAGACGACATGTTGAATATCTTTGGCCTGTAGTGCAAAGATGGTCTGTTGATGAATATCTTTGGCCCGTAGTGCAAAGATGAATTTATTAGTATGATTATGAACAGGAACTGTGATTTGGTATAACCATGATCTTTGATGTTTCAGGTAAAGACATGTGATAAACATTATCTTCATCCTAGATGCGAAGAGAAATTTAGAATCACAATTATGATTATGAGTTATTCATATGATTGTGGACCAGAACTGTTGATTGATGTTACAGGGATAAGATATTGTTGGTGGATTTTAAACATAGAGAAGATAATAGACTTTATGGTCTATTTGACTCTTCTAATGGATTGCTCGTACCGCTGCAACTGTGGTTGAAATTTTTTATCCTCTACCATATGTTCTAAATCTCTAATTTATTATTGATGAAGGCTATTGATAATTTAATTATCTTTAGTCATGATATTATTTACTGTGCTAGTTATGCTCACCCTTTTGCTTCACAATTCCTTTTAGATAATAAGAGTGTAGTTGGGTCGAGCGGGGATAACAGGAGAATAGAACAGTGGTAATCATTTAGTAGTTATATTTGGTGAATCAACTAGGGTGAGGCGAACCCAACGTTGGAAGGGTGTTTTGCCACTATCATACAAGATGTCTAATGACATACAACCTCGTGTCATCATAAGATATGATTATGCTCATCCACTTGCTGAGTATATTTACGAGCACTACCTATATAATCTTGGTGTTTGTTTGAAGTATAATTCTCAATTAGAGATAGTGGAGATAATGATAAGTCAAGAGAAGACTTACCATTGGGAAGAATATGATAGTAATCTTCTCGTTTTTCTTTGGGGTATATTGGGTCAACCAATGATAATTCTGTGGCCATATGATATATATCATAACCTAGAAGCATGGCCTCCCATGTACGAAGGTTTCCTTGAGCACTTTTCAAAGATTCTAATTTCTAAAACAGTTTTTGACTATACCTTTATGTAAGGTGTCATTGTGACGTGCTATCCAAGGTTGGGATTAGAGTTACAGTTGGTATATATTTGTATCCACACTTACAGTATATGTGTTGTTGTATTTTGCATGACAATTGTAGTAATAAAGTTGTAGTTGTTTTCTGTACCATATTTTTGGCGACTCAAAATAGGTTGGTTGGATTGGACCTATTTTGGGGGCGTTACACCCCAAACTAAATCCGAAAGAATAAAAATATGCACCTAAATTTCCTTTGGAATATAGAGGGTTTGAGAAAATCCCTTGAACCGAATTTTGTGTTGGGCGGACAATTATATTTTTGCATTTATAAACTACTTATATTTTATATACTTAACAACTTGTGGTTTTAATTTCTACACCATTATACTTTTGTTATTTAATCTCCATCTGCATTATTATTTTATAGTAGATATCCTGACGAAGAAGCAGGGCAGATTCCTATGGCTTATGTATTAGTGACAAGTCTTCGCAGCAATATCTACCAATGTACATTTTAATTTTTGTAATCGTTATGTTCTGTTCTTTTATTTTGTTGAACTGTTTTCTTAATTTAAGTTTTGCCAGTTAATCTTTTGTTATTCATGTTTGTAAAATTGGGGTTTGATACTTTTCTTGCAGTATGAAGAGGTTTTGATACTTTTCTTGCATAGTGAAATTAAAGGCTCAACCTTCTTGCTTGAAGATGTGGATAATGAGGTGCTGACAATTACTACGCCTTATAGCTAGAGATTTTCTTGTGTAATATATGTGGACACATATTGTAGGTGATATGACACTTGCTTTTGATAACAAGTCTTGTAATTTTAGTGTGTATATTGGCTATACTAGCTTTGTATACATTATATACTTTTGAAATGATATAATAATCAGTTTCTCATTTAGTATATATAAATTTTATGTGCATTTTTTTGTTATTTAGATTTTAATGAGATATTATAATAAAGAAATGGACATTAATGAATGATTATTTTTCTCACTAAAATCTTTTTTAGTTAATTAGTTAGTCATTAATGAAGGATTATTTTCCTCACTAATTTGAATTTGTTCTTCACAATATATTATTTGTGAGGGAATAAAGTTATTCACTAATTTCAAATATTCCTTCTTAAAATATTATCTGTGAAGGAAACCAATCTTTCACTAAATAACAATATTCCATTACTAAATACAATTTGTGAATAAAAAAGTTATTCACAATATATCCTTCACAAAAAATATTTAGTTACAACTTAGCGAAGGATACCCAATTGCGAAGAGGTCTAATGCGAGCACTCGTGTGAAGGAAATATTTTTTCTCAATAAATCACTTGTGAGTGATATAGGGCCTCTAGTGAAGGATTTGTCCTTCACTAGAGGCCATTTTTGGTGTAGTGAACCCCCGGAGGGTCCATAAAAAGAAAGAGGAGGATGTTTCCTTGATACTCCAAAGTCAGAAAGGTAATCAGAATATGCCTATCCAACAGAGAAATTACACTCCCTTTCAAGCACAGTCTTTAAACCCTCCATTACCTAAGGGTGGAGAAGCCAAACGCTCTCGAGTGTTCACACCCCTAGGGGATTCACTCGAAAACATTCTCAATCTTCTGACCACTCAGAGGAAAATAACGCATCTTCTTCCACCAACCAGCCCTAATATGAGGGGTTTCAATGCTGCTCGGAAATGTGTTTATCATGTCGAGGCACCTGGACATGATACTCAAGATTGTTGGGCCTTGAAACATAAGATACAAGATTTAATAGACAACGGTGAGATCGTGGTCACCAAACCAGATCAACCTCACGTGCAAGACAACCCTCTTCCTCCACACAAAGAGGAAGAAGTCAACATGATTAATTGGAGTAGTGGACAGAGTTCCAATTTTAACAGTGAATTTTAACAGAGTTCCAACATGAGCTTTCGACTAATGACTCTCAGACCATTAAGACTTTAGGGCGCTAGGTGTAAAGACAATTCCCTCAGGCTTACTTACTCAAGTAACAAAGGCCACAAAACTGGACAAGCACGCCACGATGTTTATTCATACTTTCAAAAATCACATTTTTTATAGCTTATATACCCCAAATATTCCCCCAAACTTAGGTTCTTGTCTAAGTTTAGTCATCACTACTTATTCTTGTCATTCTTTCATTCAAACTAGCATTATCCTTTATAGTCTCATTATGTATCAATTTAAACTCAATCAATCAACAAGTTATTTTTACTGGGTTATCCTTATTATACCAGTTTCAAACAGAAAAAGACTCAATTAATAACAAGAAATCACATCAAAGCTCTAATAGTCAGTACTATACTTGTCTACCCAATTCTAATCTCATCATTGGCCAAAACAAACTGTAAATATCAAACAGCTGGACTCATGCAAGATGTACTAAATGCTATATAAATATAGTAAACTATAACTAACTTCTATTTTTAAAATTTTTCAATTTTTTTTTCAAGAAACTGAATGCAAAAACTAAATGTAACTATATGAACTATAATATAAATTACCAATGTAAATAACTAACTATATACAATACGACACTAAAATGCCTCCCAAACTTAAACTAGACATTGTCCTCAATGGCTGAAATAGAAAAAATTAAAAGAGAGGACTTCCCTGAAAATACAGCATTTTCCTCCTTGTCTGCTAAGTCTGAAGAATAGGCTAGACACGTTGGAATAAATCGGGCACCACACTTGAGTTGGACTTGACCAACCTGTGAATATGATAGAAGCAAGCTTGTTAGATCCTAAGACATAAAAATTTATTTAATACTATGAAACCTAAAAAAAACCTAAAAATTAAACTTGGGTTGCCTCCCAATAAGCGCTTGATTTATAGTCCTTCAGCCAGACTTTGTCTGGTCAACGCTATCCAATTCCTCTTCGATAATTAAGGAACCCTCCATCAATCGAAAATAATATAGCTTTTGGTAGGTTCCCATTTGTGATGGCCAATGCATCAAAGTCACCTAGCATGCTCTGATTTGGTATGATCTCAATCAAGAACGTCCCACAGCTAGGTCTTTTTTCCATTGTGTATGTGATCACTTTGGGGTATAGGAGCTTTTCACAAACAATGGGCTCTTCGTCTATCTTCTCTTTCTCGTCCCACCATGGATTCAAAATTGTACTCGCTCTTATGTCATCAAGAGCTTCACCGACGACATGACTACATAGTGGGCATGATTTTGCAAATCTGACTGACTCTTTGATCTTTGTGGAGACCCATTTAGATCTTCATCTACCTCTATTTCTGTGAAGACCCCGAACTCAGGTACTTGAAACCCGAACTCGGTTCATCACGATACCATTTCTATGAGCGGAATAATACTAATAATAATAACAATAATATAAATATCAAAGTTAACTTACATTTATCAGAGTCTAATCCCAAGTACGTAACCTTTAAACATTCATTACAAACCATGATAGATAATATATATCATACTTGTCTTAATAACATTAAACTATTACATAAGATAACGTTCATTCATTATTCAGCGACATTTCCCTTTTCCTTGTTCTTAGCAGAGCTCTCTGATCGTTCACACTTAGCTGAAAATATTTAAATTAAGTAAGGATGAGCATTTGAGTGCCCAGCAAGTAATAACAATTATATATATATATATATATATATATATATATATATATATAATCTAAAAGAATTTAAATGTTTTCTTTGTACTATTCTTCTACAACAAGTCAATAGTTGTGAAGTATTCTGAACCGATAATAATAATATAACAACTCTCTTTCAATTTTTTGAAACTACGTATTGACTATAAATAGGGTTTAGGTGGCATGCCATGAACATTGTTTTCATTTTCGAAAAGGTTAAACAGAAATTCATCTGTAAACCGTCATAACTTACGGGCCTTAGGTTGTACTTCCCATGGGCCCTGTATTGATCAATACTACATTACACAAACGATAGGATCGTTCACTCTATTCCGCCTTGGGCGCATAAAAGTTTTCCCGTGTAGGGATGTTCATACTTGTCTGGGTTCTAAATCAAAGGTTTTATCTTGTTCAACAATAATCTATAATTCAACATATATGTATACGGGTAATTGACAAAGGTATATCAACATGTGATGAAATACAATGATTATTCAAGTGGGGACACTTGTTTAACCATTTTTAGAAATTAACGAACAGAATATATATATCTGAATTATCATATACTAACATGTTGATAATCAATGAGCTTATATAATATAAGGTTCATAATCTGTACAGTAATAATATAATTTAGAAACATTCTTACTCATGTCCATTGCATAAAGAAAATGCAAAGGTAAGATACTTGCCTGGTCTGCTACTTACAGTACGCAACTTAGTTTTATCTTTTATACCGAAACCTATCATTAATAAGATCATTTGATCGATTAGAATAACATACTATAACACATAATACTGCTTATTGCAGTTAGCACATAACCTAATCACATTGTCACATATGTTCCACAACCATTGAATCACAAATAAACACATATTTAATCAAATTATCTAAGTTCAGATCAATTTTTGAAACATGTCGGTGTACCGACGACTTTATCGGGTATTCATCGAGTCTAAGACTCTATCTTGTAACTCAATATCCGTACGTATCAGTCATATTATTTTTAAATGACTTATAATAATTTTAAAACATTTATTATGATTTATCATAAATTTTAAACCTCGGAATCATATTTAAATGATTTAAATACTAATCAATTCTATTATCGTTAATATTTAATTAGTATTAAACTATTAATGAAATTATTTTCAAAATGTTAAAGTTATGTATAATAACATAAAATACTTTTAAAGTATTAATATTACCCTTAAATAATTTTTAAAACATTTAAAATTATTTTTAAATAATTATCATTAATATTAAAGTATTAATGAACTATTTATTAAAATATTAAAAGTCATTAATTATAACTTAAAATATTCTTAATTCCTTTATATCCTTTTTAAATGATTTTTAAAATTAATAAAACCATTTTAAAACTATTTATTTAATATAATTATTAAATAAATCTAATATCATTTAATATTAAATAATATTATTTGTTAATGAAATTATCCTTTAAATATTAAAAGTTATATTTTATAACTTAAAATATCTTTAAACACTTTATTTTCATTTAAAATGATTTTCCTAATATTAAAATCATTTTAAAACTAATTATTTAATATAATTATTAAATAACTTTAATATCATTAATAATAATTAATTAATGAAATTTAACTTTAAATATTGAAAGTTATATTTTATAACTTAAAATATTTTTAAACTATTTATTTTCATTTGAAATGATTTTTCTAATATTAAAATCACTTTTAAAACTAATTTATTTAATATAAGTATTAAATAGATTTAATATCATTTAATATTAAAATATTAATATTTTTCATGACAAAATATCAAAAGTCATTTTTCATAACTTAAATAACCTTTAAATCATTTTTCTATAATTTTTATATCATTAATTCTATTTTCCATAATTTATTTAATACATTTATTAAATAACTTAATTACCATTAATATTAATTAATTAATGAAATTTTGTCACAAAATATTGAAAGTTATCAAAAATAACTTAAATTATTTTCTTATACCATAATATAATTTTAAATGATTTTTCATGTATTAAAATCATTTTTAAATAATTTATTTATTATTATAATTAAATAAATTAAATACTTTTAATATTCCAAAAATATTTAATATTTATGAAATATATTTAAAATAATTAAAAACAAATTTTTGGATTTTAAAATAATTTTTAATAATTTATTTTGTATTTTTCGTAATTAAAAACTAATTAATACTAATTATTTAATAAAAATATAATTTTTATTTAGAAACTGTCGCTAAAGACCACCTATAGCGACAGAACCGTCGCTGTAGCTGTTCTTCGCGTTCTTGGTCAAACCCAGAAAACCATGTCAGTTACTAAGTTACCCGGTTTGACCATCAATAGGTTTTAAAATGTGATGATTCTGGGCATACGTTTGGTCAGATCTTGTAGTAATCGTGCAATACTACAAGTTTCAAACACAGACATGAACAGACAACATGAAACAAAAGAGATCTGAGCCTTCAAAAATCGTGTCAGGCGAGTTCTTCATTTTCTGGAATTTCCAGAATTGAAGGTACCTACTTTGAGCCTTTAAATAAATGCTTTCCAAGTTTACTTTGTATTATGAAATGGTTCTATCTTGTAGTATGAATGTCACGGAACGTTTATATATTAACTGATCATCATAACAATAAAACGTATAAGCGATCATGGCCGGTCAAAGAACCTACCCGGAACTGTTCTTGGGCAGTTTCGTCAACCTATGTTTGACCATCTCTAAATTTAATTCTGTTAAGTATCTGGGTAATATAAAGGAAGTTATATATAGTTCTCATGTCAGTCTACAAGTATCTAACAACAAAATGATCATAACACTTAACAGAAGCAAGATCAAGCGCCTGCAAAAGCGTTGTTATGCGTTAGGAAAAATTCTGGGTTACCCAGGTTTGAAAAGTCATGGTCGGTCAACGACCTTTGACCATGAATAACTTACAACTTACACCAGATCCGACCCTGATTCGAGTCCCAGATCAAAGATCTCATGGCATACTATAAGTTCCAACATTCAAACGACCAAAAACACAAACACACAAAGATCTATAAGGCCTGACATTTGACTGTCAGACACAACAAAAACAAAATTTCCAGATTCTTGAAATCTTCAAATCTGAGCTTATAGATTTTATGGATCCAACATCTATCAATCCAGATCATTGATTAACACCTTTTACAACATATTACAACACAAAATCATAACTTCTAACATATCATTCAAAATCAAATTGTAAGATTAGCTTTATACCTTTCCATGAGCAAATCTTGATTCTATGTTTCTGTTTTGTTTAAGGAATTCGCGGGGCTTGAATTGTGAGCTGATATACTACATAATTTCGTGGGTTTTTAGTGAGAGAGAGAGAGTTGGTGAGAGCTTTGGAAAGAAATGAACAAAAATGAGTACTTTCTCTCTCTCTAACTCTTATATAATCTCTTGGTGCAATGAATTTGGCTGAATTAGCTGTCAATATATGGCTGACTTATGTTATATTTGTCACATGGGCAATCTTGGTGGTTTACCAACTACATATTCTAGCTAGATTTGCAAGTTATCTCTCAAATAATACAAAATGGGTAATATGGTCAATTTGATTTCAAATTTTAAGGGCATTAATGACAATCTAATCTAACCCTTAGGGTTTAGGGTTTGGGTTAAGGTTTAGGATTTGAACCATTTTAGGTTTTAAGAGCCAAAATTCTAGGATTTCCAAAATTAGGAAAAATAAATAACAATTTAGCTTCCAAAAATGAAAATTAGTTTCCAATAATACAATTTAGAAATCCCTAATTAGATTGTGTTTACTAATTACATCATACATGAACATTAGAGTTTAAAGTGCACTAATTAGCATTAAACTTGCTTAATTAGCAAATAGGGTTCACAATTAACAAATTTAGGGTTTATAATTTATAAAAATTAATAATAAGGATTTATACCCTTTAAAAAATTAGGGTTTCGAAAACAATTAAGATTCTCCCTAACTAGGGTTAATACCTTTAATACCGGTCATTACAAATATTATCATGATTACATAACTACCTAACAAATTCTTAAAGTCATAAACTGCCTTTAAATTAGGGTTTCAAATCAATTAGGGTTTATAAATTAAATATTAGGGTTTCTAAAATTAGGATTTCAAATATTAATTAGGATTTCTCTAATTAACATTAAATTCTATAATACACCACTTAAATCACATAACACAGTTATATAACAACCTCGAACTCATAATCGAGTTCTAAATTAGGGTTTCTATTTATCAATAAGTTAATTATTGATTTAAGGTTTCTAATTTAAGAAATTAGAGTTTTCATTTACAATTAGGGTTTTCTATTGATTATTAATAATTATAAT
Organism: Panax notoginseng; assembly: GCA_016801055.1. Taxonomy (NCBI): domain Eukaryota; kingdom Viridiplantae; phylum Streptophyta; class Magnoliopsida; order Apiales; family Araliaceae; genus Panax; species Panax notoginseng. The sequence continues at coordinate 114,424,704 of CM029018.1, forward strand.
TATCATGAATCACATAACATATTGCCTTAACAGATTTTAAAGTCTTATTTGACTTTGAAATTAGTGTTTGTCAGTAAAATTAGGGTTTTATCATAATACCCCATAATTGACCAATCATTATCAGTGTGCAAATATACAGTACATAATTATAGCACTGAAAAATCAAAATATAATATTATTATATTATTATTCTTATCCATTGATAAAAATTCAAAATTAGGGTTTGGATTCCATATCTGATTTATTCTTCATATATAAAATTATTAATTAAGTTAAAATAATTAACTTAATTAATCTTGCATAAATTCATATAATAAAATAAATAATTATTATAATAATTCTAAAAATCATTTCATATATTATTTAAATAATATATAATTATATTTTCATGGAAAATAATTAATAAAAATATTTCTACTATAAAATTAATTATTATAAGAATATGCTTTATAATAATCAATAATTCTAAAATAAAATTATTTGTAAACATTTATGTAATAAATATATTTTTATTTATCACATAATTACATATACACATTATCTTGTACAAATCCTCATCCTTGAAATAAAAAAAAAATTTATACGCAAAATTTATGATTTAATTTTTATAGAAAATATTGGGTTGTTACAATTTCATTATCCCCAATTGTCTCCACACTTCCGATATCTTGTGGCTCATCCAGTAGCAAATTTGGTTCGGGTTCTCCGTCAGTTTCTTCATCCATGTCATAAAGCCAAGTGTTTGGAGGAAGGTTTCTTACGGCTTTGGTCATTTACTCTATCTGATCCGTAAGATTTTGAATTGACCTCACTTGATTACTCATCTTCTCCTCATTTTCTATGAACTTGGACTATAATTCCCCTAGCCTTGAATTTTCTGTTTCAGTCTCGAAAGCCATGTATTGAGGACCATTGGTTGAGGTAGTGACGAGTTGTTCCATCCGATTATTAAAATTTTGAGTTGACATCTCTTGGCTAATCCTCATCTCCTCTAGGTTCGCTATGCCCTTCAATATTACATCCCTCGGATTTGGCTTTTCATCTTGTGGCAATGGAGGTGGACATGAAAATTCTGGTGTGTATGATGAATTTGGAGCGTAGTATTGGTCTTCATAATTGTAGCTCCATGAAAAATCGGGGTGATACCCCCAATCTTGGTGATAGTTAGGACCAACATAGTTGTTGAGGTAATCACCACTATATTGTACCGGTTCAAAACTGATGGTGCATTGATGACTTTGATGGTTGTCAGCACAATAATCACAAGTAACCGCCACACTTTGACGACGTTGTGTTGCAAAAGCGTCCAACTTCCTCGAAAATGTCTCAATCTGTTGAGACAATGCAAAAAATGCATTGAGTTCATCAATTCTTGTGTCCTTTGGTGGAGTCATAATTATGTATGGCCATTGATACGCAAAGTCAGCCATGGTACCTGAAAATAGAGAATTATAAGAAGAGAATTAAAAATAAAAATGTTTAAATTAAGATTAATTTGATTGAAGCTAATATTGGCAAAAAAATATTAAACTAATTCTCTGGCAACGGCGCCAAAAACTTGTTGGGTAAAATTTAATTACGCACAACACGCAAGTATACGTGGTCAACAAGTAATAAAGTGAAAGTAGAGTATCATTCCCATGAGGAATTTTTTAATAAAAATCACCAAGTACTAACCCGTAACCAACTCAATCTTATTTAAACGAATGAATTTCAATTTATAAGTAAACTAATTCTAATTATCACTAGTTAAATTAAGATTACGGAGATTTAAGATCACAACTTCACTTATTGCTTCATTTAAGTTAACACACTTCGCATCAATTATTTTCTATCCTGAATTGTTAATCAAGAACACTAAAGCAGATAAAACCACCTCTCGATGCATAATACCCATACTCACTTAAATCCGTAAATGATAGAATTAAGTAAGACACCCTAGTTAACTAATCCACTATATCTCTATGTGAATTAAAATTAAAAATGATTTAAAACACAAGTTCTCTATACGATTACATATGGCGTAAAGACATATCTCTATCCTAAACACGAATCATGAATTCCATCTATGTAGAAATCACAAACACATGCCATCATGATCAGATCTAAATTTATACCTCATCTCTCAAGTTCATATAGATTATCACGGTAATTGATGGACAATCGCCAATCAATTAATCAATTAAGTCCAAATCACAATAGACAATTCTCACGATAGAACATAATACTTGATAGCGAAACATGTTAAAATAAACTACACAATAAGATCCATTGTAATCTCAAACAAAGAATTAGTTCATTGAATTAAAACTAAGAATACACACTTGAATACACATTAAAAGACAAAAATAAGAGTAGAGTAAAGAATAAATCTGTTGTTAGTAAATCTCCATCTTTCTCAAGCCCCTGCTCTTGATCTTCAATGGTCTCCAAGTTGCTTCAATCTCCAACTCTAATAAGAACTAGAGTTTTAATCATAATCTTCTCTAATCTAATCTAATGGAATCCTCAAAACTAGCCTCCCAATCCAAATTAAACTCAAGTATTTATAGTTCTAATGGACACCCTATCAAGTTAGGCAACTAAGAATCTTATTCTAACTCAATTTGGACATTAAATAACCCAAATAAGTTATTTCCCTACTGATCAGCGTGCCGCACACCGTTCATAGGCAATTTTGGATGGGCCCCGCGCTGTTTCTAGCACGGCCTGTGCTACTCTATTTTCTGCTGTGATGTCCTTTGGTAAAACATGCATAACATTTGATCCGCTAGGATTTACGGGGCCTGTCACCAATCAAATCGAAGATATCGACGAGATCTATAACTTTCATTCTTTGAGGATTGACAGAATCCATCCGTATCATGCCCGAAATCAAGCTTGAAGTAGATACTATGTAAATTGCAAGCATGACAACTCTTAACTTTGATCTTTGTTGATAAAAAGTTCATAACTCTCGCATCCAAGCTTCGATTGGGATGATTCAAGATGTTTCGGAAAGCTAAGAAGTAGATCTACAATAAAATCCGAGTTTCGAGCCAAGAACATGCATCTAACTTATTTTTAAAAGTCCTTCAATATTCCCTTCTTACATTTGCTTGCGTATTTTAGTCCAAAAGATGTCCAAATTACATTTCCTTGCTTCTTCATACCAAAATCGTGTCATATCCTGCAAAATAACATAAAATGTATGAAATGAACACACAATGCATGCAAAGTAACTACAAAACATAGGTTTAAGCAACTAATTCAAGTAATAGATACCGGATAAATAGGTATAAAACCTACTTATCAGTCAGCCAGGAGCATGCTGGTCTCCTCCCCTTAGTTATGGATACTCCATCGTCACCTTCAAAATATGAAACATCGAAGGACAAAGTAACGAAGAGAGCAACTACCAAAGCTCGTCAGGATTTTGCCAATAGAAGGGAATTTACATACCTAGGCCAACCTATGGGGGAGATACTTCAGATGCTAATCAATGAAGGAAGAATCACTTCCCTTCAACCTCCAATCAATCCCCGTTCAGGATGGTTCAATCTTGATGGAGTTTGTCAGTATCACTCATATTCTCGCGGTCACAGCACGGAAGAATGGTGGGCACTCCGCTACCTTTTTCAGAGCTTAATCGATAGCGGTGTCCTGCAACTGGCAGATAATGATACTGTGCTATTTGAGAGTGAAAATACCTATCCCACTAAATGGAAGGGACTGGTAGCAGTTATATCCTCTGAGGCTGATGGGACTGTTAAACCATTCACAATTTAACTCAAATGAGTTCACAATCCTTTGAAAGTGGCTGCTCTAGAGCCAATTAACTTACCATTCAGACCACAATATCCTGTTGTCAGCTTACAAAAAGTTTCATGGAATTATGGAGAAGCTGAAGGATCCACCTCTTATACAACTGCTGCAGTGTCGAAGGAAAATCCACTGCATCATTCCCAACGGGTGATGAAGCCTGCTATCAAATCAAAGGGGAAAATTTCCATGGAGAAAATTAAAAAATTCCTCCGTGCTATGGGTCATAATGAAGCCAAGGTGATTTTAAGCTTAAGAGAAGCTCCACATCAAAATTCAATATTAGACTTGGTTTTAACTTCCGAAGATCACAGGAAGATTTTACTAAAGGTTTTAGAAGAAGCCTACTTACCGAAATCAGTGGATGTGGAAAACTTTTAACATCTAGTTGATCACATCTTCAACAACAATGTGATCGGTTTCACTGATGATGACATACCGACCGAAGGGACCGGTCATTGCAAGCCATTACACATTGCAGTTTTGTCCTCCGGATAAATGTTAGCTGGAGTCTTGGTAGACAGAGGTTCGTCTTTGAATATCTGTCCTTATGCTACGTTGCTGAACATGAATGTCAATCTCAAGCGGACCCGAAGTAGCCATACGATCATCAAAGCTTTTGATGGATCCCGACGGAATTCAGTCAGAGAGATTGAGCTTCCGATTAAGATTGGTCCCAATACATTCTGTGTATCTTTTCACGTGCTCAAAATAGATACAGGATACAACCTGCTTCTAGAGAGACCATGGATTCATATGGCCAGGGCAGTCCCCTCCACTCTTCATCAGCAACTTAAATATATTATCAACAATAGCCTAGTCACAGTCAACGCTAAATCGAAATGCTCTCAACATGGTGACATGCCACTCATTAAATTTCGATGTTAAGCCGGTCAGTTTTCATGCTTTGGAAGTAAGCAACATTCAATATCATTCCATTGGGACGCCATTTCCCGTACCCAATATTTCTGTCGAAGTGATGGCAGCTACTCAAGAAATGATGTCATTAGGTCCCCAGCTATAACAAGGGCTGGGTAAAAGCCATCAGGGTATTAAGCACCCGATTCAAGTGTCCAGTCAAACTGGGACAGCCGGACTAGGCTATTCTGCCAGTACCAGTTACAGGAATCCACATAAGCATAAGCAAATTCCTTCCACTTCAGCCACATGACGATTATCTCCCCTTGTAAATCCAGAGTCCGCACAACCTCCGGTAAAGGTGCCAGCTAATGTAATGGCTATGTTATTTCCCAAACCGATATTGGTAAAGGAGAAGGAAGTATTTGTTCTAGATCCCAAGGTGGAAGAAGAGGAACAAAGAATTAAACAAGACATCATCTAAATGATGTCAGGCATACGCATCATTTTCCATGATGAACATACAAATAGATATACCCCAGATGATGATTGCCCAGATGTAATGGTCATCATTCGGGAGAAGGAGGACGATGACAGCCCCTCCATCACTGCAGTCCACCAGAACTTTGCCCTTGCCAATTGGAGCAGCACTCCTTGCATTGGTCGACAAGGGTAAAACGGGTAAGACTTCTTTCTGCCCTGTAGATATCATAACTGCTTACTTTTCTATACAGTATTAGTAGTTATTTTGTCAGTACATGCTAACACTTGGTATGATTAAACAATTTCATATATATTAAGTGAAAGCATATTTTGTTTCAGGACTTTAAACTTAGATGTGCCTGTACTTGCTGATAAAATGCCTCTTCTCCACAAGGATCGTAACTTTGATGAAAAGTTGGACTCAGACTTGATGGAAATATAAGAGGACATTGAGGTGCCTCCGGAGAACAAAGAATGGGTCGAAGACAAACCTAAACCTAACCTTGATCAAACCACCTCCTTCAATTTTGGAACCTTAGAAAGCCCTAAGTTAATCCAGATTGGTTCAGACCTTACCCCTAACCAGAGGAATGACATGGTTACACTACTAACCCAATTCCAGAATGTGTTTGCATGGTCTCATGAAGACATGGTGGGTTTGTCCACTGACATTGTCCTTCATCGCCTTCCCATTAAAGAGGGATTCAAGTCAGTCAAGAAGAAACTCAGGCGATTGAAACCTGAGTGGAGTTTAAAGGTGAAAGATGAAATTATGAAACAATTTCAAGCTGGTATTATTATGGTGTCCACATATCTTGAATGGATATCCAACATCGTTCCCGTACGTAAGCTTGGAGGAAAGGTGCGAGTTTGCGTGGATTATCGGGATCTGAATAAAGCTTGCCTTAAAGATAGCTTTCTCGTGCCATTTATCCACATTCTCATTGACAATACTGCTCAATACGGCATGTACTCATTCACTGATTACTTTGTGGGGTACCATCAGATCATGGTTGCCGAGGAGGATCGTGAGAAAACTACTTTCATCACGCCTTGGGGATCCTTTTTCTATAGACGGTTGTCGTTCATCCTCATCAATGCCGGAGCTACCTATCAGAGAGCTATGCTGGCTCTTTTTCATGACTTAATACACCAAGAGATAGAGATCTACGTGGATGACATCATCGTCAAATTCCGAAGGGAAGAAGACCACTTAGACCATCTCAAAAAGCTCTTCAACAAGTTGCGCAAGTATAACTTGAAGTTGAATCCAGCCAAGTGCTCCTTTGGCGTTAAATCAGGTAAGTTGCTAGGATTTCTAGTCAGTCATAAAGGGATTGAGCTGGATCCCACCATGATTCAGGCCATTACGGAAATGCCCATTCCTCAGACAGAGAAGGAAATACGGGGATTTTTGGGAAGAGTCAACTTCATTAGTAGGTTCATTTCTCAACTCACAGCAACCCGTGAGCCTATCCTTAAGCTGTTAAGGAAGAACTCCTCCATGAAATGGAATGATGAGTGCCTGAAGGCCTTCCTTACCATCAAAGAGCAGCTAGTCAATGCTCCTACTTTGGTACCACCCAATGATGATGTTCTCCTGTTTATGTACCTATCCATAAGTGACAATACCATAGGCTGCATGCTAGGTTAGAAAGACGATAGAGGTCAAGAACGAGCTATCTATTATCTCAGCAAAAAAATTCAGCAGCAGTGAACACAAGTACACTCTGATTGAGAAAACTTGTTGTGCTTTAGCATGGGTTGCCATGAGGTTACAACATTACCTACATGGGCACACAACCCATCTCATATCCCGTGTGGATCTTCTCAAGTATGTGTTCAGTAAGCCCATACTGAATTTTTGGCTATCCGATGGTAGTTGATTCTGCAACAATTTGACATTGTTTACGTGACGCAAAAGTCCATTAAAGGTCAAGGAATCATGGATCAATAGGCCGCCGCACCTTCAAGGGACTTTAAACCCCTGGAAACATACTTTCCCGATGAAGGGGTAATGACAATTCAGCAACACCATCAGTACGATACACGTCAAACATGGAACATGTATTTTGATGGAGCTGTTAATATGGAAGGTTCTGGAGCTGGAGCAGTTCTAGTATCCGGTACGGGGGAGCAATATCCCATCGTCATCAAATTGCAGTTTGTCAGCACCAACAACACAGCTGAGTATGAAGGCTATATCATGGGGCTAAAACTTGCTCGTTCAATGGACATCAGCCGGTTAACTGTCTTCGGGGATTCAGAATTGGTAGTCAAACAATCCACAAGAATTTATCAAACTAAAGAGCTACATTTGCTGCCTTACCATTTGCAAGTTGTACAAATGGCTTCGGAGTTTGAAGAGATTTCCTTTCTACACATTCCTCGTAATAGGAATGACTTCGCAGACGCGCTAGCAACTTTGGCCTCCTTGATTCATATACCTAACAAGGATCACATGCCAAGCGTCACATTGGCCCTGCAAAAGACACCAGCCTATGGGAACTATGTTGGAGAAATATCGGATGAGCTATCTCCTATCCAACAACATTGGTATCAGCATATCAAGGAGTACTTGCGAGATGGATCTACACCTGCTGAGGCGAGCCTGATTGAGCAAAGGCGGATTCATCGACTTGCTATGAAATTCTATCTGAGCGGAGATGCACTCTACTAAAGAGATGTAGGATTAGGTCTCCTCGGATGCCTGGATAAGGATCAAGCTCAGAGACTCATGGATGAGGTCCATGGTGGAGTATGTGACCCACATATGAGCGGCCCTTTACTTATAAAGAAGATCTTCAGAACAGGACATTACTGGCTCTCTCTCAAGGCTGACTACAATGACTATGTCAAGAGATGTTATCTGTGCCAAATTCATGGGAATGGTATCCACGCCCCTCCACGGGAGCTCCACAATATGAGTTCACCTAGGCCCTTCTCAATGTGAGGAATGAACGTGATCGGGCCCATCGAGCCTAAAGCCAGTAATGGACATCGCTTTATCTTCACCATGATCGACTACTTTACCAAGTGGGTAGAAGCAGCCTCCTTCCCCAAGGTTACCAAAGAAGTCATCATTGCTTTCATAAAAAATAATGTCATTTGTTGATATGGACAACCAGAGGTAATTGTATCAGACAATGCTAAGAACCTCAACAACAAAATGATGGAGGAGTTATACAGTAAATTCCACATCAAACACCTTAACTCCATCATCTACTGTCCAAAGATGAATGGTGCTGTTGAAGCAGCTAACAAAAACATTAAGAAGATCATGCAAAAGATGTCCACCAACCACAAAGGATGGCCTGACCTATTGCCTCCTACTCTGTTAGCCTACAGAACATCAATGCGTACTTCAACTGGGGCAACCCCCTATACATTAACCTATGGGGTGGAAGCAGTACTCCCAATAAAAGTAGAAATGGAATCCCTAAGAGTGTTGATGGACGCTCAGTTGGATGAAAACCAATGGGTACAAGACATATATCACCAATTGACTCTAATAGACGAAAGGCGAACCGTGGCTATCTTCCATGGTCAGTTATATCAACAAAGGATCGCCATATCCTACAATAGAAAAGTCTGGCTACGATGGTTTAAACAACATGACTTGGTTTTAAAGAAGATCATTGACAACCAAGATCAGTCTAAGGGAAAATTCACTCCTAACTGGGAAGGCCCATTTATTGGCAAGGAGGTATTGATAGGAGGTGCTCTCAGATTGCAGGAAATGGACAGCGATGAATTTCCACAGCTTATCAACTCGAACACCGTAAAATGGTATTATGTCTAAAGTTACCTTCAAGCAAATATCCTGGTATTGGATCATCAGATCACTAATCAATCCGGTTCTTTAACCCTTCATTATATACAACTTTTTTCCACACTGCGCCCCTCAAAGAAACACACTTTTCAAGCCAGCAGCCTGGTTTTGGAATCGTCAGATCCCTTCCTCTTCACTCGGTTTTTTAACCCTTACTCAACTTCGGTTATCCCACTTGGGATTGAACCTTTCACACTTGCAGTTTGTCGGGATCAAACTTTTCACACCTGCAGTTTATCCTGAATTTAGGATTAAACTTTCTTCCCCCGCAGTCTGACCTGCACATGGGATCAAGCTTTTCAACTCGTCCTGAGGGGCGAACTATGTCGACCTGATCTCCTTGATACACGGGAGTACGTAGGCAACCATTTTATATGGCCCGTCGTAATAAAACAAAAACAACAAAAATATTTCTACACCCTTCCCCTTTTTTAAAAAAAATAACAAAAAACATTCCTACACCCTTTCTGCCACATACAACGTTGAACCTCTTAAACCAGGTTCAAACTACGCAGACCTGATCTCCTCTTCAACAGGAGTACGTAGGCAGCCATTCGTGGTTTGGTATAACCCCCTACCAAAACACAAATACTTGTCAATGGTACTTGGATCAAACTTCAATCCACCACATTTCATTGGCTTCAAACCAAAGGGATGAAATTAACTAACCTCCTCCTAAATAGAAGATTCGGAGACCATCTAAGCTGTGGTTGTTCCTTGAAGAGCAATACCAATCCATAAGAGATGGAATTAACTAGGCTCCTCCTAAATAGGAGTACTGGCGACCATCTGTGGTGCAGTCAATCTCAGAGAGAAAAGCCACACTCTTCTCCACATTTTCATATAGAAACCAGTTCCAAGACACCAAAGATGGTAGGGATACACACAGATCCGTGATCCATTCAGAACTATCCAGAGACAACTCAATGTCCATCCAGCAAGGAGGAATTCAAAATACATCAAGATCACTAGCCCTGAAGAAGTAGGCAGATATCAAGCAAGTATTCAGGCATATTTAAAAAGGAAGTGATCAAAAATCTATTTCCCTGCTATATATAATACTGTTTGATATACACAATATAAATTGTACATGACAAAATGGCTAAACTAGTATGTGCAGGAAAATACAAGGCTATCTATAGATCGGTATGCATACGAGCGAGCAGATCTAACATAGCATCTCTCGTAGGAGAATGAGGTAATGTTGTAGTCTCCTGTACAAGGATATCTACGCGAGCCAGCAAGTCTGAGGCCATCTGCATGGTGACGCGATGCTCATCAATATATGCACTCATCTCGGCAAGCATGCTAGTGGTAAGGGACCTCACTGTAGTACTATTTGTGACAGCTAGATCCCTAGCAGATATGGCACTATCTCGCTCAACTATCACTGTATCTCTGGCTAATATGGCCTCATCCCGCTCAACAACAACGACGTCTCTATGAGCTAATGCCTCGTCTCTCTCTAACAGAGATGCGTCTCTCCCATCAAGAGCTGTCAACATCAGGGCTCTGGCCTGATCTCTCAAAGGTCATCAAATGAAGACTCTGCTCAAAGAACTGTGCTGAATGCTGGATCACAATAATATTGGTACTGGGAGAATCTAAAAAAGCTACTGGCAACCCAGTAAATGGCTCCTCCTCGGTGTGAGAATCAATGTCCTCCATGGGCTCTCCACCATCTAAAGTAATGCTCAACATTGTGGATACTAACGCAGCAGACGAAGTCTCTGTCTCTATCCATGCCGAATACTCTATAGAATAACCCAGATGGATAACAGAAAAAGTAGTTATCTCACGCTGATCCCAACAAGCATACACATGGGATCGATCCTCTGCTGACAAGTGGCGAGAAGCTAAGCGTTGACCTAACGCCCCATTAAAAGGATGAAAGTCCTGGAACTGGTCAAACTGCGACATCACGGCTAGTGGGTGGTAGGTAGTCATGCCCCTCAAACCAGCCAGAGGGAGATAATCCATGCCCGGAGCATGAGTGATGAAACTGTAGGGCGAACTGAGCCCTGAACATGACAAGATAGCAAACGGATCTATAATCCCAGCTAAGAAAATGGACCAAGATATATGATCTGTACACTCTGTAGGCTAGAAGGAATACGACATAGATATCTCATGGGTGAAATAATACCCGTGTCATCTGAATGTGCCAATCGGTCTCAAGTGTGATATAAATCACATGTACAACATGATCGAACTTAGTGTCTCTGCCATGATCATCAGAATAAAGGTACGACCCTCCCTGAGAGCTCTCACTGCCATAATAACGCCGATGTCCAACTCATCCATATATCGTGGCATGTACACGTATGATAATACACACAACAACAATACATCTACTCTGGCTAAATGCCACTGGTCCTCTGGTATGGTGAAATCCCCATAATACCGAGCATAGTTGTCCTCATAGCCAAATCTGTTAATCAAAAAATGCTGGGATATCACGTGGCTGGATGCGATCTCATCCTGCACAACTCTCCGCCTCAACCCGGTGAGAGTTATAAACTGACGGCTCATGTCACCAATGGTCATATGCACGCAAGGTCTGTCAAGTGGCAGCATCGTCAAACGTGCATACTCTTCCAAAGTCGGAGTCAACTCCTGGGTCCCAAGTCAGAAAACCTGCCTCTCTGGTACCCAGTGCTCCAACATGCCCTCTATAAATCCTACGGGAACATGAAACATCAAAAGGATCATGGTATGCTGCAACAGCTGATCTACGGTCACCCTATCTGAGGGTGACATGCTATCATACCAATATCTCAGACGAGATGCTACCAATAATGGTGGGGTATGATCTATGCGGCTAACTGTCGAAGAAGACATCTGTGTGGGCCGTATCATAATACCATCCAGGGGTAAATGCTGAATATCTTTGGACATATATACATATGCATAACATGATACATGCATAATAGATGGCAATATGATGCAGGGAATAGGAGATAGTACATACATTCCTAAATATATCATCATCTATATATATCATCTATGTACAACTAAAAATACAGGGAAATGGGACACAGATGCCCTACTACTAATAGAGGCCTATCAAAAGATATAACGAGAATGGGGCACAGCCACCCAATATCTTACAAGAGGCCTATCAAAAGAGATAACGAGAATATACATCAGAAGAAGATAATGGTGTCAATATCTACATCATCAATCCTGTCCACCTAATGTAACTCCTCCTGAGTCACTAGATCTCTATCAACAGGGATGTTAGGCCTATACAAAGGAGGATCTGCGCTAGTAAAGCCAAATGGGTCATTTGCGGGGCCAGCTCCTGCGCTGGAAGGATCAAACGAATATGCCTCTGCCGGATCTCTACCTAAATACCGGATAAAGAAATGTGCCCGGTCCAGTCGCTGGGTCAAGCTGTCAATCTGTGTCACATGAGTTGGATCTCGAACATAGGCTAGCCAATCCATCATCATCACCTCACAGTCCAGTAAATGGAGAGACTGAGTCTGGTAAAACTAGCGCTCAGACAATGCCCTGAGGTAACCCCAGGGACAGCGGCGGGAAAGGATGGAAAAGAATGCCCCAAATCCCCAATCATGCACAATCACTCTATAGTCAGGATGCAGAGCCTGGTACATGGAGTGAATGTTGAACCAATTCCCTTGAGGCTGTGTAAAGCCAGGAACCTACATAAAATGCAGATTGACATCAGAATCCTTTACTCCTCATCAATAGGAAAGAAGGAAGATTAAGACCTAACTTTATATCTCGTTGGCATGCAAATACATCGAGGGATGTCGACTCAGATCACCCAGAAGCTCTGGGATTGCCACCTGAATACTCGGGAGGTCCCTACGGGGAACATAGGCAGCAGGAGTGGGGTCCACAACCGGAACATCCTCCTCCTCGTCCTCGACGTCTGGTACATCAACCCGAATTGGACGTATCACCGCCTCCACCAACCGACGAGGTTGTCTAACAGAACGGGGTTAAGGCACTTCAGAAGCCCTCCTCCGTACACCAGAAGTGGTCCTACGGGAACTACTCAACTGATTCGGATCCATAATATCTGGGCAACAAGTCTCCAAATCACCTCAGAAAGGGTGTGGTATTTTCTAACCTGGAGCTTTTCAGAATGCATTTAATGACTACGTGCATGCATGCATTATTTTAACATACGTCTACAGTAGAGTTAAAAATGCATGACTACTTAATGCCTACATTTTGGAAAATTTTGCCATAATTTCCTCTATAAATAGGACTATCCACATGCACATAGGCATGACTAGGTAGTCATTTAGTAGCACACCTACCCACAGTCATATAAAAACTATTTGCATTAAAAATCAAAGTCATCAATCCATAAGGGTAGCCTAATTACCAGGATTACTTTTCTTTTTCACTTTTGCTCATTTGTCCTCAAATAGGATAAGAAATAACAGAAAATAAGGTGCCAATTTGACTATTTCAAAAGTTAAATTTTTTCACATCATTATGTTCAGCATGGTTTAATACTAACATTTACTATGTTGAATATTTTTTATCAAGTCATTTGAGCATGCACATGCACTACTATGTGCTTAGATGCATTACATGTGATAAGTCATTTTCCAATGGATAAAAACTGGAAAAGAGTACATGCATACGTTACCAGGACAGTGTAGAACACTTGTACGGTGATAGAATTTGCAGAAAGATGTCCGAACTCAGTAGATCTGAAGAAGAGCTCTCAGATTTCTTTCGCGACGCAACTTGAAAATGACTTATAAAAGCAACCTGCAGGCATTTAGTAGCCACGGCTGGCCGCTGGTCCACATGTGGCTACTATAGGTGTACCTATCGCACCCCTACGTGGGTCCCACCCCTCAAGCTCGGTCCAGTTCTAGTTGGAAAGGAGTTCTCACAAGCTGAAAAGGCCAAATCAGGGATAAAAATGCTACGCGATTGAGCGAAATAGCCTAAAATCCTAGTTTTTCTGGACCCGACTGTGGCTTTCATATCGCTCATTGGTATTCGCCCGAACACAGGGTATACTATAGCGATAATCCCCATCATTGCAGATCACATTCGGCAATACCGTACTGAAGTCCAATGTCATCAATTCAGGGTCGTTACCCTAATCTTTTCAAACAGATCCCCGGCGGGGGTTACAACGCATGGTCATCTTTCCAAAAATAGATTCCCGGTGGGGGTTACAACGCATATTATTCGTTAACACACACATCAGCGAGGATCAAACAGATCCCTGGCGGGGGGTTACAACGCATATTGACCGTTGACACACACATCATCGAGGATCAAACGGATACAACACATATTTTATGTTGATATACATTTCAACGAAGGTCAAGAAACCTTGGCATCAGTTCAGTCGTTGGTAAGTAAACCCAACGATGCAGCGGAATCCATCTGATGATTGCAGCAGTTGATACACACATTAACAAAGGCCAAGCAGCCTTTGCATTTATCCCCAGCAGGGAGTTCATTCGTTAGTTCACACGTCAACGAAGGTCAGGCAGCCCTGACAACATCTACTGTTGGCAGTAAATCCGACATGACATTGCTATGGCCTGTCGATACAAGCCAGATCAACATCATTGGAGAGGATTAATGAGGGAATATGTTATACACATCCTCAAAACTTTATCCCCACAGATCTCTTGTACACGAGAGGCACATCTTTGGAATAAAGTCTGTATCAAGGATTCAGGACTTTAGTGATAACCCCAACGTCAACATCCTAAGAAGTTTGGATCACACATCCAAGCTTGCCATCATTACCATCACTAGTAAAAGCAATATGGAGCCGACAATCATCCCCAGCATGTGGGAAAGTAATCCATATGCATCATCCATTTGCATCATGTTGCTATGAATAACATCATAATTATCTTGTTGCATTTCAAGTGTCTAGGATTCTTTATCCTATCCATGCCATAACATTGCATGAATACAAAATTTTTTGCACACCTGTTACTTACATTGCACAAGGGCATATTATTCTTTCAGATATAACCCTGGAAGACAACTCATATCCAGTCTAGATACTACTGGAAGCTCAGTCTCAACCCCAGAACACAAACCGAGAGCATCAATTCCAACCTCGGAGATAACCCCGAGGCCGACAGTTCCAATACCGAAAATTCCACCAGAGAAGACCGATTCATCTCGGAGATAACCCCGAGATATTTTGTCTCAGTCCCAACATTGGGAATGGCAGATTCCAACCTTAGAGATAACCCCAAGAAAGGCAGTTGTAGTTCCAGAGATAACCCCAAAAATGCTTTTTTTAAAGCCATGCAAACAGCATTAAAACACTCGGCACTCACATTGAGGCACTCAGTACAAGACCCAGCGATAACACCGGGAAGATAGGCACACCTCAGAGATGTCACTGAGGACCTTCAACACTTGCAGCAGTCCAATCTCAGAGATAGCCCTGAGCAACGTCTGCTTTATCAGCCCAAACTAGAGATAACCCTGGTGAGGGCCAAAGTCATCATCTTGCCACCTTGACGCAACATGACACTGTCTCAACATTTCAGACATATATTTCTACACAGTAATGTCCCACAAGAAAAAAGGAAGTCCAATCCCGAGTGACTATTACGCAAGGTAACAGATAGAATTTGAAGCATGAAGACCGGAGGGCATAGTCCCATCTTACTGACTTCGTACAACCTCTAATCACATGTCATTACGTAACTCTCGACAACGGCGATCCAAAAATACGTCTTATACACCTCAGTCGGATGCCCAGATTGAAGTTTTGAAAGTTCGAGCGGACATCACGTTGTACGCGTGCACATACTTCGAGACGACGGGACCCACAAAGCCCGGGGCATCCCGGGCAGCCGCAAGTACACCTGCGGCTCCCCCTCTATATATAGAGGGCTTGGGGTGGCCATTTTGTAAGAGAAAAAGGCGAGGAAGCCCAGTTTAATTTGCTCTGTACAAATCACAAACTGAGTGTTTTCCCATTTTAAACACTTGTAAGCTCATATATAGCTACTTTTTACCGGCGGGAGCCAAGTGTTCATCCATTTCAAGTTATTGAAGTCTTCTTTGGCAGCCCACTGTAAGCCTTCTTACATAATTTAAAGCTTTTCTCTTCATCTTTGCACACACTATTCTTCACGTTGAGAGTCGTGTTGTGTGTGTATGCCCGAACTTCGGTCCGTGGTTTCATTTCAGTTTGTATATATATATATATATATATATATAAATATATACTTATATATATATATATATATATGTATATATATGGACTAACAGTATCGAGTTATGCCTCGATTGAGCCTAGACTTATGTCTGGAATGTTTAATTGCTTTCGTGTATATATATATATATATATATATATATATATATATATATATATATATATATATATATATATATATATATATTTACATTTCATCCCGCCTGGAGTTTACTTCGTGGCAGTTGACCGTTTTTACTGCTTTCTGTACATTTCGTCCTGCCTGGAGTTTCCTCCGTGGCAGTTGATCGCTTTTACAACTTTATTTATATTTCTGATCCCCCATGGAGGTGCTTTGTGGTGGTTGATCATGTTTGTATATATATATACATATATATATTTACAGCTTTTATATATATAATTGCTTACAGTTTTCATATAAACTGCAGTATCTTGTGAGCCTGGGAATCATGTGATCACAGATTCAGTCTACTGAATCTAGATTCGGTTCCCGTGATGGACATTTTCAGCTGTAAGCAACTTGTAAATTTATTCACGGTGTTAGATTTTCTCAAATGGTTTTCATGCCCATGAGGAGTTCGGCACTATTTTGTATATTATTTTTTCGAAGATAGTTCGCATCTCAAAAATAAAAGCAATCAAGCCGAACATTTAATAAAATAGAAGTATCAAAGGCCTCAATTACTATTGAGCACATGGTTTGAAAAACCTCTTTTAAAACATCATTGCTATATCTTGTTTAAAACTGAATTTTTACACAAATTCAAACCCTTTGTATATAGGTGCAAACGAGGCATAGCACTATTTCCAAATAATAACACATTGACCCACCCACACACACATATTATATAACAGTTTCTTGAAAATTGGCAGTCATCGTGCCAACACGGATGTCGGGGGGTGCCTAACACCTTTCATCCGCATAAGCAAGTCCCCGGACCCTAATGAATCTTGGTTTCACAGACCCGTTTAGCAGTGTCACATTACTAGGTCAATGTACAAATCTTTTCTCGGTTGTGTTGGTACAACCAATTAAAAAACCAACTGGTGACTCTTAACAGTCCATCGTCTACATTAAACATGTCAGACCTTTTTCACTTATTTTTTCAAATAAATCTCACCTAACATGAGAACACAAAAGAACAAGAATAGAAAAGGGACAAATAAAAATCCCGACATCGACATCTATTGCAAACTCGGTCTCCCTATCCGGTGGAAGTCCCAATAATTCACTTGGAAATACATCCATGAATTCTTTCACTATAGGTATTTGTTCCATCGTTGCTCACACTCTCTGGGTATCAACAACATGGCACAAATAACCTACACATCCCTTCTTCAACAATTTCCTTGTTTATGTCATAGTAAGACAACACGAACGCGCAACGATTTATTACCGTAAAACACTACATTAGGTTGTCTAAACATCCTAATGTTTACACATTTCTTTTGATAATCTATTATTGCACCATGGTTAAACAACCAATCCATCCTGAGAATCACATCGAATTCTCCCAACTTTATTGGTATCAAATCTATTGATAATTTACAACCTCGTATATCTACACAACAACTCTAATGGATATCTTTAACAGGAATTATTTCCTCGCTCGCTACCTTGATATTCAAAGGTACAGGCAATCATTCTGGAAGTAATCCTAATCGTTTAGCAAAATCACATGCTATGAAAGAATAAGTAGCACCCGAGTCAAATAACACGTAAGCATTTATGTCGTTGATCAGGATAATACCTGCAACTACATCCCCTGATGTAACTGCATCTTGGACCATCATATTAAAGGTACGAGCCATTGACCTACCAATCTGAGCTGGACCACCAATAGTTAACTTACCGCTATTAGCGCCCTTATTCCCGTCCGTCCCCTTCTTGGGGCAGTTCTTCGCTATGTGATCAGTTGATCCATATACGAAGCATCCATGGTTCTTCTTTGGACTCAGATAATTAGGAAAAATATGTCCCTCCTATCCGCAGTTGTAGCACACTAACTTCCCCTTGAGACGGACTCCTAAATGAGTCTTCCCACAGTTCTTGCATCCTCCATCCTCTTCTTAGGATCTCCTTGCTTCACTCCGGTATTCCCAGAGTTAAATCCCTTCCTCTTTTTATCGTCGCCACTCCCACTGGCTCCCTCTGTCTTCACTCCCCATCTACCTTTCCCTTGTTCTTTTTCTCGTTGTGGTATTGGCTTAAAACCTCATTACAACCCTTGACGATTATTGCCTTCTCTAGAATAGTTCTAAAAGTACTTTGTAACACTGATATCCTAATATAGAGCCAGGGTTTCAAGCCCTGCTCGAATCTCCTAGCCTTCCTCATCTCCGTGTCCACCTGGTGTGAAGGAAACCTTGCCAGTTCATTGAACTTGGCAGCATATTGGGGAACAGTCATTTCCCCTTGTTTCAACTACAGAAACCTCATCTCCATCCTTCCCTGTATACTCGTGGGAAATTAGTTCTCAATGAAAATCTCCTTGAACCGCGTCCACATTAGGTTTTCTATTCTGGCCCTACTCTGGTTCGCCTCCCACCAGAAGTTGGCCTCCCATTTCATCATATAGGTGGCAAAAGCAACCTTTTGCCCCTCGTCAACATTTACGATCACAAATGCCTTTTCTATTTCTTTCACCCACGTTTGGGCTTCTATGGGGTCCGTAGTTCCTTTAAACTCCGGCGGACAGACACTCTTAAAATCCTTAAAATTATTAGCTCATACTACTGTAGGATTTACGGGTATATTAGCCCCGTTCCTATTAAAAGCAGTCGTCAAAAGATTAACGAACACCTGCATCGGATTTACCGGACCTCCATCTGATTGATTTACATTAGCATCTTGATTTCTTTGTCTCCTTCTTAGCGGCATTTTGCTGTTAAGATAAATAACACATCATTATTACTTCTTTCTTGTTAGTTAGTTATTATTCATCATTAAACAACAACCTCATACTCATTGCACAACTTGTTCCATAAAAGGTTTATATTAATTTGCTTCTTGTAGTATAATACTACAACATTCGTTCATTACACAGCCTTAGTTGATTATATTATTATTCCGCAATTGTTTTCAAAAAATTGGGATTTACAAAAGACTACCCTTTGGTATACAAAAGAGGGTTTTATGTCACTACTAGATACATCATATGGACATATTTAACTCTACTCTAGCTACTACTAGATTACATCTGATTTATGGCATTCTCAAAATCTGCATTGGCCAGACCATCAATAATATCTCAGCTAATAGTATGCCGAGTCTGCCCTGTCTCTATCGGATACCCAGCTACCTGCTGCTAGAAATCCGCGTGAGAACTCCTATGCATATAGGACATCCTCCCTATCTTTTGTTTCTTAACCTTTAGATCCTGCCTGAGCTCAAAGGTTTCTTGTTTCAGCTCGTGGACCTTGTCCTTTGCCAAAACACATTTATCATGTTCTTCCTCCCATATATTCTCCATACTTTTCTTATCTTCCAGGATTTCCTGGTCTTCTTCTTTTAGTTCCCTGACCTCCTTCCCCGGCTGTTATTTCTATCCAATAAGGCCATGAATAGTGTTTTCATTGTCTCCCCCGGAGAGACCTCTTCTGCAGGTGCTACGATGTTAAAAGACACCGCCTCCACCTCCTCCGACATGCCATCAAACATGGACATGAGGTCTAAGTCTTCTGAGTCTCCTGACTCGATTACTACAATTTCCGGCTCTGCTGCTATAGGGTTCGATAAGACCTCTACTTGGTTCACTGATTCCTCACTTACTATATATATATCCCTATATATTTTGTTTTTGTAACGCCCCCAAATTCAGGTACTTGAAATCCGAACTCGGTGCTTTACGATACAATTTTAATGAGCAGAATAATACTAATAATAATAACAATAATATAAATATCAAACTTATCTTACATTCATCAGAGTCTAATCCCAAGTACGTAACCTTTACTACAACATATTACATGATAGATAATAAATACCATGGTCTATATATTGTCTAACTATTACAACGGATACCATTAAACTTATTCTGATTGCTTTCCTTTTCACATGTTCTTGTCTGAACCTTCAGGTTGATCACGCTTAGCCGAAAACAATTAAATTTAAAGCAAGAATGAGCATTTGAGTGCCCAGCAAGTAATAACAATTATAAATATAATTAGCTGAAAGAATTAAATATTTTCTTTGTATATCACTTCTTCAACAAATTGATAGTTGTGAAGTAAACTGAACCGATAATAATAACATAACAATTCTATCTCAAATTTTTAAAACTACGTATTGACTATAAATGGGGATTAGTTGACATACTATGAACATTGCTTTCAATTTTCGAATAGGTTTAGCAGAATTTCATCCGCAAACCGTCATAACTTACGTGCGCGAGGGTGTACATCTCATGGGCCCTGTATTGATCAATACTACATGCAAGAACGATATTATCATTCACTCTATCCGCCTTGGGCGCATAAAAGTTTTCCCTTGATCGGGATGTTCATACTTAGTCTGGAATTCGAACCAAAATAATTTGATTGGATACAAAAAGGTTTTATCATATTCAACGATATTTCTAAATCTGTGTCTAGCTGGTTTAATAGCTTATATATATATATATATATATATATATATATATATATATATATATATATATATATATATCAACATGTGTTTAAATATAATGATTATCCAAGTGAGGACACTTGTATAACCATATTTCGAAATTAACGAAAATAATATATATGAGTTATATAATATAATATCATGTTGATAAACAATGATCGGATATAATATATACGACAATAGGGTTAATAATTTAGTATAATAATAATATAAATCTGAAACTTTCTTACTCATGTTCCATTGCATAAAGGAAATTCAAAGGTAGGATACTTGCCTGGTCTGCTTCTTACAATATGCAACTTAGTTTTATCTTTTATACCGAAACCTATGATTAATAAAATCATTTGACTAATTTGAATAACATATCGTAACACATAATACTGCTTATTACAGTCAGCACATAACCTAATTACATTGTCACACATGTTTCACAGTCATTAGATCACAAACAAACACATATACAGACAAATTATATAAATCCAGATCAATTTCTAAAATATGTCGGTGTACCGACGACTTTATCGGGTATTTATCGAGTCTAAGACTTTATCCTATAGTTCAATAGATACAAATATCAATCATACGATTTTTTATAGCCATATAATAATTTTTAAATAATTATTATAATTTATCATGAATTTTCAAACACCGAAATCATAGTTAAATGATTTAAATATTAAACAATTCTATTATCATTAACATTTAATTCATATTAAACTATTAATGAAACCACTGCCAAAATATTAAAGTTATTTATAATAACTTAGAATATTTTTAAAGTATTTGTATACCCTTAAATTATTTTTAAAACATTTAAAATCATTTTTAATTACTTACCATTAATATTTAAATATGGGTTAAGTTCAGATGACCACCTGGGGTTTGAGCGGTTTCCCACTTAACCACCTATAGTCAGTAAAACTATATTTAAACACCCGACCTTTTGAGTTGAAGTGAAACCGTTACCTTTTCCATCCAAATTAACGCGCGTGCATGTCAGACGCCAAAAAACGCGTGATAAGAGGGTGTAACAATAAAAAAACTAAAAAATGTCTAAAATACCCTTCTTCTTCAAACCACAGTGTCTTCTCCCTCGTTTCTCACTCCTGCATTCTCTCTCTCTCATTTATCCCTAAATCGATTATTTTGCGAATTTTGGGTTTATCCCTAAATCGAGATCAAGAGATGGAGAATCCCTAAATCGAGATCAAGAGATGGAGCAAAATTATTGTGGGAATAACTGAAAGTTAGTTTCGATCAGATCTGAAAGAGAGAGATAGATAAGAGGGGTTGGTTGGGAGTTTCAAGAAAATGCAGACGAGGTATATGGAGAGATCAAATAGTATAGCGAGGGAAAAACGGAAGGATCCCAATGGTAGTGAAGAAGACCAACCAGACAAAAAACGACTTGCTCTTGCAAGGTATTTTTATGGGTTTTTTTATTTCTTTATTTTTCCTTTAAAATTTTATTACTTTTTTTTAACCGAGGAACTGGTTTGTCTTTGTTGTTTAATTGGGGAAATTTTAGTAAATCAGCTGATATTGTTAATTTAATTGAACAAGAACAAAAAAGTAAGTAGATGGTTGGGTTTTCAAGATTCTTGAGACTATACATTTGCATTGAATATGTATATCATTAATTCACTTTGTTGATTGAAGGGGAAAGCTTTATATTTGTACTTTGCGAGGTTCTTGTATTTGATATAACAGTTAATACTTTTTTTTTTGGAATTTTTATTGTTGATGTTGTAAATTAATTTTGAAACCTAGATGATAGCTAATTTTTGTCAAATGCAGATTGAAGGATTTGGACAGTTTTATTTACTTATTGTGATCATTGACTCCTTGTTACAGCAGTACATGCTGTGGTTCACATTTCCAGCTTTGTCGTGTGTGTCCAGAGTAGGCATTCACGCCCATTGTGTCATAATCCATCCCTATTTTGCTATATACCAAAGCTTCTTGACTCTGACATTTGCCTACAACTCTGGACACTCGTGAACAAGCTCATTGGTCATAAGCCTTAAACAATTATGGCCTGCTAAGTTATGCGATATTTCTAAAATACGAGGTTTTATATTCTCGCACTCTGGATTAACCTTGATGTAATTTTTGCATAATGAATTTGTTCTCCCACTCTGGTTTCATTCTTGAATGGCTTATGTTGACACCTTGTGAGTTGAAGATGCATAATTTACTAATTCTTTATTTGTTGTTGCTATTTCTGTTCAGAGGAACCCATTTCATGTATTTATTGGAATTAAGGTGTTTACTCTTGAGGTGATTAAGGTGTTTACTCTGTTTTTTGTTTGTTAGAAAAACAGAGAGAGAGATGAACAAGCATCTCTCTTTTATATATAACGAGGGTAATTAAGTCTTTAACCTTTTAAAGTAACAGAGTTATGACAGAAAGCCATTTTTCACTTCAACTCAAAAGGTCGGGTGTTTAAATGTAGCTTTACTGACTATAGGTGGTTAAGTGAAAAATCGCTCAAACCCCAGGTGATCATCTGAACTTAACCCTTTAAATATTAATGCACTATTTATCCAAAATTTAAAAGTCAGTAATTGTAACTTAAAATATTTTTAATCCATTAATATCCTTTTTAAATGATAAATAAAACTATTTTTAAACTATTTATTTAATATAATTATTAAATAAATTTAATATTATTAATATTAAATTATTAATGAAACTATCCTTTAAATATTAGAAATTATATTTTATAACTTAAAATATTCTTAAACACTTTATTTTCATTTAAAATAATTTTTATAATATTAAAATTATTTTTAAACTAATTTATTTAATATAATTATTAAACAAATCTAATATCATTAATATTAAAGTATTAACATTTTTCATGACAAAATATCAAAAGTTATATTTTATAACTTAAAATAGTTTTATAACCTTTAAATCATTTTTATATGATTTATAAATCATTAATTCTATTTTTTATAATTTGTTTAATACATTAATTAAATAACTTAATTATCATTAATATTAATTAATTAATAAAATTCATCACATAATATTAAAAGTTACATAAAATAACTAAAAATATTTTCTTATAACGTAATATAATTTTAAATGATTTTTCAAGTATTAAAAATCATTTTTAAAATTATTTATTTAATATAATTATTAAATAAATTAAATACATTTAATATTTCAAAAATATTAAATATTTATGAAATATATTCAAAATAATTAAAATATAATTTTTTGACTTTAAATTAATTTTTAATAATTTATTTTGTATTTTTTAATAATTAAAAACTAATTTTTCTATTTGTTTAATAAAAATAATTAATTTTGGAAATAAACTGTCGTTAAAGACTGCATATAGCGACAGAACCGTCGCTATAGGTGCTCTTCGTGTTCTTCATGCAACCCAGAAATTCATATGCAATTAACGAGGGTACTAGTTTGACTAAGCGTAACAATCAGATCATGATGTTTTTAGTCTATCTATTGATCACAGTGTGTAGAACTAATGTAATGCTATAAGATTCAACAACAAACACGAACAAACAACGTAAAAAGAAAGAGATATGAGCCTCCAAAAATCATGTCAGGCGTGTTCTTGAGTTTCTGGGCTACCCAGAAACTCAAGCAGTGTCAAGGGTCTCTTTTGGAGCCTTGATTAATCCGGTCTCTGTTCATGTTTTAATTGATTCCAATATATTAGATTGTAGTACTTATGTCGTAGAACAACTTAGTACCACAAAATCAACCAAACAACATCACATATACAAGATTAAGGCTGGTCAAAGTTCATTCAAAACTGTGTTCTTGAACTTTCTGGGTTTTCCAGAAATGGAACCCAGGCAGTTGGTCAACTTATGTTTGACCGTGATTAAATTTTATTCTGGTTATGATTTAAGTAATATAAAAGCATGGATGTGTAGTTCTCATGTCAGGCGATAATAACAAAACAACAACTTGGCCCAAAACATCTAAGATCAGTAAGATCAGAGGCTTTGAAAATCTTGTCAGAGCCACCTGGGAAATCTGGGCTGCCCAGATTTTTAGTTTTCGTGGTTGGTCAACTGACTTTGACCACGATTATCTTACAACCTATGCATGATCTGGTCCTACTAAAAGTTCTAGAACACAGATCTCACAGCATACAACAAGATCAAACATTTAAACAACAAAAACACTTAACAACCAAAGATCTATGGGGTCTGACATTTGACTGTCACACACAAAAACAAAATTTTTCCAGATTTTGAAAATCATCAATTTTTAGTACTTAGATGTTATGGATTCACTAAATACCAACCCAGATAATTGACTAACACCTTATAAAACATGATTAAACATAAAAACCACAAATCCATTATAGCATACAGGATCAAAAATTTTAGTTTGGGTTTATACCTTTATATATCAATTCTGATTCTTGGCTTTTGTTTTTGCTATGGGTGTTAGTGGGGCTCAGTTTGGGACGGATCTAGAAATAAATTTCGTGGGTTTGGGAGAATTGAAGACTTGGTTGGGAGTTTATGTACAAAAGATGCTAACAAATGACATTTCTCTCTCCTTGATCTTATAAATAATGTGGTGTAATGGATTTGGCTAAGATGTTGCTGCTGATATGTGTAATATGTAGGCACATAGGTAGGTTGGAGTGGTTCAACAACTACACATAGGCCAAGATCTACAAGTTTCCTTTAATAATGCAATAAGGGTAATTTGGTCAATTGCCTTATGATTTTAATGGCATGAAAGTAATCTTGGCAAACCCTTAGGGTTTAACCCTAAGGTTCCACCAATTTTGATTATTTCTCTAGGATTTCTAATTAGGCCAAAAAATAGAATTTTAGTTTCTAAAAATCACTAATTTAGGATTACTAAATTAGTTTAGGTTTTTAATTACATAAAACATGATAATCAGGTTCAAGGTTCACTAATTAACATTTAGTTTACTAAAATAGCAATTAGGGTTCACAATTTACAATTTAAGGTTTATAATTTAAATAATAGGTTTTCTAGAAATTAATATTTCTAAATATTAACTAGGGTTTACCTAATCAATATAAAATTAAATAATACACACATAATTCATATAACACAATTATGTAATAGTCTCGAACTCATAATTGTGTTTTAAATTAGGGTTTCCACTTAGCAATTAGCTAATTATTATTTAATGTTTTTAATTTCAGAAATTAGGGTTTTAAATTTACAATTAAGGTCTCCTATAATTAGGGTTTTCTTAATTAGCATCAAATCTTTATAATACACATCATACACCACATAACACAGTGTCTTAACTGATTTTTAAAGTCTCATTTGACTTTAAAATTAGGGTTTAACAGTAATAATAGGGTTTATAAAAATATTGTTAGGGTTTGGTCATAATACACCATAATTGACCAACCATTATCAATACGTACATACAATACATATTTATAGCACTAAAAAATCAAAATATAATTTATATTATATTATTATTCTCATTCCTTGATCAAAATCCAAAATTAGGGCTTGGATTCCATATCTGATTTTCTTACATATACAACATTATTAATTAAGTTAAAAATAATTAACTTAACAATTCTGAAATAAATTCATATAATAAAATAATTATTATAATAATTCTAATAACCATTTCATATATTATTTAAATAATATAAAATCATATTTTCATGAAAAATAATTAATAAAACATTTCTACTATAAAATTAATTATTATAAAAATATAATTTCTAATATGCAATAATTCTAAAATAAAATTATTTGTAATTACTCATGCAATAAATATATTTTGTTTATCACATATATACATACACATTGACTTATATCTATCTCCCCACATTTTTTTTAAAAAATTATACGCAAAATTTCTGATTTATTTATATAGAAAATATCGGGTTATTACATTCACCCTCCCTTATAAAGATTCCGTCCTCGGAATCACTGTTTTAAAACCTATACATACAAGGGTACATAGCATACAGAATCATTGCAAGTAGATCTCGATCATAATTGATCGAACTGATCTTTAACTATTCAGCATAATGCTTGTCTATCTGCTTAAACAGAAATTTGATTTCTAAACGAACTCAAACTCCTCTTTCAAAATAATTTATAAAATAATTTACTATATATATAAGAAAATCATATATAAGAAAATAAAATTTGTTTGAATAATACCTGGAGTTGCATCCCCTGCTGCTACAGTATCTTGAACTGTCATATTGAAAACTCATGCGGTTGGTTCTTTTGGTTCGTTTTATTGAAGTTGATCTCGTTGTCGCCAGCGTCCTGCTACCTTTTCCTGTATTCCCATTCCTTGCCTCCCTTATCCTTCTTGGACAATCTTTCATCTTTATACTCCATTGATTCACAAATAAAACACCCACTATACACTCTTGGATTGGGGCAGTTAGGAGAGATATATCCCTCCTGCCCACACTTATAGCACACAAACTTTCCCTTCAAACACTCACCTGAGTGATTCTTTCTGTAGTTCCCATATTGCATAACATGTTTCTTTCCACCTCTTGGCATGTTTTCGGTATTATCGAAATTATCTCATTTCATCGTATAGGTGGCAAAAGCTGTCTTTTGCCTCTCCGTTATCGTAGCTATCACAAACGTTTTAATATGGTCAGCTGATCTTCTAAATCCTGGTAGTACGACTGTCTTGAAGTCTTTGACGTTTGCCGATCGATTATTTGGCTGACTTCCCGCGGCTGGTATTCCATTCTGCATAGCTTGATCATCCATATTCGCAAAATTCTGTATCGGATCTGGTTGTCCTCCAGCTTTGTTGACAGGTTCTTCTGCCCTTTAGTTTTGTTTTCGTATTGGCGGCATTATCATAAATTATTCTTTATTACTTACATTCTAAACCTTATCGTATATGTTTAACATATAACGCGAAATTTTCTACTCAAATAATCTTGTACTATGAATGTTAGATTTTGAAAACTTTATTTTACTGTATTAACCAATGTTCAAATAAATAATTACTATCTTTATATCAACTTATTTCATTATTCCAACATAGGTTCATATTCATAGCACTTGACATACCATAGCATATACTGCTTTAAACATCTGATATCCCTTTGTGACTCAAAAGTCGGGAATCACTGTCATAACTTATACAAAATGTTACATCACACAGACATACCTATCATATACACCACATAGAATCACACCTATTCAAGTAATACTAATACTACTTATCTTCTACACATTCGCTAAGGATCAATTGCTTAGTATTTTATATAATTGTCCTCGATAATCCATTCACACATAACTATACTAGTCCTCCTGGTACTCGTTTGATTATTAAGTTTCTAGAGGTCAAGGGTTCAAGGGCTGGTGAGGAAATGGAGTAGTAATTCAAGAATGATATGAGGTATTCTAAAATACTTCCCTTTTTCTTACCATGCATTATGAGTTTAAGAACTCACCACAAACATAAGAGTTTAAGAACTCGAGCTTAATCTTATATTCTTTAACTATACTCTACCTATCAGTTATACTATCGTTTCTGGGTCCAGTACTATATTTTCCAAAATAACCACCTCATTGAGGTAGCTTTCAATGTGAGCCTCTATTTCAGCTATTAGCTTTGACATTGGCTCGATTATGAAGGTTAAATCTTTCTTTACAATCTGAGGATATCCTAGTTCTTTTCTATCTGACATCTAAACACATAAATTATCCTGACTAACATATAATATGTACACACAACAAATAATAGTTTTATATAAGTTATCTTTTACTTTGTTTGACGATGAATTCATTCAATTCATCTCCTTATAAAATGTGACGCCCCCAAAATTAGGTATACATCACCCATCTTGGGTCATCAGATACATAGTACAGAAGACAAATATAATTTACTAATACAACTATCATGTACAATACGACAAAACATAAACTGTGAGTTTGAATACAAATATTATCTTCTAGAGAGTATTCATACTCAAAAGGAGTCCTCATTACATTTATTAACACACCATTACATAGAATAGTGAGGACTACTAACTAATACTATTATTCAGACCATCACTCCGCTCCCCGACTTGCCCCAACTACGTTCTCATTTCCTGAAGAGAACAGTAAAAGAAAGGGTGAGCTCAACTAGCCCAGTAAGAAATATTATGACTAAGATAATGCAGAATAAATTATCATTAGCCTTCAACAATGTTAAACTGATAAAATATAATAGACATCAAGTTTAACTGCAGCGGAACAAGCAATCCATTAAAAGAGTCAAGTAGAAAATAAACTCTACTATTTTTTATGATTTAAAAGATTTTTCAACACTGTGATCGCTGGGACTCAGCTTAATAATCCACATCATCGAATCACCCCTGCACTACGGCCAAGGATATTCGTGTATTCATTAATGGTCATGATCATGCCAACAACTGTCCATCAATGCACTACGGGCCAATGAGGACTTTTACCACATCATTTGTAACATTACGGTCATGATTATACCGAATAATCCCTGGTCATAATCATACCAAGTCCATCTATGCACTACAGGCCACAGATGACTTTCAAGATTTTATAAACATGAGGATGATGACAATAATATAAGAATTCAATAAAACAAGTTCAAGAATTAATTTATCCAAGAATTAACAACGTCCAAATTGTCAACATGATACTGCTTTGTGGAGTAAAATTCAAGAATGCCTAGAAGAATATTTTCATGAAAAGATACTAGATGAAATGCAATTATCAACGATATTCCACAAATTTCATGGAGTATAGAAGTCAAAACTTAACCAACTGAGTATAATAAAGAATGGAATAACAAAAGAAATCACCACGCATGCGATAGACCGCACAGACAGGTTATTCCCACAGAATAATAAATAATGGAACCAGGTCCGGCGTAAAATGCACAGACAGGTTATTCTAACAGAATAATAATAAAAACGGAACCAGGTCCGGTGTAAAACACACAAACATGATGTTCCAACAGAATAATAATAAAGACGGAACCAGGTCCGGTGTAAAACACACGGACAAGATGTTCTAACAGAATAATAATAAAGACGGAACCAGGTCCGGTGTAAAACACACAGATAGGATGTTCCAACAGAATAATAATAAAAATGGAACTAGGTCCGGTGTAAAACACACAGACAGGATGTTCCAACAGAATAATAGAAGAATGTCACCAAGTATAGGGTAGACCACGTATACAGGTTATTCCAACAGAATAATAAGAAATGGAATAACAACAGTTCTCTTCATGAATAAGAAAGAATAACACCCCTTACCATTTTAAAGAAGAGCTGAAATAAGGAAGTAGTTAAGTAGCAGAATACTCTTCTTCTCTCTCTCTCTAGTTTCTCTCTCTAGAATTCAGTGAAATCGTAAGAAATAATGAAGGAATGAGCTGCTATTTATAGAAAAATAGAATGCATAGTAACTAATCCATGAACGGTCCAGATTGATTACTTTAATCTGATGGTCCATATTTAAAGAAATTTTTTTTAAATAAAATATAATATATTCTATTTATAGAATAACTTTAATAAAGTATTCTGTTTTATATAAAAAGATGTTTATGTTTTATTACGTTAATAATACGAATAAAACAAAATGTCATTATCGCTAAATA
The DNA here is from genome assembly GCA_016801055.1 of Panax notoginseng. Taxonomy (NCBI): domain Eukaryota; kingdom Viridiplantae; phylum Streptophyta; class Magnoliopsida; order Apiales; family Araliaceae; genus Panax; species Panax notoginseng. Next base: position 114,455,123 of record CM029018.1, read on the forward strand.
ATTCATATTATTAACTGACAATAATTGAATCAAACTGAGTGACTTCTCACATAAGCATTAATAATCAATACCGTGTGCTACTATGCAACCACACGTATTACTGTACTTTTACTACCGAGTAGTTCAACAGTATCAATGGTAAAACTTCCGCTGTTATTTTTAATAAAATATTTTTGTCGTTTTCTCAATCCGACAATAATTCCGTTGTGGGGTCCACCAATGATTGTGCCGTTGTACGAATATTCACTGTTAAAATGAATATTCCCCGACCAATCGAATATTATATAACAACTTGCGTACTTTATAAAATTTATAAATATTACCCACAACTATAACATTATATCAAATTAACTCCATAATATTCAAAAATGATATTTATAGAAAATTCATCTTTATTTATAAAAGTTGGGGTCTTACAACCTCCCCTTCTTATGAAATTTCGCCCTTGAAATTAGGGTACATACCTGGTATGTCGAAGAGGTAATGATACCTAGATTTCATTTCAGATTCCAACTCCCAAGTCATTTCCTCAACATCGTGGTTTCTCCACAAAACTTTGACTTGAGGTATAACCTTGGAGCGTAGAATATGTTCCTTCTTATCCAAGATTTGAACAGGAACTTCTTCATACATCAAATCCTCCGCTATTTCGTCCGGTTCTAACTCAATAATGTGGTTCGGGTCGTCCACATATTTGCGTAACATGGATATGTGAAAAACATTATGAACACGAGACATACTTGACGGTAAAGCGAGTCTATAAGCCACAGTTCCTACTCGATCGAGGATTAAAAATGGACCGATGAATCGAGGATTGAGCTTTCCTCTTTTTCCAAATCTCGTAACTCCTTTCCATGGAGCAACACGTAAGAACACATGATCTCCTATATCAAATTCCACGTCCTTTCGATGAAGATCAACATAACTCTTTTCTCGATCTTGTGAGGTTTTTATACGTTGTCGGATCGTTTGAATCTTTTCTGTAGTCATACGTACCAACTCCGGTCCCAACAATGTTGCTTCACCCACCTCATCCCAGCATACTGGAGAACGACATTTTCTTTCATACAATGCTTCGAATGGAGCCATGCCAATACTTGCTTGATAACTGTTGTTGTAGAAAAACTCCACCAATGGTAAGAACTTGTCCCAACTTCCCTTGAAGTCAAAGACACAGAGTCTTAATAAATCTTCTAGAGTTTGAATAGTCCTCTCTGATTGTCCGTCTGCCTGAGGATGATTTGCCGAACTAAATCGTAAATCTGTGCCCATAGCTTTTTGTAAACTAACCCAAAATCGTGAAGTGAATCTTGGGTCTCGATCAGAAACTATGGATACTGGCATACCATGCAGTCTTACAATCTCGTTTATGTATATACGAGCAATACGTTCAAGTGTATAAGTTTCTCGTATCGGTAAGAAACGAGCAGACTTGGTCAATCTATCAACAATGACCCAAATCGCATCTATACCTTGAGAAACCTTAGGAAGACCGGTAACGAAATATATGGTAATGTGCTCCCACTTCCATTCTAGAATTTCAAGTGGTTGCAATGGACCTTTTGGTACTTGATGCTCCACTTTGACTCGTTGACAAGTTAGACACCTTGAGATAAACAACGCTATCTCTCTCTTCATATTACTCCACTAAAATGTATGACGAAGATCATGATACATTTTGGTACTTTCAGGATGGATTGCAAACGGTGTGTTGTGCGCCTCCATCATGATTTCATACTTTAAATCAGGGTTGTTAGGAACACAAAGTCTGGAGTTGACTCGAAGTATTCCTTCTTCATCGATTCTTGCTTCCGGTATAGCACTTTCTTGCACTTTCTTCCTCATATGCATCAACTCCAGGTCTGTAGCTTGAGCAACTTTAACTTTATCGATTAAAGTTGGTTCTACTCGTATATTTGCCATCATCACATGGGTCCTTGGAGTCTTTAACTCTATCTCCATCCTTTGCAAGTCACACAAAATGGGCCTTTGTGTTGACAATATTGCACTCGTACTTGCATATGATCTTCTACTCAATGCGTCAGCTACCACGTTCGCTTTTCCAGGATGGTATTGAATGGTATGATCATAATCTTTCAACAGTTTAAGCCAACGTCGTTGTCGCATGTTGAGTTCCTTTTGAGTGAAGAAATATTTGAGGCTTTTATGATCTGTAAAGATCTTCACCTTCTCCCCATACAAGTAATGCCTCCAAATTTTAAGTGCAAAGACAACAGCTGCCAACTCTAGATCATGAGTAAGATAATTCCTCTCATATTTCTTGAGTTGTCTTGATGCATAGGCTATGACTTTTCCATGTTACATGAGAACGCATCCCAACCCTTTGCTCGAAGCATCACTGTAGATGACAAATCCCTCCGAGCCAGATGGTATTGTTAGAACAGGTGCTGAAATGAGTCTCCTCTTGAGTTCTTGAAAACTCTGCTCACATTCTTCGCTCCAACCAAACTTTGTATCTTTCCGAGTCAGCTGAGTTAATGGAGTAGTGATTCGAGAAAATCCTTCCACGAATCTCCGATAATAACCAGCTAAACCAAGAAAGCTACGTACTTCGGTCACTGATTTAGGTTGCTCCCAGCTTTGAATAGCTTCAATCTTTGCCGGGTCAACCGATATTCCATGACTTGATACTACGTGCCCAAGGAATGCTACCTCCTCCAGCCAGAACTCGCATTTCTTCAACTTGGCATAAAGCTTGTATTCACGAAGCTTTTAGAGTACCAGCCTCAAGTGTTGCTCATGATCTTCACGACTTTTGGAATAAATAAGGATGTCATCAATAAAGACGACCACAAAGTGATCCAAATATTCCTTGAATACCCGGTTCATCATATCCATGAAGGCAGCAGGAGCATTAGTCAATCCAAAGGACATGACTAGGAATTCATAATGCCCGTACCGAGTTCTAAAAGCCGTCTTTGGAATATCCTCAGTTCTAACCTTCAGCTGATGATATCCAGAACGAAGATCGATCTTTAAAAAGAATTGTGCTCCTTGCAACTAGTTGGTCAAACAGGTCATCAATACGTGGCAATGGGTACCTATTTTTGATGGTGACATGATTCAACTCCCGATAATCAATATAAAGTCGCATACTTCCATCTTTCTTCTTCACGAATAGCACAGGAGCACCCCAAGGAGAAGTACTAGGACGAATAAAGCCAATGTCTAACAATTCCTGCAGTTGGATCTTTAACTCCTGAAGTTCAATAGGAGCCATTCGATATAGGGCTTTGGAAATAGGTTTTGTACCGGGTTCAAGGTCGATACAAAATTCAATTTCACGCTCTGGGGGTAGGCCAGGAAGTTCTTCAGGGAATACGTCAGGAAATTTATTAACAATAGAAATATCATTCAAAACTGACATATTTTTGTTTAGATCCGTGACATGAGCTAAGAAAGCTTGACATCCGTTTTTTAATAAACGAATAGCTTTATGGCTTGAGATGACAGCGATTGATTTTAATGGTTTGATTGCTTGAATTCGCATAATAGGTCGATTAGGAATATGAAAGCTAACAACCTTACGAAAACAATCAATTTTTGCATGATGAGTAGTTAACCAATCAATCCCTAGAATCACGTCAAATGCAAGTATTTTTAATGAAATTAGATCGACAGGTAATGTGTGGGTACCAACTTGAACCAAACAAGACTTATAAACCGTGGATGTAATGAAGGTTTCTCTCAATAGAGTTTCAACAGATAAATCAAAGTCTAATTTCTTCGGAGTCAAATTTAATCGATGAGCGCAAGTAGGAGAAATAAAAGAATGGGTAGAACCGGTATCAAATAAAGTATAGACTTCGTTAGAGTTTATGATAAGCTTACCCGTGATGACCTCATTCGGGTTCCTTGCTTTCTGGGAGGTCACAACAAACGCTCTCCCTTGCACTACCGGTTTTGACTTTTCTGGGACGGCCTTTGGTGTCTCCATCTTGGCTGAACTTATTTTTGGTAAACGACAAAATCAAGCTAAATGACCTTCTCTTCCACAATTATAACATGCTTTAGAAAGCATCGCGTAGTTTAGACTGATGTGCCCCTCCCCTCCGCATTTGAAACATATGATAGGTGGTCGTTCTCCTTCCTTAATAACGGGTGCTGGTGCTGACGTCTTTTCATTATTGTTGAATCTCCTCTTCTTGAAATGACCATTCTTATTATTTTGGTCTTGATTACCACCGAAGTGGTTACCATTTCTGGCCTGTTGATTCCCTCCACGCTTGTTGTCACCGCTTCGATGACTGCTCTCACTGGTATTATCATTTTGCCGACTGCTCACTTTTGGTTGTGTTGACTCGTTATCACGCTTCACTAACTGAGCCCTATTCACAACATCTGAATACAAACACAGTTTATGAAAAATAAGATGTTGACGTATCTCAGGTTTCAAACCTCGCAAAAACATTCGCGTCATTCGCTCTTCATTATCCACCAAGTGGGACGCAAACAGGGACAACTCAGCAAATTTAGCCTCATACTGCGACACGGTCATATTATTCTGCTCCAATTTGATGAACTCCACCTCCTTCATGTGACGAACATTTTCGGGAAAGTATTTTTCATTGAACAACTCTTGGAACTTCTCCCAAGACATCTTCAGTGCGGCAGGTTGAGTACGCTTAATCGATTCCCACCAGTAATCTGCCTCTCCTCGCAACATAAAGGCGGCAAAGGGAACCTTTTGTTCCTCGAAGCATCCCAAGAAATCAAATATCTTGGTAATCTGCTTTATCCATATTTTCGCTATAAGTGGTTTTGGCTCTCCCTTAAACTCTGGTGGTCCCAGCTCCTTAAACTGTTTAGCGGTGACTGTCCGAGAGTTTTCAGTGTTTCCACCTATATTTTGGACAGGAGCCGCTCTCGCCTGCTGTTGCATGAACTGCATAAAGTTTCTGAACATTCCATCATTCATCATCTGGTCAGTGTTGTTGTTTGCATGAGGATTGTCACCTTCCTGATGCACATTATCCTGATTATTGATATGTGGTGAATCAACAGTCGCCTGTGCTCCATTGCTATTCTCAACATTCTCAGATGCCATTTTCAGATACTGCCACAAAATAAATTTAATTGATGTCATATATTATCCTTATATTATGACCGACCAATTAAATACCATGCAAATAAATTTAGGTAGGTCATACTAGCGAAGGAATTCCCCGTCTCTCCCCTCCTAGTTCTATTCTCACATCTTAGCCAGGGATCATATCCCTAAGCTCTGATACCAACTGTGACGCCCCCAAAATTAGGTATACATCACCCATCTTGGGTCGTCAGATACATAGTACAGAATATAAATATAATTTACTAATACAACTGTCATATACAATACGACAAAACATAAACTGTGAGTTTGAATACAAATATTATCTTCTAGAGAGTATTCATACTCAAAAGGAGTCCTCATTACAGTTATTAACACACCATTACATAGAATAGTTAGGACTACTAACTAATACTATCATTCGGACGATCACTCCGCTCCCCGGCTTGCCCCAGCTACGTTCTCATTTCCTGAAGAGAACAGTAAAAGAAAGGGTGAGCTCAACTAGCCCAGTAAGAAATATTATGACTAAGATAATGCAGAATAAATTATCATTAGCCTTCAACAATGTTAAACTGATAAAATATAATAGACATCAAGTTTAACTGCAGCGGAACAAGCAATCCATTAAAAGAGTCAAGTAGAAAATAAACTCTACGATCTTTTATGATTTAAAAGGTTTTTCAACACTGTGATCGCTGGGACTCAGCTTAATAATCCACATCATCGAATCACCCCTACACTACGGCCAAGGATATTCGTGTATTCATTAATGGTCATGATCATGCCAACAACTGTCCATCAATGCACTACGGGCCAATGAGGACTTTTACCACATCATTTGTAACATTACAGTCATGATTATACCGAATAATCCCTGGTCATAATCATACCAAGTCCATCTATGCACTACAGGCCACAGATGACTTTCAACATTTTATAAACATGAGGATTATGACAATGATATAAGAATTCAATAAAACAAGTTCAAGAATTAATTTATCCAAGAATTAACAACGTCCAAATTGTCAACATGATACTGCTTTGTGGAGTAAAATTCAAGAATGCTTAAAAGAATATTTTCATGAAAAGATACTAGATGAAACACAATTATCAAGGATATTCCACAAATTTCATGGAGTATAGAAGTCAAAACTTAACCAACTGAGTATAATAAAGAATGGAATAACAAAAGAAATCACCATGCATGCGATAGACCGCACAGACAGGTTATTCCCACAAAATAATAAATAATGGAACCAGGTCCGGCGTAAAACGCACAGACAGGATATTCCAACAGAATAATAATAAAGACGTAACCAGGTCTGGTGTAAAACACACAGACAGGATGTTCCAACAAAATAATAATAAAGACGGAACCAGGTTCGGTGTAAAACACATGGACAGGATGTTCCAACAGAATAATAATAAAGACGGAACCAGGTCCGGTGTAAAACACACAGACAGGATGTTCCAATAGAATAATAATAAAAACGGAACCAGGTCCGGTGTAAAACACACAGACATGATGTTCCAACAGAATAATAGAAGAATGTCACCAAGTATAGGGTATACCGCGTATATAGGTTATTCCAACAGAATAATAAGAAATGGAATAATAACAGTTCTCTTCATGAATAAGAAAGAATAACACCCCTTACCGTTTTAAAGAAGAGCTGAAATAAGGAAGTAGTTAAGTAGCAGAATACTCTTCTTCTCTCTCTCTCTATAGTTTCTCTCTATAGTTTCTCTCTCTAGAATTCAGTGAATTCGTAAGAAATAATGAAGGAATGAGCTGCTATTTATAAAAAAATAGAATGCATAGTAACTAATCCATGAATGGTCCAGATTGATTACTTTAATCTAACGGTCCATATTTAAAAAAAAATCTTTTAAATAAACTATAATATATTCTATTTATAGAATAACTTTAATAAAGTATTCTGTTTTATATAAAAAGATGTTTATGTTTTATTACGTTAATAATACGAATAAAACAAAACGTCATTATCGCTAAATAATTCATATTATTAACTGACAATAATTGAATCAAACTGAGTGACTTCTCACATAAGCATTAATAATCAATACCGTGTGCTACTATGCAACCACACGTATTACTATACTTTTACTACCGAGTAGTTCAACAGTATCAATGGTAAAACTTCCGCCGTTATTTTTAATAAAATTTTTTTGTCGTTTTCTCAATCCGACAATAATTCCGTTGTGGGGTCCACCAATGATTGTACCGTTGTACGAATATTCCCTGTTAAAACGAATATTCTCCGACCAATCAAATATTATATAACAACTTGCGTACTTTGCAAACTTTATAAATATTACCCACAACTATAACATTATATCAAATTAACTCCATAATATTCAAAAATGATATTTATAGAAAATTCATCTTTATTTATAAAAGTTGGGGTCCTACATAAACTCTATATGAGTTATTTGTATTTTCAACGTTTCCCTCTGTTCTAAGGTTATAGCTTAAGGTCTATCCCACCTAAGGTTTCTAACCCTAAAGCTCTGATACCATGTTGTAACGCCCCCAAATTCAGGTACTTGAAACCCGAACTCGGTGCTTTACGATATCATTTCTATGAGCGGAATAATACTAATAATAATAACAATAATATAAATATCAAACTTATCTTACATTCATGAGAGTCTAATCCCAAGTACGCAACCTTTACTACAACATATTACATGATAGATAATAAATATCATGGTCTATATATTGTCTAACTATTACAACGAATACCATTAAACTTATTCTGATTGCTTTCCTTTTCACTTGTTCTTGTCTGAACCTTCAGGTTGATCACGATTAGCTGAAAACATTTAAATTTAAAGCAAGAATGAGCATTTGAGTGCCCAACAAATAATAACAATTATAAATATAATTATATGAAAGAATTAAATATTTTCTTTGTACATCACTTCTTCAACAAATCGATAGTTGTGAAGTAAACTGAACCGATAATAATAACATTACAATTCTATCTCAAATTTTTGAAACTATGTATTGACTATAAATGGGGTTTAGTTGACATACTATGAACATTGTTTTCAATTTTCGAATAGGTTTAGCAGAATTTCATCCACAAACCGTCATAACTAACGTGCGCGAGGGTGTACATCTCATGGGCCCTGTATTGATCAATACTGCATGCAAGAACGATATTATCATTCACTCTATCCGCCTTGGGCGCATAAAAGTTTTCCCTTGATCGGGATGTTCATACTTAGTCTGGAATTCGAACCAAAATAATTTGATTGGATACAAAAAGGTTTTATCATATTCAACGATATTTCTAAATCTGTGTCTAGCTGGTCAAATAGCTTAGAGGTATATATATATATCAACATGTGTTTAAATACAATGATTATCCAAGTGAGGACACTTGTATAACCATATTTCAAAATTAACGAACAGAATATATATATATGAGTTATATAATATAATATCATGTTGATAAACAATGATCGGATATAATATATACGAAAATAGGGTTAATAATCTAGTATAATAATAATATAAATCAGAAACTTTCTTACTCATGTCCATTGCATAAAGGAAATGCAAAGGTAGGATACTTGCCTGATCTGCTGTTTACAATATGCAACTTAGTTTTATCTTTTATACCGAAACCTATCATTAATAAGATCATTTGACTGATTAGAATAACATATCGTAACACATAATACTGCTTATTGCAGTCAGCACGTAATCTAATCACATTATCACACATGTTTCACAGTCATTAGATCATAAATAAACACATATACATACAAATTATTTAAATCTAGATCAATTTTTGAAATATGTCGGTGTACCGACTGCTTTATCGGGTATGTATTGAGTCTAAGACTCTATCATATAGTTCAATAGATGAAAATATCAATCATACGATTTTTCATAGCCTTATAACAATTTTTAAATAATTATTATAAGTTATCATGAATTTTCAAACACCAAAATCATTATTAAATGATTTAAATATTAAACAATTCTATTATCATTAACATTTAATTAATATTAAACTATTAATGAAACTATTGCCAAAATATTAAAGTTATTTATAATAACTTAGAATATTTTTAAAGTATTTGTATACCCTTAAATGATTTTTAATTACTTACCATTAATATTTAAATATTAATGCACTATTTATCCAAATATTAAAAGTCATTAATTAAAACTTAAAATATTTTTAATCCATTAATATCCTTTTTAAATGATAAATAAAACCATTTTTAAACTATTTATTTAATATAATTATTAAATAAATTTAATATCATTAATATTAAATTATTAATGAAATTATCCTTTAAATATTATAAGTTATATTTTATAACTTAAAATTTTCGTAAACACTTTATTTTCATTTAAAATGATTTTTATAATATTAAAATTATCTTTAAACTAATTTATTTAATATAATTAATAAACAAATCTAATATCATTAATATTAAAGTATTAATTATTTTCATGACAAAATATCAAAAGTTATATTTTATAACTTAAAATATTTTTATAACCTTTAAATCATTTTTATATAATTTATAAATCATTAATTCTTTTTTTCATAATTTATTTAATATATTTATTAAATAACTTAATTATCATTAATATTAATTAAATAATAAAATTTATCACATAGTATTAAAAGTTATATAAAATAACTAAAAATATTTTCTTATAACATAATATAATTTTAAATGATTTGTCAAGTATTAAAAATCATGTTAAAATAATTTATTTAATATAATTATTAAATAAATTTAATACCTTTAATATTTCAAAAATATTAAATATTTATGAAATAAATTTAAAATAATTAAAATATAATTTTCAGACTTTAAAATAATTTTTAATAATTTATTTTTTATTTTTTTAATAATTTAAAACTAATTTTTCTATTTATTTATTAAAAATAATTAATTTTGGAAATAAACTGTCGCTAAAGACTGCCTATAGCGACAGAACAGTCGCTATAGGTGTTCTTTAGGCAACCCAGAAATTCAGATGTAGTTAACGAGGGCACTACTTTGACCAAGCGTAACAATCAGATAATGATGTTTTTAGTCTATCTATTGATCACAGTGTGTAGAACTAATGTAATGATACAAGAGTCAACAACAAACACGAACAAACAACGTAAAAAGAAAGAGATATGAGCCTCCAAAAATCATGTCAGGCGTGTTCTTGGGTTTCTAGGCAGCCCAGAAACTCAAGCAGTGTCAAGGATCTCTTTTGGAGCCTTGATTAATCCGATCTCTGTTCATATTTTAAGTGATTCCAATGTATTAGAATGTAGTACTTATGTCGTAGAACAACTTAGTATCACAAAATCAACTAAACAACATCACATGTACAAGATTGAGGCTGGTCAAAGTTCATTCAAAACTGTGTTCTTGAACTTTCTGGGTTTTCCAGAAATGGAACCCAGGCAGTTGGTCAACCTATGTTTAACCGTGATTAATTTTTATTCTGGTTATGATCTAAGTAATATAAAAGCATGGATGTGTAGTCCTCATGTCAGGCTACAATAACAAAACAACAACTTGGCCCAAAACATATAAGATCAGTAAGATCAGAGGCTTTGAAAATCTTGTCAGAGCCACCTGGGAAATCTGGGCTGCCCAGATTTTCAGTTTTCGTGGTCGGTCAACTGACTTTGACCACGATTATCTTACAACCTATGCATTATCTGGTCCTACTAAAAGTTCTAGAACACAGATCTCACAATATACAACAAGATCAAACATTTAAACAACAAAAACACTTAACAAACAAAGATCTATGGGGTCTAACATTTGACTATTAGACACAAAAATAAAATTTTTCCATATTTTGAAAATCATCAATTTTGAGTACTTAGATGTTATGGATTCACTAAATACCAACCCAGATCATTGACTAACACCTTATAAAACATGATTAAACATAAAAACCACAAATCCATTATAGCATACAAGATCAAAAATTTTAGTTTAGGTTTATACCTTTATACATCAATTCTGGTTCTTGGCTTCTGTTTTTGGTATGGGTGTTAGTGGGGCTCAGTTTGGGACTGATCTAGCAATAAATTTCGTGGGTTTGGGAGAATGGAAGACTTGGTTGGGAGTTTATGTACAAAAAATGCTAACAAATGACATTTCTCTCTCCTTGATCTCATAAATAATGTGGTGCAATGGATTTGGCTAAGATGTTGCTGCTGATATGTGTAATATGTAGGCACATGGCTAGTTTGGAGTGGTTCAACAACTACACATAGGCCAAGATCTACAAGTTTCCTTTAATAATGCAATAAGGAAAATTTGGTCAATTGCCTTATGATTTTAATGGCATGAAAGTAATCTTGGCAAACCCTTAGGGTTTAACCCTTAGGGTTTAACTATAAGGTTCCACCAATTTTGATTATTTCTCTAGGATTTCTAATTAGACCGAAAAATGGAATTTTAGTTTCTAAAAATTACTAATTTAGGATTACAAAATTAGTTTAGGTTTTTAATTACATAAAACATGATAATTAGGTTCAAGGTTCACTAATTAACATTTAGTTTGCTAAAATAGCAATTAGGTTTCACAATTTACAATTTAGGGTTTATAATTTAAATAATAGGTTTTCTAGAAATTAATATTTTTAAATATTAACTAGGGTTTACCTAATCAATATAAAATTAAATAATACACACATAATTCATATAACACAGTTATGTAATAGTCTCGAACTTATAATTGAGTTTTAAATTAGGGTTTCGACTTAGCAATTAGCTAATTATTATTTAAGGTTTTTAATTTCAGAAATTATGGTTTAAAATTTACAATTAAGGTATCCTATAATTAGGGTTTTTCTAATTAGCATCAAATCTTTATAATACACATCATACACCACATAACACAGTGTCTTAACTGATTTTTAAAGTCTCATTTGACTTTAAAATTAGGGTTTAACAGTAATAATAGCGTTTATAAAAATATTGTTAGGGTTTGGTCATAATACACCATAATTGACCAACCATTACCAATACATACATACAGTACATATTTATAGCACTGAAAAATTAAAATATAATTAATATTATATTATTATTCTCATTCCTTGATCAAAATCCAAAATTAGGGTTTGGATTCCATATATGATTTTCTTACATATACAACATTATTAATTAACTTAAAAATAATTAACTTAACAATTCTGAAATAAATTCATATAATAAAATAGTTATTATAATAATTCTAATAACCATTTCATATATTATTTAAATAATATAAAATCATATTTTCATGAAAAATAATTAATAAAAATATTTCTACTATAAAATTAATTATTTTAAAATTATAATTTATAATATGCAATAATTCTAAAATAAAATTATTTGTAATTACTCATGTAATAAATATATTTTATTTATCACATATATACATACACATTGACTTATATTTATCTCCCCACATTAATTTTTTTTAAAAAAAATTATACGCAAAATTTTTGATTTATTTATATAGAAAATATCGGGTTATTGTAGTTTTCTCCTGACATCTATAACAAAATAATTTAGTTTGACTAGTACACGTCAGTAACATAATAAAAACACATATCATAATTAAAAGTATTTTTAGGGTTAATTTCATCTTTTACTTCTTTAATTCTTCTTAAGGTGATCACTTAAGGTTCTTTCTCTCCCCCCCTTAAGTTTTATAACCTAATGCTTTGATACCAACCTGTGACGCCCCCAAATTTGAGTATCTTCCAACCCGACAGATGGTGCTACACGGTACTGTTAGTTCTTGGAGGCACAATAGTTATCTAGAAGGGGGGGTTGAATAGATATTTAAAAATCTTTTCTTTTTACTTTATTAGAGTGATGATGATTAAATCACAGCGGAATTAATATTTGTTTTAATCTCCCTTAAGATAGTGAGTTAATGAGAGTGAGACAGATATAACAGTTATATCAGATATGTAATAGACACAGTCGTTTTAAGTGGTTCAGAGCACTTAAAGCTCCTAGTCCACTCTTCTACTCCTCGAGTAGGAAATCCACTAAGGATGTCTTTTACACTTTTTGAATCACACAGATTCCTTCTAGACCAGCAGTCTAGGAAATTCTTAGTTCACTCTTGAACTCTTCAAGTCCAGCAGACTTGGCTCTTCATAGTTCACTTAGAACTCTTTAAGTCATGCTGACTTGGAACTCTTACTTCAGTTAATCGGTGGTTGTTGAGTTCCTGATTGGTGCTACTCAGTTGTTGTTTAAGCACTTGTTCGAAAGAACTGAGTAGCTGAGCAAGCTTTCCTTTTTCTCAGATCATAGAGTTGAGCGTTGATTGTTCTTGTGCGTTTTTTTCAATGCTTGCTTGATTCTATCATCTGCATATGTTTTGCATATATGTGATCTTGAAATCTATCCGTTTGATCCATCCGTTGAAGCATTAAATGTGTTTGACATTTTTGTACTTTGATGGAGACTTTTCTGCACATCTTCTGAATTGCATTCTAGCCCACTGACACAGTAGACTGCTTTCTCACCTAACACCTGAAAAGATATTTTCCTCTTACCAATGGTACTTTCCTTAGCTTCTTCAATACTCTTCTTTGTTGTATACTAAGGATATCTTTTGTACCGTTGTAACTGGTGATGACTTCAACGTTTGAAACCCATTCCATATTTGCTGGAATTTGTCTCCAAATACAAGGTAGGATTTGATGCTTCTGACACAAGGCAGATGATGCTCTACGATCCACATCGTGGTGTCTTGTCACCTTGGTGCTTGATCTGATGCTCTAAAATAAGAGCACTTCGATTTCTCTTAAAGACCTGCACACTACGATCTTCACTTGTTGACTCTGCAAGCTCTACGTTTCTGAGAGCACACTATGATCTCTGAGTTGGTTCGGCAAACGTAGGGATCACTCTACAATTTTTGAAGAGGCCCTTAAGGAAGGCACACTACGATCCTCGAAGCTCTACGTTCTGCCTTGGCTTCTGTAATCTTGATCAGCTTGATACACTACGATCTTTTTGAAGCCTATCTATTACATCTCAAGATCAACCTAACAAGTTTGATCTTCTTTTCTATACATTCATTTATAGATTGATATACATTAAGAGCTTAGATCAACCTAACAAATTTGATCTATCACTAAGTCCTTAAACAAATATTCATTGAAGGACTTTACAAATAATCATGAGCATTTATATTGAAACATCAAATCAAAATATGAACTCTCCCAACAATCTCTCCCTATTTGATGTTGACATAACCAAGGAGATTTATTGTCATGATTATTAAATTCTAGATGCAGTTGCATGAAAGTAAACATAACTTAATATTTCAGTGAGCAGCTGAAATTTCTAGAGAATAAGTATGAATTTATTGGTGTTTGGAGAATATTACAATTTTGCTTTACATCAATAAAAATTTAAACTTTCACTTATCTCTATTTCTTTGATCTTTTGCGTGGAGGATTGGCATACTCCTCAGCCCTTCTTTTCCTGCTAGCTTCATCCCTCCTGGCTATATTTTCCAGCTCACTTGGGCTTATCCTTGGGTTGTGATCATGCCTATTCATGAATGTAGGATCTCCAATTGGCATTCTTAGGCCTTTAGTGGTCACATTTTGTGAGCTGGTAGTTGGCCCTAGACTCCTTAATGGTTGAGCCATTAAAATTTCTTGTTGATCAGGTCGTTGAGTCTGATGGCTGGATCATAGAGTCTGTTGGAATTGCCTTGCAGGAGGACTCCTTCCTTTACCTCTGCCCTGGCCTCCTTGAACCCCTCTACCCTGTCCTCCCTCTCCTTTCCCTTTAGTCTCCCCCTTTATGTTAGCATCAAGGGTTTGAATGTCTTCAGATAGTCGAGTGACTCCTTGGACGAGCTCATTGAGTTGGCTTTAAGTTTGTGCAATGTCCTCTTGATTTTCCTTTATCAGAGCTTCAGATCGAGCTTCCCTATTTTGGAAAACGGCTAGAACATTATCAGTTTGTTGTCCTTGGTTTACATAGGCTTGTTGAAATTCTTTTACTGCAGTTTTCAAACTGATGATGTTCTCCAACATAAGCTTATTCTGGGCTTCTTGAGTGTTCTGTAATGCTAGAACATCATCTCTGTGTCTTTTGGCGACTATGAAGTGAATATCATCCCTGTCCTTTATGCTTTTAATCATTTCCTTGATAATCTCCCTCAGCTTCTTAGTAAGCTCAGCGTTTAGGGTGCCTGGGAGATTGTTTACAACAGTGATCATTTTTGTCAGTCTGAGATGAATGGATTCTGAGTGAGCTTCAAGGCTATCATTTATGTCCTTGATCATTTTCTTAGACACTTCATTTAACTCAGTTTTAGTGGGCAGATCTGAGAGTAGTTCACTGAGTTGAGGATTGTTTAAAGGATGTGATTTGATATTGCAAAGAGTAGAGGGCAAGATCAAGGTTGAAGTATTCATTTGTGGATGAAGAGGGAATATCTGATGGAGGGGCTTGTGTTTGGGTATCGAAAGAGGGTGACTCTACGATTTGAGCTTGGGACTCTACGATGGGTTGAGAGTCAGTAATCGTAGGGATGATGGGAGTTGGGATTAATATGAAGTTTGGTACATTTGGTTCACCAGTTACAAAATTTTGGGATTCTATAACTGGGGATTGACTTGGTGGATTTAGAACCACTTCCAACCAGCTTGGAAATTCATAAAATTGGATGGAGAAAGACAGTGGGTAGTGATTCACTCTAAAAAGAATTGGAATAGTTAATACCTCATGCATCATTCTTGAGGAGGGACCATTTATGATGAGCTTCTTGGCAAAGTTGAAGTTGCGTGGAAATCCATGGGCTAGCACAGAGATGGCTGGATATTCTTTGAAGCTCCAGGAGTTTAGGGTTTGAGCTTGATGATATGGCATCATGGGTAGATAAGAGAAAACCTGATTATAGAGATAACTCCTATATCCATCATGGCCCACACCTGTGATCTCAAGTTCATCATCATCTTTTTCTTTCTTTTCTTTTCTATCTCCTTTTGGGGATTCCAATATTTCAATAACTACATTTTGTCCTTGCTCTGGTTCTTCATTTTCTATAGGAGCATCTTCTTCTGTTATGGGGATGTCATGAGGCTCCCCCTTAGCATGGTCATCCACCTGTAGGACTAGTAGCTCCCCCTCAGTTGGGGCATCTTCTAAGGTGAGAACTTCAGGTGTCTCCCCCTCAACTGGAGCATTTTCTAAGATAAGAACTTCAGGTGTCTCCCCCTCAGCTTGAGCTATGTCCTCTTGGCTTTCTTTGTCCAGTTCCTTTTTAGCAGCCATCTTTTTGTCTTCCTCCTTGAGTACTCCTTCATTGATGAGGATGTACTTCTTAACCAATTTTTGTCTTGGTTTTCTAGGCTGAACCACAGCCTTAAGACTTTCTTCAACTTCAGCTCTGTCCTGTTGATCAGCTAGACTATCTGGTGTAGCAGCTTCCTTGCTCGAGGTGTTCAGTCTGGTCTCTACAATCGGTAGAGACTCTACGATCGAAGAGACAGATGGCCTCTTGGACTTATGACTGATTTTGTTCTTCTTCTTCAGCAGCTGTGCTATAGTAGCTCTATCCTCATCTACTTCAGCCTGCTGTTCTTTTCTTCTTAAAATCCTCAGAGTCTCAATATTAGAGGACACTATAGGAATGTCAGTGGTAGACCCTTGAGGTTCTTCTACCACCCTGGTCTTTAGCTTCCTCTTGCCCTTATTTTTTTTGATAAGGGCAGTGGGTTCTCCCTTGCTGGTCTCTTCCTCTTCTTTTGCTGTCTCTTTGACGACTGACATGTTTCCTGGAATCCTTGATTCCTTTAGATCACCAGTTCTTCCACTGGACTCAGTCATCATGCGTACATACTCAGCTGGATTCCTTTTCTAATTCTCAAACAGTTGTTGGGTTATTCGTCTATTTGGATTGATGGACTCTCCTTCATCGTCCCTAATTTTACCACCTAGAGCAGATTGTAAGATGATGCTTATAAATCGCCCGTAGAGCATATTTTGAGATCCCTTTATCTTCTATGAGTTAAGAATCCATTTTTCTATCCATTCCAGCAGTAGAGCTCCATAGTTAAGCTGTATCCCACAGCTTATGGCAGTCATGAGCTTTAGCTGCACCTCATTTATAAAATTGTGCCCAGTACTTTTGCAACATATACACTTTCCAATAATGTCAGCTAGAAATTCGTACCTATGAGGAAACTCCTTTTTCTTGTATCCTTTGACAGTGAGGGATTTCTTGTGATGCTATTTCTTAAGCCCTACATGGAAATCGATGCCATCTAAAAACCAAAATCCCTCGGATTTGAAGCCTAGGGCTAGGTTGATGTTCTCAGCCTTTAGCTTAATTTCCACGTCCTTGACTCTCGTCATGAGGACTTCATTTTCGTATATTCCATTTCTATAAAACTCCTTTATTAACTTTGGGTAGATCCATGTGCTCGTACCCAGAGCGTCTTCGAGACCATCCTTCTTTAATAATGTCAGAATCTTTTGAAATTTGGGTTCGGCAGTTTTAAACTCATCGAAGCATAGTCTGTAGCCAGAGACGACGTTGGAGGCTGCCATTTCTATCGTTGAAGGGAGTATGGTTGTTTGAGCTTTCTTTGGGGTTAGGGTTCCTGGTTGTGGAGAGAAAGAGAGGAGGGATATAAGCTTTTTGAACTTCTGATTACAAAAAAGCGTTTTCAAACTGTACTTGTAACTTCCCTCTCTTTATTTTTTTAGTGGGGCAGGTGTCAAAATCTGCTTGGTTCTACGACTTTAACTTAGGAGGATTGTACTGAATTGCCCTTAGCTCCTTCTGAGCTAATGTGTCCTTAGGGAGGACTACGATCGTTGAGGTAGCCTTTGTGATCATTGAGTTTGCTTTACATTCGTCGAGTCTGAACTACGATCGTCGAGTCTATCCAGCAATCGTCTTGGTTGAACTACAATCGTCGAGTCTGTCCAGCAATCGTCGTGTCTGAACTACGATCGTCGAGTCTGACCGGATCCTTGTGATGAGTTTTTGACCTGGCATTCTTTTAAGGTAGCTCAGGAAGAGCCAACCTCTTGGAGTGAGTCAAGGGTTAGGTTTGTTCCTGAGGCGCTTATCAGAGAGATTGCTTTATTTTGAAACTTATCATTACATGATGCTCCTTTTATTTTGTTGATGGGGTTCTGTTATCGTTGAGTCTGCACTACAATTGTTGAGTCTATGCTACGATCGTTGTCTTTCATGTCACTTCAGCTCTACGATCGTGGACTTCCCTTGATCATGTCTACAATTTTAACCATAGCCTTTGTATCTATATGGTTAGCACATACTAGAGCATATATTTCATGGTTGTAAATTAAGCATTCATAGCTCACTTATTAACTTGTTAAACCTGGATTCATCTAGAGGTTTTGTAAAGACATCAGCAAGTTGATTTTCAGTAGGGATATATTGTAAAGATATAGTTCTATTTTGTACATGATCCCTAATGAAGTGATACCTTATTTCTATATGATTAGTCCGAGAATACATGACAGGATTATGAGTTATTGTTATTGCACTTGTGTTATCATAGTGAATGGGAAATGGATTTAAAATTAAACACATAATTAGCTAGCTAATTTTTCATCCATAGGATCTGAGCACAGCAGCTGCTAGCAGCAATGTATTCAGCTTCTGCAGTTAAAGTAGATACTGAGTTTTGCTTCTTGCTAAACCAGGACACAAGTATGTTTCCTAATAATTAACAGGTGCCACTGGTACTCTTTCTATCTATTTTGCAGCCTACAAAATTAGCATCTGTGTATCCTGTTAGTTCAAATGAGGACTCCATGGGGTACCAAAGCCCCAAGTGAGGTGTACCCTTAAGATACCTGAAAATCCTCTTTACAGCAGTTAAATGTGATTTTTTAGGATTAGCCTGGAATCTAGCACATATGCATGTTGCAAACATTATATCTGGTCTACTGGCAGTTAGATATAGAAGAAAGCCTATCATACCTCTGTATTGAGTTATATCAATACTTTTACCTTTTTCATCTTTGTCAAGCTTGGTTGCAGGAGCAATTGGAGATTTCATGGGAGAGGCTGATTCCATGCCATATTTCTTAAGTAAATTTTGATGTAATTGGATTGGTTTATAAATATTCCTTCATCAGTCTGCTTTACTTGCAGTCCAAGAAAGAAGTTCAGCTCACCCATCATGCTCATTTCAAACTTGCTCTGCATAAGCTTGGAGAATCTCTTTCATAGCTTTTCATCAGTAGAACCAAAAATAATATCATCAATATATATTTGAACCAATAAGACTTTGTCTTTATGCTTTCTAAGGAATAATGTGGTATCTACTTTACTTCTAGTGAATTCATTTTTAATAAAAAAGTTAGTTAGTGTTTCATACCATGCTCTAGGTACTTGTTTAAGACCATATAAGGCTTTGTCTAATCTATAAACATAATTAGAAAGAGATGGATTGATGAAACCTGGAGGTTGCTCTACATAGACTTCTTCTTGAAGTTCACCATTCAGGAATGCACTTTTGACATCCATCTGAAGGACCTTGAATTTCATGTGAGCAGCAAAGGCAAGTAAGATTCTGATGGCTTCTAGTCTGGTAACAGGTGCAAATGTCTCATCGTAGTCAATGCCTTCTTCCTGAGAGTAGCCCTTGGCCACTAGTCTTGCCTTGTTTCTGGTTATTACTCCATCTTCAACCATCTTATTTCTGAAGACCCACTTGGTTCCAATGACAGGATGACTCTTTGGTCTTGGTACCAATCTCCATACTTTGCTTCTTTCAAATTGGTTGAGTTCTTCCTACATGGCTTCTATCCAGCTGGAGTCTTTCATAGCATTCTCTATCTTCTTAGGTTCCATTTGTGACAAGAAGCTTAGATAAAAACATTCATTATGGGTGGCAGCTCTTGTTTTGACTCTTGCACTTGGATCTCCAATGATTAGATCTTGAGTGTGATCTCTTGCCCATCGATTTTCTGTTAAGACATCTGTCCTTATGCCTTCTTGTCTTAGGCCTTCAAGATCTATTTCTTCTTCTTGGTGTGGAGGTTCGTTGTCTGGCATAGCCCTCTCTACGATCTCATTTCTTTGCTCAATGATTTCACTATCTAGCACTACGATCGTAGTGTTGAGCTCGACGGCCTCATTAGTAGTGTCTGAACTGTCGGTCGTAGTGACTTGAAGCACTGTTTTGTCCAAGTCTGTTTCATCAAAGATGATGTGAATCGAGACTTCAACACTCAGTATCTTCTTGTTGAACACTCTCTAGGCCTTGCTGTCTGTGGCATATCCAAGAAAGATTCCTTCGTCTGACTTGGGTTAAAACTTTGTCAACTATTGCTTTCTATTGTTAAGAATATAGCATGCACAGCTGAATACATGAAAGTAGCTGACACTTGGCTTTCTTCCTTTCCACAGTTCGTAGGCTGTCTTCTTGATCGTAGAGTGTATCAGTGATCTATTCTGCGTATAGCATGCAGTGTTGACGGCTTCTGCCCAGAAGTATTCAGGTAGATGGGTTGCTGCTAGTAACGTTCTTCCAACCTCTATCAAAGTTCTGTTCTTTCTCTCAACTACTCTATTTTGTTGAGGAGTTCATGGAGCTGAGAAGTTATGACTGATGCCATTGTCTGTGCAGAACTGGTCCATTTTTGAGAAGTCAGATTCTCTGCCATGATCACTCCTTATAGCCTTGATTTTCTCTCCTTTCTCGTTCATCACAAGCCTGAACATCTTGATCAGTTGGGAGCTAGTTTCATCCTTTGAGGTTAGAAAGAACACCCATGTGAACCTGGTGTAATCGTCGACTATAACCAGTGAGTATCTTTTCCCTATGAGACTTGTAGTTAGAATTGGCACGAATAGATCCATGTGCAGCAACTGCAGGGACTTGTCAATTGAGTTGGCAGTTTTGCTCTTGAATGAACTTCTGGTCTGCTTTCCAAGCTAACAGGCATTGCATGGCCTTTCTTTGACGAAGCTGAACTTGGATAGACATGCAACAAGATCTTTTGAGGCCAGTTTAGACATGCTCTTGAAGTTTAAAAGAGATAATCGTCTATGCCATAGCTAACTTATTTCTTCAGATGCTTTAGCCAGAAAGCATATTGTCTCATCTGAGCTTAGTTGTCCAAGGTTCACTGTGTAGATATTTCCTTCTCTTGTTTCGGTTAGCATTACATCAAATATCTTCAAATCTCTGACTTGGCACTGATTGTTGAGGAATGTTACTTGATGGCCCTTATCACAGAGTTGGCTAATGCTTAGAAGATTATGTTGTAGACCTTCCGCATAGGACACTTTACTGAAGGACACTGCACCATTACCAGCTGAGCCATATCCTCTTGTCTTGCCCGAGCCGTTGTCTCCAAAGATGACTAAGGGACCCTTCTTCTCTCTGTAGTTAGACAGAAGAGCTTTGTTCCCAGTCATGTGCCTTGAGCATCCACTGTCCAGATACCAGGTTATGATCGTGGAGCTCTTTTTCTGTTATAATATTAAACCTTCATTTTGGTACCCATATTTGCATGGGTCCTACTTTGTTAGTACCCTTGGGGACCCAAATCTGTTTAATCTTGGGTCTCACATGCATTGAATTATAATAGCACTTAGCAGCTTTGTGACCAACTTTATTGCACACAAAACATCTAGTATGGTGCATGCCTGTGTGTGTGATAATTCATCCTCCATTTGGACTTTTGTGGTTCTTTAGTCATCCTTCTATTAAACTGATTTTCCTTCTTCCACATATCCTTGGGTCTCATAAAATGTGAGGAGTGTATCTTACCTCTATTGTTCCTTCCTAGTAGGTTCGTAGAGTTGGTTTTATTTGACTCTACTATCCTTAGAGGTTAGTGAGTAGAGAATGGGTTACTCTTCTATTTTCTAAAGCCGAGGCTAGCATGAGATCCTTTACTCCTTGGAGTATGGATGGAAATAGTAGAACAAGGTTGGACTAGTTCCTTCTGTGAGGATTTCACAAATGTAATGCCTCTACTGAAACTTGAAGAATTACTAGTGCTAGTTTCCTTTAACTTTTCCACATATGGCTCTGAGGTGAATCCCCCAAAGCCTAGGCCTGTTCTGTCAGATACACTTCTCTGACTAGAGAGTAAGGAGTCCATGGATGACGATGATTTATTCCATGTAGAGATAGTCTTTTCTAGTTCCTCAATTTTAGAGGTTAGACTGAACTTTCTTTGTGCATTGAGTTCATTTGTTTGTTTTAAGAGTTCATTCTCAGCCTCAAGCTTGGAGAGAGAGTAGTACTTAGAAGGGCTGTTTCCAGTTCTTCTTGAACTTTCTTTTTCTCCTCTTGAAGAAGTGAATGGTCTTCGGACAGAACTCTAAACCATTTCATGTATTGATGCAAATCAAATGTTATGCCATGTAGTGCAGTTCTTAAATCATCAATATCTACATTAGGAGAGTTGAAGTCAAATACCTCATTGATACTTACTTCATGTATGTTGGAGTTTTGTTTGTCCTTTGCATGTTTAGCCATCAGGCACAGATTAGCCACTTGAGGATCTTCATCATCTCCAGATTTAGGAGTTGAGTCATTGTCTGAATCACTCCACGATCCTCCAGCTACAAGGCCTTTGTCTCTCTTCTGAGACCTTTTGTTGCCTTTGTATTCCTTCTTTGGATGTGATTTCTTCTTTAGCTCTTCTCTTAGAGGTTTGTTGTAGTTGGCAATGAAATGGCCAGGCTTCTTGCAGTTGTAGCATAGATCATTCATTTGCTCATGGCTGCTATAGTTGCTGACCTTCTTTGGCTTGTTGGTTTTGCCTTGACGCATGAACCTTTTGAGTCTTTTCACCAGCATTGGAAAGTCCTCGTCATCATCTTCATCATAGTCAGAGTTAATCTCAGTGTTGACCTTGGATGCACTTTCAGTTGCTTTGAGAGCCACACCCTTATCCCTCTTTCTTCCTTTTGATAGGGTTTTAGCTCGTTGAGTCAGCTCCAGTTCGTATGTCAGAAGGTTGCCATATAGTTGTTGAACTGTCATCTCATAAAGATTCTTTGACTCTCTAATAGCAGTGGTTTTGGCATCCCACCTGCTTGGTAGGGCTCTCATGAACTTTATGATTAAATTTTTGTTTGGATAGATCTTCCCATAGGCTCGTAGAGAGTTGAGCAGAACGTTAAATCTCTCATAGGTGGTGTGAGGACCCCAAACTCGGGTACTTAAAACCCGAACTCGGTTCTTCACGATACCATTTCTATGAGCAGAATAATACTAATAATAATAACAATAATATAAAAGATCAACTAAATTTAAATAATTATCAGAGTCTAGCTCCCAAGTACGTAACCTTTAAACATTCATTACAACCCATGATAGATAATATATATCATAATTGTCTTAATATCATCAAACTATTACATAACATAGTAATTCGTTCATTCAGCAACCTTCCCTTTTCCTTTGTTATTAGCAGAGCTCTCTGGTAGTTCACACTAAGCTGAAAACATTTAAATTTAAGCAAGGATGAGCATTTGAGTGCCCAGCAAGTAATAGCAATTATATAAGCTGAAAGAATTTAAATGTTTTCTTTGTACTATTCTTCTACAGCATGTCAATAGTTGTGAAGTATTCTGAACCAATAATAATAACATAACAACTCTCTTTCAAAGTTTTGAAATTTCGTATAGACTATATCTGGGGTATGGTGATATGCCATGAACATTGTTTTAAATTTTCGATAGGGTAAGACAGAAATTCATCTGCAAACCGTCATAACTTACGGGCACAGGGGGTGATCAGCCCGTTATGCCCTGCATTGATCAACACTACATTGCTAGAACGATATTATCGTTCATCCTTTGTCCGCCGGAGCGCATAAAAATTTTCCCGTGTAGGGATGTTCATACCTGTCTGGTTTCTAAATCAAAGATTTTATCTTGTCAACAATAATCTATAATTCAACATATATGTATACGGGTAATTGACAAAGGTATATCAACATGTGATTAAATACAATGATTATCCAAGTGGGGACACTTGTTTAACCATTTCTAGAAATTAATGAACAAAATATATATATCTGAGTTACCATATACTAACATGTTGATATTCAAGGAGCTTATATAATATAAGGTTAATAATCTGTACCATAATAATATAGTTTAGAAACATTCTTACTCACAGCCATTGCATAAAGAAAATGCAAAGGTTAGATACTTGCCTGAAGCGCTGCTTACAACTTGTAATTAAGATCTATCGCTTATCTCACGACCTAACATTAATAAGATCGTTCGTTCGATTAGAACACCATACTATAACACATAACACTGCTTATTGCAGTCAGCACATAACCTAATCATATTAGCACATATGTTTAATAACCATTAAATCACAAATAATAACTTATACTATTAAAATATCTAAGTCCAGATCAATTTCTGAAATATGTCGGTGTACCGACAACTTTATCGGGTATTTATCGAGTCTAAGACTCTATTCTATAACTCAATATCCGTACATATAAGTCATATTATTATTAAATGACTTAATATAATTTTAAAACATTTATTATAATTTATCACGAAATTTCAAACATCGGAATCACATTAAAATGATTTAAATACTAATCAATTCTATTATCATTAATATTTAATTAGTATTAAATTATTAATGAAACCATTTCCAAAATATTAATGTTATTTATAATAACTCAAAATATTTTTAAAGTATTAATATTACCCTTAAATGATTTTTTAAAACATTTAAAATCATTTCTAAATAATTACCATTAGTATTAAGGTATTAATATTCTATTTATCAAAATATTAAAAGTCATTATTCATAACTTAAAATATTTTTAATTCATTTCTATCCCTTTTAAATGATTTTTAAATTAATAAAACTATTTATAAACTATTTATTTAATATAATTATTAAATAAATTTAATATCATTAGTAATAACTTAATAATCATTAATATTTAATTATTAATGAAATTATCCTTTAAATATTAAAAGTTATATTTTATAACTTAAAATATTTTTAAACACTTTATTTTCATTTAAAATAATTTTTAATATAATAAAATCATTTTTAATTAATTAATTCAATTCATTTAGTAAATAAATTAATTACCATTAATATCAATTTATTAATGAAATTTATCACAAAATATTAAAAATCATTAAAAATAACTTAAAAATATTTTCTTATATCATAAAATAATTTTTAATGATTTTTCCAATATTAAAATCATTTTTAAATAATTTATTTAATATTATAATTAAATAAATTAAATACTTTTAATATTTCAAAAATATTAAATATTTATGAAATATATTTAAAATAATTAAAAACTAATTTTCAGAATTTAAAATAATTTTTAATAATTTATTTTGTATTTTTAATAATTAAAAACTATTTTTTTCTATTTATTAATTAATTTTTAGAAAATAGTATATTATCTGTCGCTAAAGACCACCTATAGCGACAGAACCGTCGCTATAGGTGTTCTTGGTGTTCTTCAAGCAAAACCCAGAAATCAAGTCAGAGACCGGGTTAGCTACTTTGAGCGAGAATCGTGCATGGTGTAATGTGTTTCTGGACATGTTGTTGATCAGATCATGTAGTACAAATACAAGAATACACGATCCAACATTAAACATCATCAAATAATGCACAACCAAAGAGATCTAATGGCCTAAATAAGCTGTCAGAGGCTGTTCATCACGTTCTGGGCTGCCCAGAAAAATCTGGTCAATGCCGGTCAACGATCTTGGTGGACTTATTCCGGTTAATCGGTTTACGTCACAAGTGTGCTAGACGTCGGGATATGTAGACAACCCAACATAGTACAAGTTGTGATCATGTATAATGTCTAAACATAATTTAGATGCAAGATCTAAGTAAAATAAAAACTTGTCAGACCACTGCCTAAACTTTCTAGGTTACCCAAAAAGTTAAGCTTAACGGTCAACGAGGTTTGACCAATTACTACGATCGATCTGAGGCTTTATAAGGTTATAAAGTGCTTTGAACTTGTAATACACATGACATACTATAATCTGGATACAAATATTCATTCCAACAACGTTCAAGAAACAAATCAAGGCCGGTCAAAGTGATTTTGTGTTCGGTCAACGAACTTTGACCATGAATAACTTTCGATCTACAGATGCAATGATCATGAACCCACTTGCAGATTACTAACAACATTACAGACTACAACTTCAGACCTTTAAATCACCAAAACAATAAACGAGCACAGATCTACAAGGCCTGACATTCACTGTCAGACAACAAAAACACAAATTTCCAGATTTTTGAAAACACCAATTTCGTGTATTTAAATGTTATGGATCCACTAAATACCAACCCAGATCATCAAAACCTACTACATACAACATGTTCTAACACAAAAATCTAACATCTAACACATCATACATGATCAGATTTCGGTTAGGGCTTTGTACCTCACTTGGACAATTCTTGATTCTGTGCTTATGATTGGTTACTGATATTCGTGGGGCTGATCTTAGGGACTGAAATGCTATAAAAATTCGTTGGTTTTAGTGAGTGAGAGAATTGGTTAAGTGTTGGACAAAATTTAGTGAACAATTGCATTTTCTCTCTCCTTCAATCCTTAAATAGACCACAAGGTGCATGAATTGGCTGATGTAGGTGACTTGTTGTTGTTATTTTGAGCACATTGAATATCTAGGGTTGGTCAACAACCCAAGTTATGGCAAGATTTGCAAGCAAGCTATCTTATAAATAAAAAAAACAAAATCCTAAAATGTTATTTTAGTGACTAACAAAGCAATTAAGGGTATTCTTGACCATGCTTCTTGAATCTAGGGCTTAATCAACATAGCTTATACTTTATGGTTTCCCAAATAATTTCTAAGGTAAAAAAAAAATCAAATTCAGAGTTTAATAAAATTTTAAATATAACTCACTTAATTAAAATTAGGATTTTTAAATAAAAATTAGGGATTTAATTATAAAATTAAGGTCTTCTAATTTCACGATTAGGGTTTACAATTAGTAATTAGGATTTATAATTACTAATTAGGGTTTCTAAATTTATAAATTACGATTTCTAAATATTAATTAGGGTTTTGCTAATTAACATTTAATTCTATAATACATAACCTTAAACATAATATCACAGTTACATAATAATCTTAAACTCATAACTGAGTTTTTAAATTAGGGTTTCTAATTATTTTGGTCCACAAATATTATTTAGGTTTTTGACATTATACACCACAATTGACCAACCATTGTCAGTCTACAAACATACAGTACATATTTATAACATTAAAAAATCAAAATATAACTAATATTATATTATTATTCTTATCCATTGATAAAAATCCAAGATTAGGGTTTGGATTCCATATCTGATTTATTCTTCATATTAAACCTTAATAATTAAGATAAAATAATTAACTTAATAATTTGTACTAAAATTCATATAATAAAATAATTATTATAAATATTCTAAAAATCATTTCATATATTATTTAAATAATATATGACTATATATTCATGGAAAATAATTAATAAAACATTTCTACCATAATTTAATTATTATAAGTATATACTTTATAATAATCAAAAATTCTAAAATAAATTCATTTGTAAATAATTAGGTAATAAATATATTTTTACTTACCACAAAAATACATATACACATAATCTTGTACAAATCCTCATCCTTAATATAAAAAAAAAATTTATACGCAAAATTTCTTATTTATTTATATAGAAAATATCGGGTTGTCACAGGTGGCAGTGACGTTTTCTCCTTGAACATGAGCAAACATTTCATACTGTTGTGTCAGGAGAGATTGTTTGTTTTCTGTTACTTCTTCCATTCCTTCGTGCATGATGAGTAGAGCATCCCAAACCTCCTTCGGTATTTTGTTGTTGACAATATTTTCGAACAGATCATCTTCTAAGGATTGAAACAAGATGTTCTTGGCCTTCTTGTTGAGTTGGACAACTCTCTTCTTGTTGTCAGTCCATTCTTCTTTGACTTTGATTTGTATTCTGTTTGGATCGTCTGTAGTTGGTGCAAGCTTTGTTGGAATATAGGGCCCATTTTGAACAGTATCAAATAGATCTTCATCTATTGAGTCCATGTATGCTTGCATCCGAACTTTCCAGTTTGCAAATTTATCTTTGTTGCACATTGGTTGCTTGCTGCCTCCTCCTGTCCTTGATTCACTTGGTAAGTGTGCCATTGGATTTACTTAAGATTTGTAGGCTATATAATAGAACCTACTCTAATACGAATTGTTAGTTCCCGGAGGCACAATAGTTATTTAGAAGGGGGGATTGAATAGATATTTAAAAATCTTTTCTTTTTACTTTATTAGAGTGATGATGATTGAAACACAGCGGAATTAATATTTATTTTAATATCCCTTAAGATAGTGAGTTAATGAGAGTGAGTCAGATATAGCAGTTATAGCAGATATGTAATAGACACAAACATTTTAAGTGGTTCAGAGAACTTAAAGCTCCTAGTCCACTCTTCTACTCCTCGAGTAGGAAATCCACTAAGTATGTCTTTTACACTTTCTGAATCACACAGATTCCTTCTAGACCAGCAGTCTAGGAACTTCTTAGTTCACTCTTGAACTCTTCAAGTCCAGCAGACATGGCTCTTCACAGTTCGCTTAGAACTCTTCAAGTCCTTCTGACTTGGAACTCTTACTTCAGTTGATTGGTGGTTGTTGAGTTCTTGATTGGTGCTACTCAGTTGCTATTTAAGCACTTGTTTGAAAGAACTGAGTAGCTGAGCAAGCTTTCCTTTTTCATAGATCGTAGAGTTGAGTGTTGAGTGTTCTTGTGCATTTTTTTCAATGCTTGCTTGATTCTATCATCTGCATATGTTTTGCATATATGTGATCTTGAAATCTATCTGTTTGATCCATCCGTTGAAGCATTAAATGCGTTTGACATTTCTGTACTTTGATGGAGACTTTTCTGCACATCTTCTAAAATGCATTCTGGCCCACTGACACAGCAGACTGCTTTCTCACCTAACACCTGAAAAGGTGTTTTCCTCTTACCAATGGTACTTTCCTTAGCTTCTTCAATACGCTTCTTTGTTGCATACTAAGGATATCTTTTGTACCGTTTGAACTGGTGAGGACTTCAACATTTGAAACCCATTCCATATTTGCTGGAATTTGTCTCCAAACACAAGGTAGGGTTTGATGCTTCTGACACAAGGCAAATGATGCTCTACGATCCACATCGTGGTGTCTTGTCACCTTGGTGCTTGATCTGATGCTCTCAAATAAGAGCACTTC
The DNA here is from genome assembly GCA_016801055.1 of Panax notoginseng. Lineage (NCBI taxonomy): Eukaryota > Viridiplantae > Streptophyta > Magnoliopsida > Apiales > Araliaceae > Panax > Panax notoginseng. Next base: position 114,484,522 of record CM029018.1, read on the forward strand.
GATTTCTCTTAAAGACATGCACACTACGATCTTCACTTGCTGACTTTGCAAGCTCTACGTTTCTGAGAGCACACTATGATCTCTGAGTTGGTTCAGCAAACGTAGGGATCACTCTACGATTTCCAAAGAGGCCCATAAGGCAGGCACACTACGATCCTCGAAGCTCTACATTCTGCCTTGGCTTCAGTAATCTTGATCAGCTTGATATACTACGATCTCTTCAAAGCCTATCTATTACATCTCAAGATCAACCTAACAAGTTTGATCTTCTTTTCTATACATTCGATTACATACTGATATACATTAAGAGCTTAGATCAACCTAACAAATTTGATCTATTACGAAGTCCTTAAACAAATATTCCTTGAAGGACTTTACAAATAATCATGAGCATTTATATTGAAACATCAAATCAAAATATGCACTATCCCAACAGGTACTACCATTCACACATACATTCAATTGAAATAACTCAAAAGAGTGAATATGTCTTCTATATATTCCAAAACAATATTACTTTCCTAGGTTCTTTATAACCATTACATATGTTTCTTGTCATAATATCAAATAATTACAACATTAAACCTATACTATTACATAGATAGATCAGTGGTCTGCCTTAGCCTTTCCTTTATCCTTAGAGGATCCTTCGGGTCGTTCAGTCTTAGATGCTTTCATATGGTTCAAGCAAGAGTGAGCATAACCAGCTCAGCAAGTATGAGAATTTCATTTAATCAACAAACTTGAATCATAAGAATTGTATATCTTTAATAACTAAACAATAGTCATGATGTACAATCGATAATTCAAAATAGCACTTCTCTTTTCTTTAAAACATTTCACAATGAACCACATTCATTAAGCATATATTTTTGTCCAAGACCTTGAGCATTTCTTCTTTCTTTGAAAAGGACAACTCGACACTAAGTCTGTAAGTCCGGTATTACTTACGAGCACGTCTAGGTGATCAGCCTATAGTACTCTATGTTGTACAATACTTCTTCTGTAAACGTATTTATGTTTAAGTTTTGGCAACCTCACGTGCCTATCGTTTGACAAAAAAACGTTTGTTTATTCATACTCGGTCTTTCTTTGAAATCAATACCAAAACAGTTTGGCAAAAGATAGCAACTTTGATAACATTTCAATAGATTATAAGAAATCCAATCAATACTTTAAGTCTAGCCGAAGAAAATGGCTTTGACCTTATCATACATCAATTCATGCGTAAGAGACAAGAATCACAAAGCTTGTCCAAAATGAAAATAGATAAGGATTAGAATACTTGCCTTCAGCGTCTTCTACAGATTAAATACTTTTCCTTTTGGGTCTTTAAGGTCTCTACAATACATAATCATGTAACATATCACATTAGGTCATAGTCAAACATGTATGTTATCTAACTTATCTTACCCTTCTTCTCAATCTAATTGTTCATTAGATTGCTAACATTGGTTACAATTTATCGCAATGTTTTACATTCACGTTCAAGTTATGTTTTCTTTAACCTTTAGTTATAATTCCCAACGTTATAATGATCATTGAGGATACTTACTTTAGGTTTGTTAATGTATTACTTCATCACCAATCAATTGCCATTCCTTCCATATTAATAAACCTTTTTCATTATGCCTTGTCTAGTGCTGGCGCTGCGGCGCCAGCTTCCCTATACAACACTGGCGTTGCGGCGTGAGTTTTCAGTGTGACAACCCTAGCCTTGGCGCTGCGACGCCACTCTTAATACTAGTGGTCGCGCTGCGGCGCCTGTAACGCCCCAGAAAATCGAACAATTTGTAAAATAATTTTATAACCTAAATACGTCGGAATATCGTAGTATTTTAGCTACGTGAAGGAATTAAAGTGTTTGAATTTCCAAGACGAAAATTAAAGTTTTTCGATAAATTTTCTGAAAAACACTATTTATTAATTTATGCTCGGGAATTATTTTTGAACTTCCGAGAAATACATAATGATAGAATAACAAGGGAAGATGGATTATGTAATAATAATTTGAGTTTGGAAAACACAGTTTTTCACATGCGGACTTAATTCGAGAACGTTACGGAAAATAAAGCATTACTTAATTAAAGCGATGATCGTATAATAAGTAGGTATTGTACGAGGTAATTAATACGAGTATGATACGAAGTATTATACAAGTATGTATGAATGATGGTATGTCATATATTATGAATGAGTATACAAGTTAGAATACGAGAATAATAAGTAGGGTATACAATATAAGGCTTTAAGCCAAATGAAATGGACTTGTAGGATTGTGTAAGGAGTGTAAAGTCCAATAGGGATTAATGTACAAGTCCAAGTGTAAGTAATGGTAAAGCCCAAGTGTTTTCTAATGAACAAGCTAATTGAACCTAAAGCTAAAAGTAAGGATCCAATGGGTAAGCATGACCTATGGGGCAACCCATGTGGGCCCCATGATCACATGGGTGATCTTGGTGGCCAAGTAAGAGCTGTGATAACCAAGCAAAGGATGTGATGAGCAAGTAAACTTGGTAATTAAGTAATGAATAGTAAAGAGGTTTGAGTAAGGAGGCGGGATTGGTTTATTGACCATTATGCCCTAACCTTGGTTTTCCTATAAATAGATAGCTAGATTGTTCATTTGTTAATTGTTAACTTTCATCCAACAACTTATAACGTATTGGTTAGAGAGAAAAAGCTAGAAAGCTAGAAAAGTTAATTTTCATAGTAGAAAAAAAGAACAGCAAAGCTTGATCATCAAAGGTAATAATCTTAAACCATGATTCTCCCTATCTTCAATTGTTAGAGAAGTGAGTAGTGGTAGAAATGTATGCTATGAAATGGTAAGAATGGCTAATCAAAAGGACTTAAGTCTTAATAAGCCATGAACAAGTAATTCATACTTATTTAAGTTGTGAACTTATGAAGAATTAATAATAACTTATCATGTATATAAGTTAATAAGATATGTATGTTAAGATGTTAGTATGATGGAAAGAATCCATTTGAAGAGATGAACAAATCATATGTAACGAAGTTTTGCCGGAATTCACACGATTAGACGATAATCGTCGAATTCGTGAAATTCTCGGAATGGAAGTTAAATTTTGGCACTAAGCTTGGAAACGTTGGTTTTCTTTGGGAACAAGTCTTATTTGGCATTATAGATTTGCGAACTCGAAAATAACCGAATTTCAACTTAGAACGAAGAAACGAGTGTTGAACGTTCACGAACGTTTATCATTTTTGTTAAAATGAACTAAAAGGTGAATTTGGAGTTATCGAAGTTAAAAATGTAAAGTTCTTGCATGAACACGTAAAGTATGTGATTTATGAGCTAATGGCTTTTGAACGAGCCAACTCGGACTTAAAATGATCAAATTTGGAGTCCGGGATGTTCGTCGTGTAAAACAAAACTGTCAAGAATCTGGTGCACAGAGCTGGCGCTGCAGCGCCAGTCCAAGGGCAAAAGGTGGCGCTGCAGCGCCGGTGTCATGCCCAGAACTAATGAAGAGTCGCGCCGCGGCGCGACCAAATGAACTATGTGTGTCGCCGCAGCGCCATGGTCGGACTCTGGCCACTGCTAACTCGCGCCGCAGCGCGGCTTAAGGAAGGAAAGTTGGCGCCGCAGCGCTAGCCTTAGGGTTTGCATAGTAAAGAAAGATTATGAAGATAAAAAGAAAGACAAATAGTTAGTAATGAAGTACAACCTTAGAGGACTTGAAGTAACATTCTTAAATGATGTTAAAGACCTTAAGTATTACAACTGAAGGTCGACGAAAGATTAATTGAAAGTAAGAACAATGTAAGGTGATAAGCCGGAACCAATAATAAATCTAATACATGATTAGATTGAGAAGAAGGGTGAGATACGTTAGGTGCCATACATATCTAATTATGAAATAATGTGGTATGTGGTTATGTATTATAGAGACTCTAAAGACTTAAAGGGAAAGAGTAATTATATTGTAGCAGACACTGAAGGCAAGTGTTCTAACCCTTGTCTATGTTCAATCTGGACAAGCTTTGTGATTCATGTATTCTTACGCATGAATTAATGTATGATGAAGTCAAAGACAATTCCTTCGGCTAAACTTAAGATGATTTATGGATTTCTTATAATCTATCAAACTGTTGTAAAATTTTGCCAAACTATGTTGGTATGGCTTTCAAAAGAAAATTGAGTATGTTAAACAAATGTTTTGTCGTCTAACGACAGGCACGTGAGGTTGCCAAACCTTAAACGTACATACGTTTAAAGAAAGTAGTGTTGTACAACATAGAGTACTATACGCTGATCACCTAGATGTGCTCGTAAGATATATCAGACTTACGGACTTGGTGTCGGGTTGTCCTTTTCAAAGAAAGTATGAAATACTCAAGGTCTTGGACCGGAATTGATGTTTTAGTGAATGCTATTCATTGTGAAGCGTTTTAAAGAAAAGAGAAGTACTATTTTGAATTATCGATAGTACTTCGTAACTATTGTTCAGTTATTGAAGATATATGATTCTTATATTTCAAGCATACTGTTTAAATGGAATTGTCATACTTGCTGAGCTAGTTATGCTCACTCTTGCTTGAACCATATGAATGCAGCTAAGACCGAACGGACCGAAGGATCTAGTAAAGATAAAAGGAATGCTAAGGAGAACCTATAGAGTTCCTTTGTAATAGTATAGGTGAATGATGTTATTATTTGATATTATGAGAAGGACAAATGTAATGGTTATTAAGAACCCGGGGAATGGTAATATTGTTTTGGAATATATATATATATATATATATATATATATATATATATATATATATATATATATATATATATATATATATATATAAGACATATTCGTATTTTTGAGGATTTTCAATTCAATGTATGTGTGAACTGTAGCACCGTGTAGCACCATATGTCGGGTTGAAAGATACTATTGGTCGTTTTACCGATCAATATATGCGTGCAAGTATACACGATCAACAAGTAATAAAGAGTAAGTAAAGTATCGTTCCCACGGAGAATTAACTAATAAATTTCACCAAGCACTAGTTCATAACCATTTCAGTCTTATTTAAACTAATGATTTAGTATTTTATATTTAAATAGGAAAATTAAATAACCCTAACTATCCCTAGAGTGAGACTAGATATTGAAGACCTGAGATCACAATTTCATCTATTGACTCATTCAAATCCATACATTTCATGTTAAGCCAAACTAATTCCACCGGATTGTTAGTCAAGAACGCGAAAGTAAAGTATAGCCATCTCTCAATGTACCATACCCATATCACATATAATCCATAATTGATAGAATACACATGAACACCCATATTACCTAAACCACTGTATGTCTATGTGATTTACAAATAATTAGGGTTTAAGCCCAAATTCTCAATTGACTATGAGCGATGCCTCGGTATATGTCTATCCTAAGCACAAATCATACATCCCATCACAATATAGAATATATAATCACAAAATATTAAGATCAGATCTAAACCCATACTTCGTCTCTCAAGTCCATATAGGTTATCACAATAATCGATGGCCAATCAACTAAACAAGTAAACATGAATCTTAATAGACAATCCTAAAGAAATCAATAAGGCTAACAATGAAATATATTAGAATAAACTAATCCATAGAATCCATTACAATCTCAAAATAGAGTTTAAATCATAGTTGAATCAAATATATATTCCACATATTGAATAAACATCATCAATACAATTAGGAATGAAAGAATTAACAAGAGTAGGAAATTGGAATGCAAATCTGTTTTCTTGATCCACTATTGAATCGCTAATGCCTTCCAAATGCTTCAAGTCTTCAATATAATCCTCTCTAAAAAGTAACTACACTAATATACACTAATCTATTTATTGAAGAAAGAAAAATAACAGTAGCATTTTTCCCCCAAGGGGTGGTGACTTCGTTTACATAATGATAATATGTCTAATATATAAGCCCTCCTTTGACTCTCCTCTCCGTTACGCAAATTAAAATAAGGTCAGCAGCTTCAGTCAACGTCGCGCGCGGGTACACGTGTCCCCTTTCTAATCACCGCGCGGGCACGCGTCTATAAAATCTGGTCAGTTCGGGTGATCGCGCGGGCGCGCGTGTTTTGGCCTGTGTTGCCGCGCGGCTTCTGCAGTTTTGATTCTATGTTCTGCTGCTGCTACTGATTCTTTGTCATGCCACTCTTCCTTCGTCCATCCTCAGTTGCATATCTCCAATTGTTCCTCGCGTCATGCTTCCATTAGCCTCATACCATCTACCATTGCCAAGCTATGTCATTTCCTGCACGTTTACACCAAAGAAGTTCTCAGTACATGCAATGCAAAATATTACGAAATGCAACTAAAAACACACTAAAATATACTTGAGATGGGCATAGTTCGCGTGAATTGATATCTAATAAGTAGGTATAAAACCCACTAATCAAATACCCCCAAACTTGAACTATTGCTTGCCCTCAAGCAATGCATATAACCTAAAACACTGAAAATGCAACTACATGCTATGTTACTAAATCATGATGCAAACGAGTCTCACATTGTTCTAGTTATAACATAATTTCAGTCCAAAATGCCTTAGCGAATTATCCAGATTTAAGAATACAAATTCAAACCAAATTATAGGCATAATATCATACACTCAGATAATTCATATATGCTATAAAGATGTTGTGTGTGTGTGTGTTGTGTTCACCAAAACTTGATTTAAGCAAAGAATACACATGCTAAACTGCTCAAAAAAGAAAATTACAGTCTAAACATAGACTCACGTATACTGATGCAACAAAGACTGTTCCAACATATCAAAACAAACTAAGGTTCAACAATGGGCTTAACTGCTTTATTGCTACTCACGAGGGTGATTTTCGCTCTTTCCCGCGGTGTTTATTGCTATTTTTTTTCATATGACTGTGCAATGACTCATTCCATTAGGCTACACTGTTTCCCCTTAGCAAGCTTTCAACCAACGACTCCCAGACCATAAAAGACCTTAGGGCGATAGGTGTTAAGATACCCCTACGGACGTACTTACTCAAGTAACCAGGGCCCCGAAATACGACTAGCCACGTTATCGACTTTTTTTTTCTTTTTTTTTTGTTATTTTTTTTTCACATGACTGTGCAATGCCTCATTCTATTAGGCTACACTATTACCCCTTAGCGAGCTTTCAACCAACGACAACCAGACTATAAAAGACCTTAGGGCGCTAGGTGTTAAGACACCCCTACGGGCGTACTTACTCAAGTAACCAGGGCCCCGAAATAAGACTAGTCACGTTATCGACATTTTTTTGTTATTTTTTTCTTCACATGACTGTGCAATGCCTCATTCCATTAGGCTACACTTTTACCCCTTAGCGAGCTTTCAACCAACGACTCCCAGACCATAAAAGACCTTAGGGCGCTAGGTGTTAAGACACCCCTACGGGCGTACTTACTCAAGTAACCAGGGCCCCGAAATAAGACTAGTCACGTTATCAACTATATATATATATATATATATATATATATATATATATATATATATATATATATATATATATATATATAGTACCCAAGTTTTCTCAAAGTTTGGTTGTCAATGTTTTATACCGTCTAAGTCCATTTTCCATATAATTCTCTTTTTACAACCACATTTTCTATCGAGCAATGCAACACATAATTCTTATACCTACAAGTAATTGTGAACATGGCAGTGCAAACCAAAAGCATCCAAACAGCATAATGAATTACATTATGTAAAACATTATATCTAAGTTCATGTTACCCAAAATACTCCACAATCCTTCAAAATTCACTTTCATCATCGGCTAGACAAAATTTCCATAAAGCTAGAATTTGTGAGACATACACGACACATAAAATGCAACGAAACATATTCTAACACAAGTAATAATAACTAAAAACCAAAAAATTTCTGCAAACTAAACATGCACATATACTAACACATAAACATGCCAATTTTAAACTAAACATGCAAAAACTATATACAACTAACTACCCCAATACTCCCAAACTTATAATATTCATTTCCCCAATGAATGAAGGTATAGGGTTAGGGAAACTCCCCTACTGCTCAGCTGCACCACCCTCGTCGGGTGGTGAATCCGGTGGTATATCAGGCGATGGATAAGTTCGAGATATTTTATAGTTGGAAACTGAGAGTGGGCTTCTAACTTTATTGCGCAATTGGTTACCCCTGGAAAGGATCAACATGAACTATTAGACTTTATTTAATTATAACCAATACTTACTGCTAAAAATTTAATTAACTATAATAATAATAAACTAATTAAAGCAGAAATAATTGAACACAAAGGAAGAAAAATGATAGACTCGCAAGATGGGGTGCCTCCCATCAAGCGCTCGATTTATAGTCCGTTAGCTGGACTTTGTGCTTGACATCGCTATCCAATTCCTCTACGATATGCTAAGAACCCTCCATCCATTAGAACTGCTATGTGCGTAGGTAGGTTCCCCATCTTGCGAGTTTGTGAATTGAAACAAACTAGCATATTTCCTGTACATGATGCCCCCAGTTCTATTGCATAGCTAGGTGCTCCGTCCGTTGTATTTGGGAATAAATTTTTGCACTGAGGCAAGAAAGATACAATGAGATTTTCTTCTTCTATTATCTCTTCCACAGTCCACCATGGTTTGTAAGAGGCCTCATAATCGTAGAAATTCTTACTTTGGATGTGACTACCAAGGGAACATGGGTGTGCAAAGGTCACTTAATTTTTCAACTCTAACTGAGAAGGCACTTGGGGTATTATACAAGTCATTTCATGTTCTTCATTTTCTACACCCTCAGTTGTCGCCTCAATGTCCACTCCTTTAAGTTCATTTAGTGGCATGTGCACTTCTGGCTCTCCATCAGTTTCATCGTCCATGTCATAACAAGAATTATTTGGAGTGCGATTGTTCAAGGCTTCGAACATTTGATCCATCTGATTCTGAAGATTTTGAATTGACCTTTCTTGCTCAATCATCTTATCCTCTGTTGATGCTACAAATTTGAACCACAAATCCTCCAATCTTGAATTATCTTGTTCAGTTTCGAAATCCATGTATTATGGACCATTCATTGAGGAGTTAATGAGTTGTTCCATCTATCTGTTAAGATTTTAGCTTGATAACTCCTGACTCATAATCATCTCTTCATGGTCTGCTATGCTTTTTGACATGAATTCCTTCAACTCTGAATTTTTCTCTTGTTGCATTAGAGGTAGATATGAGAAATCCGATGGATATGTTGGACTTGGAACACAGTCTTTGTCTTGATAGTTATAACTCCATTCATAATCTCAGTGATACCCCCAACCTTGATGATAATTGGGATTAGCATAGCTATTGGAGTAATCGTCCCCAAACTGTACTTGTCCAACACTGATGTTGCACTGATGACTCGGATGCTCGCCAGCACAATATTCACATGTAACTGCTATCTCTTGAGTGCGTTGGGCTGCAAGAACATCCAACCTCTCCGAAAGTGTTGAAATTTGTATTGACAATATAGAAAATACATTGAGTCCCTCAGTGCTTATGTTCCTTAGTCGAGTCATATTTGCATAAGGCCATTGATAATCAAAGTCACCCATGATACCTGAAAAGAGAGAAATATAGGAAGAGAATTAAAATAAAATAAATTAAAATAAAATGTTTAAATTAAGACTAATTTGATTGAAATTAATGTTGGCAAAAATTTATTAATCTAATTCCCCGGCAACGGCGCCAAAAACTTTTTGGTCATTTTATCGATCAATATATGTGTGCAAGTATACACGGTCAACAAGTAATGAAGAGTAAGTAAAGTATCGTTCTCACGGAGAATTAACTAATAAATTTCACCAAGCACTAGTCCATAACCATTTCAGTCTTATTTAAACTAATGATTTAATATGTTATATTTAAACATGAAAATTAAATAACCCTAACTATTCCTAGAGTGCGACTAGATATTGAAGACCTGAGATCACAATTTCATCTATTAACTTATTCAAATCCACACATTTCATGTTAAGCCAAACTAATTGTACCGGATTGTTAGTCAAGAATACGAAAGTAAAGTGTAGCCATCTCTCAATGTAACATACCCATATCACATATAATCCACAATTGATAGAATACACATGAACACTCACATTACCTAAACCACTATATGTCTATGTGATTTACAAATAATTAGGGTTTAAGCCCAAATTCTCAATTGACTACGAGTGATGCCTCGATATATGTCTATCCTAAGCACAAATCATACATCCCATCACAATATAGAATATATAATCACAAACTATTAAGATCAGATCTAAACCCATACTTCGTCTCTCAAGTCCATATGTGTAATCACAATAATCAATGGCCAATCAACTAAACAAGTAAACATGAATCTTAATAGACAATCCTATAAAAATCAATAAGGCTAACAATGAAATATATTAGAATAAACTAATCCATAGAATCTATTACAATCTCAGCATAGAGTTTAAATCATAGTTGAATCAAATCTATCATCCACATATTGAATAAACATCATCAATACAATTAGGAATCAAAGAAATAACAAGAGTAGGAAATTAGAGTGCAAATATGTTTTCTTGATCCACTATTGAATCGCTAATGCCTTCCAAATGCTTCAAGTCTTCAATATAATCCTCTCTAGAAAGTAACTACACTAATATACACTAATCTATTTATTGAAGAAAGAAAAATAATAGTAGCACTTTTTTCCCCCAAGGGGTGGTGAATTCGTTTACATAATGATAATATGTCTAATATATAAGCCCTCCTTCGACTCCCCTCTCAGTTACGCCAATTAAAATAAGGGCGGCAGCTAATAAGTAGGTTTTATACCTACTTATCCGATATCTGTTACTTGAATTAGTTGTTTAATCTCATGTTTCTTAGTTACTTTTCATGCATTTTGTGTTCGTTTTGTAGATTATATGCTTGGGAGTTGAAAGTGCAAAGAATTGGTATGAAATCGCAAAGAAAAGCAATCCGGACTTCATTTGGGCTTTCATGTTCATTTCATGTTCTTGGTTTGTAACTTGGATTATATTATAGAGCTTCTTATTAACTTTTTGGAATATATTGAATCATTCCAATCGGAGTTCGGATGCAAGAGTTATGATATTTGTACCAACGGACGTCGAACGTCACTGTTTTGGGTGGTCATTTGCATAGCAGTCACTTCCAGCCCAATTTCGACCTTCATTCGTCTGTTATTTCTAAAATATTAAAGAATGAAAGTTGTAGATCTCGTCGGTATCTTCGATTTGATAGGTTGCAGGCCTTGTAACTCTTCCCGGATCAAAGGTTATGGCCGTTTTCCCAAAGGACGTCAAAGTAAACAATTTTCCTTCACAAAACCGCCGCCGGGGTGGGCATGCAAGCGTCAAAGCAGGCCCCTAGCCCGCTGGGGGTGGTCCCAAAACAAGCCTAGACCCCTGCCGGGGCGGGTATGCCCAGAAAATGTGAATTTTAGTCCAATTTGAGTCCGAGAAAGATTGTTTCGATCCGATTGACACAAGGACTTCCAAGAGGACTTAAAGACATATGAAGAGACTTATAAAAGGAGGAGAATCACAAGGATTGGAGGGGGAGATTAGAGGAGAAATAAGATTCCATTAGATTAGATTAAAGTAAATTAGATCAAAACACTAGTTCTAATTAGATTTGGAGATTGAAGCAACTTGAAGACCATTGAAGATCAAGAGCAGGAGCTTGAGGAAGATGGAGATTTGCTGACAACAGATTTATTCTTTAGTCTACTCTTATTTTTATCTTTTATGTCATTTCAAGTGTGGATTCTTAGTTTTAATTTAATGAACTAATTCTATGTTTGAGATTACAATGGATCTTATTGTGTAGTTTATTTTAATATGCTTCGCTATCAATTATTATGTTCTATTGTGAGGATTGTCTATTATGATTTGGACTTAATTATTTAATTGATTGGCCATCAATTATCGCGATAATCTATATGAACTCGAGAGATGAAGTATTGATTTAGATCTTATCATAATAGCATATGTTCATAATTTTGTTAGTAGCTTAAACTTTATGATTGTTAAGGTAGAGATATGCTTGACACCGCATGTAATCGGATAGAGAACTTATTCTTTAACCTTCTTCAATTGTAATTCACATAGAGATATAGTGGGTTAGTTGATTAAGGTGTTTAACGGATTTCTATCTTAATTGTGGATTGACGTTAATATGGGTATTATGCATCGAGAGGTGGTTTTATCTACTTTAGTGTTCTTGATTAACAATTCAGAATAGAGAATAATTGATGAGAAGTGTGTTAACTTAAATGAAGCAATAAGTGAAGTTGTGATCTTAAATCTCCGTAATCTTAATTTAACTAGTGCAATTTAATAGTAATTTAATTTATATAATTTGAAATTCATTCGTTTAAATAAAATTGAGTTGGTTACGGGTTAGTACTTGGTGATTTTTATTAAATAATTCCTCGTGGGAACGATACTCAAATTATCACTTTATTACTTGTTGACCACAAATACTTGCGTGTTGTTCGTAATTAGATTTTACCCAACAAGTTTTTGGCACAACACGCAAGTATTTGTGGTCAACAAGTAATAAACTGATAAGTTGAGTATCGTTCTCACAGAGAATTAATTAATAAAAATCACCAAGTATTAACTCGTAACCAACTCAATCTTATTTAAACGAATAAATTTTAATTTATAAGTAAACTAATTCTAATTACCACTAGTTAAATTAAGATTATGGAGATTTAAGATTACAACTTCACTTATTGCTGCATTTAGGTTAACACACTTCTCATCAATTATTCTCTATCCCGAATTGTTAATCAAGAACACGAAAGTAGTATTAACCACCTCTCGATGCAGTAATATCGTATTAACGTCAATCCACAATTAAGATAGAAATTCGTTAAACACCTTAATCAACTAACCCACTATATCTCTATGTGAATTACAATTGAAGAAAGTTTAAGAATAAGTTCTCTATCCGATTACATGTGATGTCAAACATATCTCTACCTTAACATTCATCAAGATTAAGGTATTCACAAAATCATGAACACATGCTATCATGATAAGATCTAAATCAATACTTCATCTCTTGAGTTCATATAGATTATCACGGTAATTGATGGCCAATCAATTAAACAATTAAGTCTAAATCATAATAGACAATCCTCACAATAGAACATAATAATTGATAGCGAAACATATTAAAATAAACTCCACAATAAGATCCATTGTAATCTTAAACAAAGAATTAGTTCATTGAATTAAAACTAAGAATCCACACTTGAAATGACATAAAAAGATAAAAATAAGAGTAGAGTAAAGAATAAATCTGTTGTCAGCAAATCTCCATCTTCCTCAAGCTCCTGCTCTTGATCTTCAATGCTCTTCAAGTTGCTTCAATCTCCAAATCTAATTAGAACTAGTGTTTTGATCTAATTTACTCTAATCTAATCTAGTGGAATATTATTTCTCCTCTAATCTCCCCCTCCAATCCTTGTGATTCTCCTCCTTTTATAAGTCTCTTCATATGTCTTTAAGTCCCCTTGAAAGTCCTCTTGGAAGTTCTTGTGTTAATTAGATCGAAACAATCCTTCTCGGACTCAAATAGGACCAAAATTCGCATTTTCTCGCATTTTCTGGGCATACCCCGGCCCTGGCGGGGGTCTAGGCTTGTTTTGGGCCCGCCTCGGTTGGCTAGGGGCCTGCTTTGATGCATGCATGCCCACCCTGGCGGCGGTTTTGTGAAGTAAAATTTTCTGCTCTGACGTCCGTTGGTACAAATGTCATAACTCTTGCATCCGAACTCCGATTGGAATGATTCAATATGTTCCGGAAAGCTAATAAGAAGCTCTGCAATATAATCCAAGTTACAAACCAAGAACATGAAATGAACATGAAAGCCCAAATGAAGTCCGGATTGCTTTTCTTTTGCTTCTTCATGCCAATGTTATGTCATAGCCTACAAAATAACATAAAATGTATGAAAAGTAACTAAGAAACATAGGTTTAAGCAACTAATTCAAGTAATAGATACCGAATAAGTAGGTATAAAACCTACTTATCAGCAGCTTCATTTCCTGTACGTTTACACCAAAGAAGTTCTCAGTACATGCAATGCAAAATATTACGAAATGCAACTAAAACACACTAAAATATACTTGAGATGTGCATAGTTCGCGTGAATTGATATCCAATAAGTAGGTATTGTAAAGCCCCCGAATCCCGGTACTTGAAACCCAAATTCATTGGTTCACGATACCATTTCTATAAGCGGAATAGCACTAATAATAATAACAATAATATAAATATTAAACTTAATTTACATAACTATCAAAGTCTAGCTCCCAAGTATGTAACCTTTAATCATTCCTTACAATACATGATAATAAATATATAACATTATCTTAATAATATTAAACTATTACATAAGATATCATTGAAATCATTCAACAACCTTTCCCTTTCCCTTGTTTCTAGCAGAGCCTTCAGATTATTCACACTTAGCTGAAAATATTTAAATTAAGCAAGGATGAGCATTTGAGTACCCAGCAAGTAATTACAATTATATATATATATATATATATATATATATATATATATATATATATATAAGCTAAAAGAATTTAAATGTTTTCTTTATACTACCCTTCTACAACAAATCAATAGTTGTGAAGTAACCTTAATCGATAATAATAACATAACAACCCTCTTTCAAATTTTTGAAACTACGTATTGACTATAAATAGGGTTAAAGTGACATACTATGAACATTGTTTTCATTTTCGAAAAGGTTAAACAGAGCTTCATCTGTAAACCGTCATAACTTACGGGCACGGGGGTGATCAGCCCGTTGTACCCTGTATTGATCAACACTACATGCAAGAACGAGGGTATCGTTCACTCTGTCTGCCTTGGACGCATAAAAGTTTTCCCGTGTAAGGGATGTTCATACTTGTCGGGGTTCTAAACCAAAGTAATTCGGTTGGATAATAATAAGATTTTATCTTGTTCAACAATAATCTATAATTCAACATATATATATGGGTATTTAACAAAGGTTTATCAACATGTGGTTAAATGTAATGATTATCCAAGTGGAGACACTTGTATAATCATTTATAGAAATTATCGAACAGAATATATATCTGAATTACCATATACTAACATGTTGATAATCAATGAGCGTATATAATATATGGTTAATAATCTGTACAGTAATAATATAATTCTGAAACATTCTTACATGTCCATTGCATAAAGAAAATGCAAAGGTAGGATACTTGCCTGATGCGCTGCTTACAATACGCAACTTAGTTTAATCTTTTATATCACGACCTATCATTAATCAGATCATTCGTTCGATTAGAACAATATACTATAACATATAGTACTGCATTTCACAGTCAGCACATAATCTAATCGCATTATCACACATGTTCAACAGTCATTGCATCACAAATAAACATTAATACAGTCAAAATATCTAAGTCCAGATCAATTTCTGAAATATATCGGTGTACCGACAGCTTTATCGGGTAATTATAGAGTCCAAGATTCTATTCCAACTTTCAATATCCGTAAGTATCGGTCATATTATTTTACTGACTTAATAAACATTTATTAATTTATCATAAATTTTCAAACACTGAAGTCATTATTAAATGATTTAAATATCAAATAATTCTATTATCATTTAATTATTATTAAACTATTAATAATACTTTTATTCATTTACCAATAGTATTAATATTTTCTTCATTTACTAATATTATTAATCATTTAATAATATTTTATTCTTTTACTAATGTTATTACATTTTTAATAACATTTAATCTCGAATATTATTATTTACTTAATAATATTTTAATCATCTAATAATACTTTAATTTAATATTATTAATCTTTTAATAATATTTTAATCTAAGAATAATATTTTAATCTAATATTATTAATCATTTAATAATATTTTAATCATTTATTAATATTTTAAATCAAATATGATTAACCATTTAATAATATTTTAATAAAGTTTTAATCTTAATATTTTTATTTACTTAACAATATTATATTCTAATATTATTAATATCATAATAACATTTTAATAATTTATTAGATCAATAAACAATTTATTTTAATTGTTCACCCTTTATAAAACTATTTATTTAATATCCATAAAAGGTCATAAATAATATTTCTTATTATAAATTACCAAAATGCCCTAAAATAGTCATAATATTATATATTAGGAGTATTCAAACATTAAAATCACATTTTTCTCATTAAAGGCATCATTTAACTTTTTATTTCCTTTTATTCATAACTTAATCATTTTTAGAAAAAATAGCAAACTGATTCTAAAAATTCTCATCTTCTGGATTTTGACAGAATATGAACCTACAAGGATCCCCAAATTTTTTTGGAATTTTAGAAAATGATCTACTATTTTTAAAGTTCCCAAAAGATTCGGATCTTGCATCATATTTCATAAATTGAGTTTTGCTCAGAAAAATCTGAAATTTTCAGGGTATGCTTTCCTAACATATATGAACCTACTGTAAAAATTTCGGAATTTTTCACCGAAATTTTTCAGAGTATACACAGTGAGATATTCGAAGGTAAATATTTAGGAGTCTTTCACGGAAATAGTCATTACGCACAATCTATAACTCGAAACGTGTCCGTTCTTTTTCTTACATATAGATAACTTCTCAAGATACCTCTATTATTTTTCCCAGAATTTTAAAAGACATGCAATTGTCCGAAACAGTCCCTAGAAAAATAGGACAGAAGCTATTTTAGGGTTTTGAACCTTTAACATTCAAAGTGGACTGTTTTGGGGAAAACAGCCCCAAAGGTTTCAAAACTTGCTAGATTTGTGTTTTATCACTTGGGTTTACTAGAATACTCATCTATCTAGCACCCCCCCTTCGACGGATCACAAATCTAAGTTGGAAAACTTGAGTTACACAAGATTTAGTGGAAGAAAAACAAGAGTTTTCACTCTTGGAGAACATATGCTCATATTCTTCCTCTAAGCCTTTGATCTAACACTCAAGATACTTAGTTCCATACATGATGATATGTAGAACTAGGGTAATTTGAGTATTAGACCATAACCCCCATATATGATGAGGTAAAAACCAAAATAGAAGAAGAATAAGAAAGAATGGAAGAGAATCCTCACCTAGTTTTCTTTGCTATACTTCTTGTTCTTCTAAAGTATGATATAAACTTAGGATGCATGAACAATAAACTCCTCTCCCTCTCTAGAATCTGAACTTTTCCTTTCTCTCTTGCTAAGCTTTGTGTTTTGATGGGTTGGGAGAAAATAGAAGAAGAAGAAGAATGGTGGAGTAAAATGAAATGAGATATATATTATGTTGGTGAATTGGAGTGGAATGCTAATATCCTCCATGTTTCTTTTGGTCCTTGGACAAAAGGGTTAGCCTTATCCCTTCCTAATCATGCCTAATCATGACATTAAGGTTACTAAGTGGATATTTTTACCAATGGGAGCATGACACACGTGTCCTTGTGTGTAAAATTTCTACTTATGGAACATGATTAGCTTAATATTCTTGTCTTAAAAAGGCTAATGTGGCCAGCCACATTTATGCCCACTAACTCCTTCATTTAGCTTTTATTTTAATGCATAAATTAGATAAATCAAATGTCTAAAATACCCTTAATCAAGTGGGCTAAGTTTGGGCTTGCATTTTATTTCTTTTGGGCTTTTCCTTTAATTGTTTTGGCCATGTAATAAACATAGTCTAACAATTTTAATATATGTTACCCAAATTATTTATTTAGGGTTTTCATTTCCAATCTTATGAAATTTAATTACTTATACATGTGACTTTAGCTCATAACCTAATTAGGTTTACTAGAAATAGGTTTAAAATTAGTAGTCACTTGAAATAATAAGATTATCCACATAAGTTAGTATACATATTAAATACTAACCATTCCTTATTACCATAACCCTTAGGTTATTTAATTGTCTCACCTAATGTATAATAAGGTTACGAAGCTTTCATTTAGGGTTTAAAATAAAATAAAATTAGTTCCTAAAATTTGTAATTAGAGTTTCACACAGTAGTACAAGGGTTTGTCATATAACACCATAATTGACCAACCCTTATTGGTCCACATATAGAGTACATATTTATAGCACTGAAAAATTAAAATATAATTATTATAATAATTCTAAAAATTACTTCATATATTATATAAATAATATATGATTATATCTTCATGAAAAATAATTAATAAAGCATTTCTACTATAAAATTAATTATGATAAGAATATAATTTATAATGATCAATAATTCTAAAATAAAATTATTTGTAACTATTTATATTTTTATTTATCACATAAATACATATACATATTATCTTGGCACATATTCCCTATATTTAAAATAAATAAAAAATTTATACGCAAAATTTCTAATTTATTTGTATAGAAAATACCGGGTTGTTACAGGTATAAAACCCACTTATCAGATACCAGAATTTAGGGGTGTCACATATTGGTATCAAAGCAGTAGGTTATAATACTTAAGGGGGGAAATTAGAACCTTAAGTCATAACCTTAAGAAAAGTTAAAGAAGTAAAAGATGGAAATTAACCTTTAAAAATGCATTATATATGTTATGTGATTTTATTATTCTACTGACGTGTATTAATCAAACTAAATTATTTTGTTGTAGATGTCACGAGAAAATGAAATGTATAGGGATATACATGTAGTCAGTGAAGAATTGGTGAATCAAATAGAGATTATTCTGAACCCGATAGCAGCAGAGCCTGAAGTAGTAGTTATTGAGTCTGGAGACTCAGAGAACCTAGACCTTATGTATGTGTTCGATGGCATGTCGGAAGAAGAGGTGGAGGTAGCATCCTTTAACCCAGTAGCAATTGCAGCAGAGATGGCTCCGAGGGAGTCAATGATGTCACTGTTCATGACAATATTGGATAGAAATATCTAGTATTGTAAAGAAGTTATGGAGCTAAAAGAAGAGCTCCATGCTGTCTTAGGGGATAAGACAGATATGGAGACTGTGACGCCCCCAAATTCAAGTACTTGAAACCCGAACTCAGTGCTTCACGATACCATTTTTATGAGCGAAATAATACTAATAATAATAACAATAATTTAATATCCAACTTAATTTACATATCAGAGTCTAAATCTCAGGTACGCGTCCTTTAAACATTCATTACATCATAGATAATAAATAACATTGTCTAAATAAACTTTAACTATTACATAGAATATTATAAAACTTAATCGAATAACTTTCCTTTTCCCTTGTTCTTGTCTAAGCCCTCGGGTTGATTATACTTAACTGGAAACATTTAAATTTAAAACAAGAATGATCATTTGATTGCCCAGTAAGTAATATCAACAATAAATATTAGCTGAAAGGATTAAATATTTTCTTTGAATGACACTTCTACAATGAATTAACAATTGTGAAGTAAGCTGAACCAATAATAACAACATATCAATTCTATATCAAATTTTTGAAACTACGTACTGACTATAACTGGAGATCAGTCGATAAACTATGAACATTATTTTTAATTTTTGGTAAAGTTTAGCAAAACTTCATCTGTAAACCGTCATAACTTACAGGCGCAGGGGGTGATAAGCCCTTTATGCCCTATATTGATCAGTACTACATGCAAGAACGATATTATCGTTCATCTTATCCACCTTAGGTGCACACAAGTTTTTCCATGTTTGGAATGTTCATACTTAGTCGAGAATCCAAACCAAAACAATCTAGTTGGATACAATAAAGTTCTATCTTGTTCAAAAATATTTTTAAGTTTATGTCTAGTTGAATCAAATAGCTTAGACGACTTTTAAGTCATCGTATATATACTGGAAATAAATAAGTATGTATCAACATGTGATTAAATACAATGATTATCCAAATGAGGGCACTTGTATAACCATATTTAGAAATTAACGAACATAATAAATATCTGGCGCAATAATAATAAAATTCTAAAATATTCTTACTCATGTCCATTGCATAAATTAAATGCAAAGGTAGGATACTTGACTGAGCTGATGCTTACTATAATGCAACTTAGATTTATCTTTTATATCGAAATCTATCATTAATAAGATCATTCGTTCGATTAGAATAATATATCATATCACATGGTACTGCTATTTGCAATCAACACATAACCTAATCACATTGTCACATAGGTATATTAGTCATTGATTCACAAATAAAAACTTATCTAGTCAAATTATATAAGTCTAGATCAATTTCTGAAATATATCGGTGTACCGACTACTTTCTCGGGTAAATATCATGTGTAAAACTATATTTTGTAGTTCAATATCCATTTAGATAATTTAAATATCCGTCATATTATCGTTCCTAGTCTTAATATAATTTTTAAATAATTATTATAATTTATAATTATTTTTCAAACACTGAAATCATTATTAAATAATTTAAATATTAACTAATTCTATTATCATTAATATTAAATTATTAATGAAACCATTATAAAAATATTAAAGTTACTTATAAAAACTTAAAATATTTTAAAAATATTTTTATTACCCTTAAATGATTTTTAAAACAATCAAAATTATATTTAAATAATTTATCATTAATACTTAAGTATTAATGTATTATTTATCAAAATATTAAAAGTCATTAATTATAACATAAAATATTTTAAATTCATTTATTTCATTTTTAAATCAATAAATCCATTTTTAAACTACAAATTTAACATAATTATTAAATAAAACTAATATCATTAATATTAAATTATTAATAAAATTTACCTTTCAATATTAAAAGTTATATGTTATAACTTAAAATATTTTTAAACTATTTATTTTTATTTAAAATGATTTTTGTAATATTAAAATTATTTTTATTTAATTTATTATACATAATTATTAAATAAATCTAATATCATTAATATTAAATAATTAATAAAATTTGTCTTAAAATATTAAAAGTTATATTTTTTAACTTAAAATATTATTAAATACCTTTTTATCATTTAAAATGATTTTTAATTTAATAAAATCATTTTTAATTATTTTATTTAATACATTTATTAAATAAATAAAATATCAATAATATCCAATTAAATATTAATATTTATGAAAAAAATGTGAAATTATTAAAATTTAATTTTTATAACTTAAAATAATTTTTGGAATTTTTAATAATTAATTTCTATTTATAATTGATTTTTAGAAAATAAATTAATTAAAATTAATAAGTCTGTCGCTAAAGCCTGTGGCGACAGAAACCGTCGCCAAAGGTGTTCTTGAGAAACCTAGACCTTCAAAGTCAGTGATCAAGTAGCTAGGTTTGACCTACAATAATTATTAATCTGTGATGTTTTTGGGCATGTTCTTGGTCCGATCTTGTAGTACTAGTGTAACAATACACGATCCAGCCATTAACAGGTTCATATCATAACACACACGCAAGATTTAGAGTTTTGAAATCACTGTCAAACATGTTCATCATATTTCTGGGCTGCCTAGAAAATCTGGTCATGGCCGGTCAACGCTTTTCATGGCCTTATAATATGAAATTTGTTCATGTTATGGGTGGTCTATACGTCGGGCCTTAAAGAACAACTAACAGGGTTCATGATTTAAACAGTTTTGAAGTCTAAACATCATAATCCAGAAAGATCTAAGCCGATGAAAAAGTTGTCAGATCTGTTCTTCATTTTTTTGGGTTACCCAGAAATGAAGAACAGTTCGTGCAAGCATTTTTGGGCTCCGACAACATGCAATCCTGATGATGGTTTTCTGAATTAAGACTTGCAGTGTGTAGACAACATGTAAGGTAATAGGTCCATTATATAATAACAGTATAAACACAACAGAATCAACCGATCAAAGCCGGTCAAACTATGTCAGAGATCACGATCTTGAGTTTTATGGGTTACCCAGAAAACACAAGCTGTGATCGTCTGGCCTAGTTTGACCAGCCACTGTAATCAACATGTTTGATGATTAGGAGTTAAATTAGCATGAATCTACAGTCCATATACTAAAATACAAACTACCTACAACTACAAACATAAATCAACAACATAATGAAAGATCTGGGGTCACAAACTTACGGTCAGACAGTTCCTGGATTTTCTGGGTAACCAAGAAACCCAAGCAGTGTCATGGTGCCACTTTCAAGCTCATTTAATAAAGGGATCTGGTCATTAGTAAAGTGTTCTTATGGTTGAAGTATGTAGTACACATGACAAGGAACACATGGTTATCAACATATCAGCTCAAAAATAACAAGATCATAATTTATGATTCGGTTAAAGGCTGTCAAAAAACTTGTCCATACAATTTTTGGGTTTTTCAGATTTTAGAAAGTCATGGTCGGTCAACGACCTTTGACCATTAATATCTTTCACTCTACAACAGATCTGACTCTGAATCAAGTTCCAGATCCAAGCTCTCATAGCAGACTACAACAACAAACTTTCAAAACACTAAAATCATCAACGATCACTAAGATCTGAGGTCTGACATTCATTTTCAGACAATAAAAATAAAATTTTCTAGATTTTTAAAAACTTCAAATTCGAGCCTCTAGATGTTATAGATCTAACATCTAGCAACCCAGATCATTAATATATACTACATACAACATGTTTTAACACAAAATCATAACATTTAACATGGCCTTTAAGATCAGATTTCAAATTAGGTTTTTACCTTTCTATGAACAAGTTCTTGATTCTTGGCTATTGATCTGTTAATGGAAGTCGTGGGGCTTGATTTAAGGACTGATACACTACTGATTTTTGTGGGTGAGTAGAAAGAGAGTCTTGGTTATGTGTTTGGAAATAATGAGCTAGCTTTTGGACAATCTCTCTCTTGATCCTTATATAAACTAGTATACAATGTATGTGGATGTGTAATGGCTGAGAGCTGCTGTTTTTCTTAGCTCCTAGCTAGACTAGGTTAGTGACTTGCCAAGATTTTGCTAGCAATAATTCCAAGAATGAGACAAAAGGGGTATTGTGGTCATTAGTCATGAAATCTTAATGGCAAGCTTGTCAATTGTCCCAACCCTTAGGGTTTGACCCTTATGGTTTACACAAAAAAAAAAACCTTTTCTAGGATTTTGAAGTTAGATTTAAAAACGAAAATTTAGTTTCTTAATTTCCAAATTAGGATTCCTTAATTAACATAGGTTTTCTAATTATATTAGACTTGAAATTAAGTTCAATAATTCACTAATTAGCAATTAGGATTTTCCATTTAAAAATTAGGGTTTCAAATATAGAAATTAGGGTTTATAAATAATAATTAGGGTTTTCAAAAATTAGGATTTCCCTAATTAAGATTAATATTTATAAATCCGGTCGTTAATCACATTATCACGATTACATAACCATCTTGTACTCTAATTTTAGTTTCAAATTAGGGTTTAGCACAGTAATACCAGGTTTTCTACTGTTTCTCTATAATTGACCAGTTATTATCAATACATACATACAGTATATATTTATAACACTAAAAATAATATTATATTTAATATAATATTATTATTCCCATTCATAGCTAAAAAATCTAAAATTAGAGTTTGGATTCCATATCTGATTTATCTCTCATATATAACATTATTAATTAAGTTAAAATAATTAACTTAATATTCTGAACTAAAATTCATATAATAAAATAATAATTCTAACAATCATTTCATATATTATTTAAATAATATAAAAATCATGTTTTCATAGAAAATAAATAATAAAGACATTTCTACTATAAAATTAATTATTATAAGAATATACTTTATAATGATCAATAATTTTAAAATAAAATTATTTGAAAATTTTCATGTAATAAATAAATTTTATTTATCACATATATACATACACATTACTTGGCACATATTTCCTCTTTTAAAATAAAATAAAAAATTTAGATGCAAAATTTCTTATTTATTTATATAGAAAATATTGGGTTATTACATTCACCCTCCCTTATAAAGATTCCGTCCTCGGAATCACCGTTTTAAAACTTATACATACAAAGGTACATAGCATACACAATCATTGCAAGTAGATCTCGATCATATTTGATCGAACTAAACTTTAACTATTCAACATAAATCTTGTCTATCAGATTAAACGGAAATTTGATTTCTAAAAGAACTCAAATTCCTCCCTCAAAAATTTTTTATAAAATAATTTGCTATATATAGGAAAATCATATATATACAAAAATAAAAGTTATTCGAATAATACCTGGAGTTCCATTCCCAGCTGCCACAGTATCCTGGACCGTCATGTTGAAAACTCTCGCGATTGCTTTTATTGGTTTGTTGGTTGAAGTCAGTCCTGTGATCACCATAGTCCCGCTGTCTTTCCCCGTGGTTACACTTCCTTCCTCCATTCTTCTTTTTGGACAATCCTTCACCTTATGCTCCATAGACCTACACAGAAAACACCCATTGTTCATCCATGGGTTGTGGCAGTTGGGAGAAATATGGCCATCATGCCCGCACTTGTAACATACAAACTTACCCTTCAGACACTCACCAGAGTGATTCTTCCCACAGTTCCCACACTAAACTACTTACTTCTTCACACCTTCCCGCTTCACCTGAATGTTCCCAAAATTATTCCCCTTTCTTTTCACGTTTCCACTCCTACTCCCACTACTACTTTCCACCTTCACAGCTCCTTCAACCTTGCCTTTGTTCCTCTTCTCCTTGTTATAGAGGCTCATGGCCTCACTTCCCTCCTCAGCTATAATAGCCTTTTCCATGAGTGCTACAAAAGTTCTTATTTGCAACACTTCCACCTTATTGTAGAGCCAGTGTTTTAATCCCAGCTCAAACCTTCTTGTCTTCCTAGCATCCGTATCCACCTAGTGTGGAGCAAACCTAGCTAATTCATTGAATTTTGCGGCATATTTCGCAACAGTCATGTTATCCTGCTTTAACTTCAGAAATTTCACCTCCATCCTAGCCTGGATGCTAACTGAGAGATAGTTTTCAAAAAAAAAAAGTCTTAAACCTAGCCCAAGTTACCATACCTTCTCCTGCCCTCGATTGATTTTCTTCCCACCAAAAGTTTGCCTCCCCTTTAATTTCATCATATAGGTGGCAAAAGCGGTCTTTTGCCCCTCATCTACCTTAGTAATTACAAATGCCTTTTCTATCTCATTAACCCATATATGGGCTTCTATAGGGTCAGTTGCTCCTCTGAATTCTGGTGGTCCTACTGCTTTGAAGTCTTTAAAATTTGCCAAGCGATTGTCTGGCTGGTTCCCTGCGACTGGTATTCCCTGCTGCATAGCCTGAGCTACTATGTTTGCAAAGTTTTATATCGAGTTTGGTTGTTGTCCCCCAGCGTTGTTGACAGATTCTTCTGCCCTTTGATTTCGTGTTTTATGTCTTGGCGACATTATCTGATAAAATCATAAATTTAACTTACATTCTAAACCTTATTGTATAAGTTTAACATGTAATACGAAGTTTTATACAAAACTTATTCCATTAATCAAACATAGATTCATATTCATTCAACTAAGTCATAGCACTTTACATATCATAACCCATACTGTTATCCCTTTGTGACCACAAAAGTCAGAATTTACTACTATAACTTATACAAAATTTGAGAATATTACATTACACAAACACATTATCAAACATATATAATCAACTACTAATCCTAATTATTTCCTACACCTTTTTCCTGATTCTGGACAACCTTTCGGCCAATGACCTTCCAACCCACAATTAAAACATGCTCTTTGCTTAAAGTCGGGACAATGAGGAAAGGTATGTCCCTCATGGTCGCAAATATAACATATCTTTTTCCCTTGGTTCTTATCAGGATTTCCTAAGTCACGGTCTTTCATCTTTCTTTTCCCCTTCTTGCTTGGAGTCGCACACGATTTGTTACTTCTGGCTCCCATTTGATCAATTTAGATTTTAGGCTTATCTTGTTCTTCCATAGTTTCTATTAACACCTTTTATAATTGGTTATTTAGTAGCTCTCTATTTCCCACAGCTTTTCTAGATAAGAAACCTTGTTCTTCAGATTTTGCACCTCCGTTGAAGCTTAATCAGCTCCAACTTTAGTGTCTGAATCACTTTTTGTCAGTTCTATTATTTTTGGATCTGGTACTACGTTTTCTAATACCACCACCTTATCAAGGTTGCTTACACTGTGAGCCTCTATTTCGGCTATTGGTTTTGATATTGGCTCATTCTTCATGATCTGAGGGTATCCTAATTATTTTCTACCTGACATCTACACACAAATTATCCCAATTAGCATATAGTATATATACACAACAAACAATCGTTTTATAAAAGTTATCTTTTATTTTATTTAACGATGAATTTATTCAATTCATCTCCTTTTAAACTCTATATGAGTTATTTATATTTTCAACGTCTCCCTCTATCCTAAAGGTTATAGCCTAAGGTCTGTCCCACCTAAGGTTTCTAACTCTAAGCTTGGATACCAACCTGTGATGCCCCCAAATTCAGGTACTTAAAACCCGAACTCAGTGCTTCATGATACCATTTCTATGAGCGGAATAATACTAATAATAATAACAATAATTTAAATATCAAACTTAATTTACATATCAGAGTCTAAATCCCAGGTACGCGTCCTTTAAACATTCATTACATCATAGATAATAAATAACATTGTCTAAATAAACTTTAACTATTACATAGAATATTATAAAACTTAATCGAACAGCTTTCCTTTTCCCTTGTTCTTGTCTGAGCCCTCGGGTTGATCATACTTAACTGGAAACATTTAAATTTAAAGCAAGAATGATCATTTGATTGCCCAGCAAGTAATATCAACAATAAATATTAGCTGAAAGGATTAAATATTTTCTTTGAATGACACTTCTACAATGAATTAATAATTGTTAAGTAAGCTGAACCAATAATAACAACATATCAATTCTATATCAAATTTTTGAAACTATGTACTGACTATAACTGGAGATCAGTCGATAGACTATGAACATTATTTTCAATTTTTGATAAAGTTTAACAGAACTTCATCTACAAACCGTCATAACTTACATGCACAGGGGGTGATCAGCCCGTTATGCCCTGTATTGATCAATACTACATGCAAGAACAATATTATCGTTCATCTTATCCACCTTAGGTGCACATAAGTTTTTTCATGTTCGAGATGTTCATACTTAGTCGAGAATCTAAACCAAAACAATCTAGTTGGATACAATAAAGTTCTATCTTATTCAACAATATTTTTAAGTTTATGTGTAGCTGAATCAAATAGCTTAGACGACTTTTAACTCATCGTATATATACTGGAAATAAATAAGTATGTATCAACATGTGATTAAATACAATGATTATCTAAGTGAGGACACTTGTATAACCATATTTAGAAATTAACGAACATAATAAATATCTGGCGCAATAATAATAAAATTCTAAAATATTCTTACTCATGTCCATTGCATAAATTAAATGCAAAGGTAGGATACTTGAGTGAGCTGCTGCCTACAATAACGCAACTTAGATTTATCTTTTATATCGAAATCTATCATTAATAAGATCATTCGTTCGATTAGAATAATATATCATATCACATGGTACTGCTATTTGCAATCAACACATAACCTAATCACATTGTCACATAGGTATATTAGTCATTGATTCACAAATAAATACTTATCTAGTCAAATTATATAAGTCTAGATCAATTTCTGAAACATATCGGTGTACCGACGACTTTCTCGGGTAAATAGCGAGTGTAAAACTCTATTTTGTAGTTCAATATCCGTTTAGATAATTTAAATATCCGTCATATTATCGTTCATAGCCTTATAATAATTTTTAAATAATTATTATAATTTATAATTATTTTTCAAACACTGAAATCATTATTAAATGATTTAAATATTAACTAATTCTATTATCATTAATATTAAATTATTAATGAAACCATTATAAAAATATTAAAGTTATTTATAATAACTCAAAATATTTTTAAAATATTTTTATTACCCTTAAATGATTTTTAAAACAATTAAAATTATATTTAAATAATTTATCATTAATACTTAAGTATTAATGTATTATTTATCAAAATATTAAAAATTATTAATTATAACTTAAAATATTTTAAATTCATTTATTTCATTTTTAAATAATTTTTAAATCAATAAAACCATTTTTAAACTACTAATTTAGCATAATTATTAAATAAAACTAATATCATTAATATTAAATTATTAATAAAATTTACCTTTAAATATTAAAAGTTATAAGTTATAACTTAAAATATTTTTAAACTAATTTAAAATGATTTTAATAATATTAAAATCATTTTTAATTAATTTATTGTATATAATTATTAAATAAATCTAATATCATTAATATTAAATAATTAATGAAATTTGTCTTAAAATATTAAAAGTTATATTTTATAACTTAAAATATTATTAAATACCTTTTTATCATTTAAAATAATTTGTAATATAATAAATAATTTTTAATTATTTCATTAAATGCATTTATTAAATAAATAAAATATCAATAATATCCAATTAAATATTAATATTTATGAAGAATATGTCAAATTATTAAAAATTAATTTTTATAACTTAAAATAATTTTTAAGACTATTTTTGGAATTTTTAATAATTAGTTTCTATTTATAATTGATTTTTAGAAAATAAATTAATTAAAATTAATGTGACACCCAAAATCCAAGTTACCTGACTCCCGAATTTGGTGCTCTCGCCGGATTAGTCTCCCACCAGTAATTGGCTTCTCCTTTTATCAGAAATGTTGCAAAAGTTGTCTTTTGCTCTTCTGCCATATGTGCAATAATGAATGCTTTCTCCATCTCTTTCACCCAAGTTTGGGTTTTAATCGGATCGGTGGTTCCTTTGAATTCTGGCTGTCCAACCGCTTTAAAGTCTTTGAAATTAGCCAATCTATCAGCTGGCTGTTCTCTCGCTCTTCCTCTTGCTGCTGGAGCTCTATTCCCCATAGCTTCGACTAGCATGTTTACGAAATTCGGCATTGGGTCCGCTTGACCTCCTTCGTTATTCACTGACTGTTCTTCTCGTTGATTTCGATTTTGTCGTCTAGGCGACATGATCTGATTTAAATAAAAATCTTATATTAATTCTCTTTCTCTACACAGATTCCTAATACAATAAGAATTCAACACATAGTTCTCATATAATCACATATTTATTCAAATAGCACATAGTACAATTAGTACTTAACACATATTACTATCCCTTTTTAAATCATATCAGGATTACCAACACAACTTTACACAAAAAGTTGTAATTCTACATTCACACATAGTTATTCCCAGTTCATCAAACTTACCATACTTATGAGTTCAGGAACTTGCCACAATCACATGAGTGTATGAACTTATCCTAGTCAGACCTTTGGCGTCCATTCGCTGAGAGGTTCAAAACATTTCATATAATTATGAGTCATTAACTTACCATAAGTATGAGTTTTAAGAACACACAAATTAATCTTAATCTTATATTCATATAGAAAATAAAGATTTCATTCATACAAACATATTTATATTTACATATGTTCACACATCGTTTTCGATATTACAACACTTAATATCATAATCTTCTACCAAAAGATACTAACGCTCAAACTTAAGCTATCTACCGTCTACTCCCTTCACCGGTCTTCTTCTTGTTGGGACACTTGTTGAATCCGTGACCCGTTCTCCCACATGAATAACACTTTCTCATATTCGGCTTAGGACAATGCAAAGAAATATGTCCTTCCTGCTTACAGTTGAAGCACACGTTCTTCCACATCATGCATTCTCATGCGTGAATCTTTCCACACTTGCTACATGCTTGCTTCTTCTTCGAGTTTGACTTTTCAGAATTCGGATTGTCGTTGTCCCTCTTTCGCTTATTCTAATCTTTCTGCTGCTTGATTGTTTCTTCAGACGATCCACCACCTTCAGTCTTCATCCTTTCCACCTGCGCCTTCAGCTCGTTCCGTTCTTCAGTCATTTCGCGTAACGCTCGCTCCGTCTTCCACAACTCCTCTAAGAGAAATACTTTACTCTGGAGTTCCTGGACTTCTGCAGATAGTTGATCTTATTCTCCAACTTTGATCTTATTCTTTTTCTCCACCTCAGCTTCTTCGGACTCTGCCTCATCATCACCACTCAGATACATCTCGGGATAATCGTCATGATCGCTCCCCAGATTGACCATAGGTTCATCTTCTCACACCTTCTCAACTGATTCGCTTTGCGATGGCACCTCGGCTACTGGCACTGGTGCAACGGCTGCTAGCATCTCTGCACTCATTTGATCTTCTCCAGACATCCTATAATCAGTTTAAACAACTTGATTAGTGCTTCACCAGTACAACATTCTCACACTATGTGTCCAAATATCTCATTATTGATGCACTTCGGTAATCCCTCACTTAGAACTCTAAATGAGTTTTCTCTATCTGGCTTATGGTTATAATCCAAGGGTTTTCCCCACCCCACTTAAGGTTTATAACCTACAGCTTTGATACCAACATGTGACACCCCCAAATCCGGGTTACCTGACCCTCGAGTTTGGTGCTCACGATCCACAACATAATAACATCTAACTACCCCTTCATATAGAAATAGTAATACATAAGTCATTAACAGAGATTGTTAATACTTTAATCCCACGTTCTCTAACCTTAACCTTACAAACATACCCTTTAGATATACAAAAAGAGTTTACAATACAACATAATAAATATGCTAATCATATCTAATTTATCACTATGCCTTTGCCTTTATTCTTCTTCACAGCACCTTCTGTAACTTCGTCCCTAACTGAAAAGTTTTATATATAGCAAGGGTGAGCAACAAGTTTGCCCCACAAGTTAAATCATACAATAAATGTATAAGAATCAATAACAAGTCTTCTCGCCTTCTATGCAACGTAATAATCAGATAATGAAAGAATACAACGCTTCCAAGGTTTTCTACGATATTCAAATGAATAATTAAGAATTAATTCTACGAAATAGCAAAGTGGAATGTTTTCCAGATTTATGCTGAGTGATCCATTGGATCTTGAACTTCTCTTCTCGGGTATATATTAAAGTTTTACTTTGACATATACGCAGGTGTATCAGATAACCATAAAGATTAAATCATAGCCCTCTGCAAGTACTTAGAGCCGGTCAACTCCTTGTACCCTATATTATGCATAATACTAAGTCGCACGTAATGATCGAATTTTCGACCAATAAAATGTTCCCTTTATATAAAAGGTTTTTCTTCTCAGTCTCAGAATCAAGATTTGATTTAACAACGAAATTCAATGATTTCAATATCTAATCACTTCAATTCTCTTCTCTTCTCAAACCTTTCAAGTTTCCTTTTTCGATCTAGCCGATACAACTGGCATTGATCTATCAATAATAATTAAATTATCTTCTCTTCTTTTCTCAAACCTATCAAGTTCTAACAAATGTTCGTCTAGCCAGAACGATTAGCTAAGACATTCTTCAACATAATTCGACAATAAACAGGAATTATCTGTACTGTCAATATTAGGTTCTACAGATATGAATATCCTGTTAGGTTTGTAATATTCATGAACGCAATCAAATTGCACAAAGTAAGCGGAAACGTGATAAAAAAGAGTTTTAAAATTTTACAAATCATATACTCGGATCATCCTTTATGCACAATTATTAATTAAACGAAAAAGAAAGAACAAGAATTATACACTTGAAGATTCGAGCTTCCTCAGGTACAAGTTCACCTCCAATCTTTTTCGCGTTCATCTTGAATCCACCGGGTTTGGTTCCTTCCTTTGATTAACGTTAGCCACCCAAGTAATTGGCCTCTAGAGGTGATCCACAAAGGAAGAAGAAAGATCCAAGAAGATGGGTGTTTGGAAAAACTCTAATTTTTCTATCTCTCATAGAAAAAGAGCGTAGTCTCCAACAATTGGAATCATCTGTTGTGAAAAAGTCAGCAACAACTCTGTCACCCATAATAAGACTCCTCTTATTTATAGATGTAGGCAACCCTCCTTAACAGTTAAGGAATTATATTTTATTTAATTAATTAAAATCATTTAATTAATTAGCTTTCTAATCTTATTAGGAATAAATGAGAGTATTTTTATTAATTAATTCCCAAACTCCTTTAGGAATTAAATAATAATAATAGTAATAATAATAATAAGACTCATCTTATTAATTTATATTTAATATTTTTAAAATATTAAATAATAAATATTAAGCTATTTAATTTATTCTATCACCATAGATTAAATTAAATATACTTAACTTATTAATACAATTATGCCATTTGCTTCTTAAATAATTATTCTTCCTTTTATGGTGTGACTCTTTAGGTTCTCCATATTAAATCGGTTGTGAATAAATCAATTAGAACAATTTTAATCTAATTTAAATAAATAAATTAAATTATTAATTTATTTAAATAAATAATATTTATTCTACAATAGGGATAAGCCTCCCTAGCGATCAACGACTTTCCAGATAATATAGATTTTAACATTAATCATAAAAGACCCTTTTGAGTAAATAGTTACCATACAATTCAATCCTTCCACCATACAATGTCCTAATTAAATATAAGACATGAAATCAATGTCAAGTCTTATTTTATTTAATTATATGTATTTTGACTCTTAAATGTACAACTCTAAATAATGCAAATTAGAAACTCCTTTCTAATTTCATTCTGCCTTAGCCAAAGACTACTGTGTTGTCATTTATCGAATCACATATGACATTTCTCTTCTTTTACTAGAAGCAGTGGATTCTTTATTGATCATACATTATCTCCATATACGACTTATTATACCCAAGCATACCCTTTGATATACCCTAAGGGTCTTAAGGAATAAGTCAAAGTATAACTTATCATACACAAGATACTATGGTGATCTCAAGTCTAAGGATCACTTGTACTACTATCACTACAGGAATTTCTATTAAACAGGTAAGTAAAACTCCATTAAGCATTCCTTAGCGAGCCACGTTCAGTGAACTTATTCTCTAATAAGCACCTACATACTTGCTTTAGTGTCTCCACACAAATGATCATGAGATCAATCATTCTCATCCAATGAACAAGCAACATATGTACCAATATATCCGGATTCACTAATCCCCAATTTAGTAATCCAACGATTGGGAACTATTTTAGTTTTAAGCTTTCTAAGAATTTAGATCTCATTAGAATGATCATCATCATTATTCTAAAAGCATTGTTTAAAACTATGAGTTTATCACATATTATAAAGAAGCATCATGTAGATAATTAAAAGTCTGTAATAAATTAATACTTTTTTATTAATAAATAAATAAGATTGTTACAAAGTATATGTTTTATCATCAAACATGATTGGCTTGTGTGTATACTACTTTCAATCTCCCACTTGCACTAAAGCCAATCATCATGGTATCTCATATTCTTCTTCTCTAAGTGACGATTATCCTGCTATTGGATAAGCTTCAGTAAATGGATATGTAATGTTGTTCTTGAGAGTCCACTATCTCTATAGTGATTTTCCATCTTTTAATGATTCTTATAATCAAGTGAAAGTGTCACAACACATGTTTAGATCCAAGATGAGACTTAGGAACTATTCCTAGTTCTGTAATGAACCTTTCATCCAAACAATCAACTTGTAGCTTCATTTACAACTATATACTTTGTCTTTATCACTAAACCAGCAACTCTTTGTTATTTGAAACCTTTCCAATTCACTGCATAGTTATCTTCTCCAGAATATGACCGATCATCATCAGGTCTCGTATATTTCATTGCATACATGATTGTCACTCATGCGATCTCTCTTTTTAGGAGTCCATGGGGACTATTAAGAGAGATACACTCCATGTCTCATCAACATGAGACTTTTCTTGGAGTTTGCCATGCTAAACGACTTTAGCATCAAATAAATATACGTTCCTTGGGTTAAGTCGAGCATCCTCTTAAATCTATCTATATAGATTTGTATCCCCAATTAAGATACTCTTTCCAAATCATTCGTGGAGGAATGTTTAGACAACTTTATCTTTACTGATTGTAGCATTGGCATGTCATTCCTTATCCGTAATATATCAACATATAATACTAGGAATGTCACGACGCTCCCACTGACCCTTTTATACACACTAGGTTCATTCTTGTTTTTGATAAAATCAAACTCTTTTGATTGTCTCATCAAAATGAATGTTCCATATTTGAGAAGCTTGCTTCAATCCATTTCTCTGAGTGTTTACAACTCTTACTTCATTGTATTTAACTGGATCATCATCTTTTATGATGTGTACCTCATCATCATCATCTATGATTAATCCATACCTCCTAGGTATCTTCGGTACTATTCCAGATTTACGATTCGGTTGTGGTACAATAGGTCAATCTACAAGTTCCTCTTATTTGACTTATAATATTTTGTGGTTCTTGAACTCTTCAAGATTCTATTATCCTCCCACTATCCCCTTCAATGATAAACACCTTTATCTTAGAAGGTAACATGTTTCACAACAAACACCTTTTGCTAAGTAGGATTATAGAACATATACCCTAAATTTACTTTAGGATGTCCCACAAATCTGTACTTGTCAAATTTTGTCCCAAGCTTATCCTTTGAAACCTTTTCACATAAGTTGGACAACCTTTTATCTTAACATACTTTAGATTAGGAATCCTCCATGTCCATAACTTTTATGGAGTCTTGGGGCTGGATTTTGAGGTTACCTTTTCGTAGATATACAACTATTTCTTGGACATTATCCCAAAAGGATATTGGAATGTCAGTAAAATCATTATGGACCTCACCATGTCCAACAAGGTATAATTTTTCCTTTCAGATACATCAATCAATTATTGTGTATCAGGAGGAATCCATTATGAGAAAATAGTTTGAGATGATCTAGAAACTCATTGCACAAGTATTCATTCCTTGATTCGATCAAAGAATCCTAATACTTCGCCAATTTGTTTTACTTCTGAATTCTTTGAACCATTCAAATAATTCACACTTGTATTTCAATAAATACACACATTCTACTCTTTGAATGATCATATCCTTTTCTTATACTAGTTTGTTCAATTTGCAAAATAATTTTTCACGTAAGTCAAGTACACAAAATCTATTAAGTAATATTTCAGTTCTATACAAAATATTATTATTATAAATAGAACAACAATTGTTCTTAAATATAATACCAAAGATT
This sequence comes from Panax notoginseng, assembly GCA_016801055.1. NCBI lineage: Eukaryota > Viridiplantae > Streptophyta > Magnoliopsida > Apiales > Araliaceae > Panax > Panax notoginseng. Next base: position 114,519,831 of record CM029018.1, read on the forward strand.
TCATTGTCCAACAACAAAATAGAAATAATGTTTCTTACGAGAACTGTAATACAATAACAATTTATTGACTTAATAGATTTGCCCGTAGGAATTGCTAAGCTATAAGTTTCTATGGATAATGTGGAAACTTTTACTTCATTTCCCATACATAGGATTACTTATATTGGTTTAGCTTTCTACTTCTGCTTGATCCCTTCAAAAATCTATATCTATGATAACCAAAGTCGGTATCCAATACTCAAGTAGAACCTTGACTTAAAAATTTTTTTATTTTAAATTATGAACAAAATTATATTTGTAACCGAAACTTCACTAAGCTTCTTTGGTTAGCCTCTACAAGATGTTTCTTGTAGTTTCCTTTCCAGTGTCCAAGCTTATTGCAGTGGAAGCAAACTCCTTTGCTATCCGTACCTGTTTTGTTCTTATTATCCTTTATTTTTGTATTTTTCCTATTTACCTTCTTAGAATCGTTCTTCTTTTCAGAAGATCCTTTGGCCCCTACCAATAAGACATGGTCTTTCTTGGTTGGAAAGTAACTCTCAACATTTTTCAACATGTTAAGGAAATCAGCGAGACTGATATCTAGCTTGTTCATATGAAAAATTCAAAACAATTGTAAAAAGAGTCCGGGAGTGAGTGCAAGATCAAATCTTGGCTCAACTCTCCATCCATGACAAAATATGTTGCCCTAATTGATCAATCAAATTGATTATGTTAAGGACTTTTATCTGTACAGTAGTGTCATTGGTCATTCTAGATCGGAAGAGCTCTTTAGATATCTAACATCTATCAGTCCTACTTTCCTCACCATCAACTTCTTGATGTGCAGGAATATATTAAGAGCATCCATAATTTCATGCTGACGCTGAAGCTCGTTACTCATGGATACGAGAATAATGCATTGAGCCAACTGTGCATCATCTTGCCACTTTCTAAAAGTAGCAATCTCTTCCTCAGATGTATTGTCTGCAACCATTGCAGGGATAGGCGTATTAAAGGCATAAGATAGCTTTTCAGCCGTAAGAACTTTTCTCAATTTCCTTAACCAATCCGTTTAATACGGTTCGGTTAAATAACATCTAATATGCTTCGTAGTGATAGTAATTTAGACATTGTAAAATTCTGTAAATAAATTTGTAATTAACAACATTTTAGATACATTCTTTTATTAATTACCAAAATAAATTAGGTCTTGTTTTAAATTGGTATCTCCCACTATTTTCTTCAAACTATATTATCCTCATTTATATAGTTCGGCAAAATCTAATTAAATATTTGCTAGTGAGAATAAGGATCCCATTTCAAATGTATATAGCCTTGTAGTGACACAACAAACTATATATAAATAAATAGGTAGACAACTCTTGTCAATTACATCAACTATGCAACTCCTTGTATTTTGCCTCTTAGATTATTTTGATCAAGTGGTGTTACATTCGAACCAAAATTATCCAAGTTAAGTCCAACCTAGCACTCCATATATTTAAAAAAGAAAAATATTATCCTTGTGGTGACACAACAAAATAACATTGTTCAATTTTCTTTATAAGCATCAAATGTGATAAAATTAACATCTCAAAGAATTAAGATAAGCCTTGTGATGCAACAACAAACTTATAATAATTAATTGATACTCTATTATTTTTATCATACTAGAAGGCGACGTTCTATATTCCAAATATCTTTGAACACTTAGGACTTAATATAAGAAATTTGAGGGGTTTGTTATTAATTTGTCTCATCTTGTTTAGCGCGCATATATATATATATATATATATATATATATATATATATATATATATATATATATATATATATATCTCAAAATTTTTATCCAGGAAATAACCCTTTCACCCCCAAAAATTTTGTTTACAAAAGAAGGAGAGGAAAATTTTTTCACCGAAAAATTGGTCAAGATCTTCAAGATTTCTTTAATTTTGTAAAAGATTTTTGTTTAAAAAACAAATCAGATGAAATCTGAAACAAAGGATCACTCGATCGGTCCTGATCTATCTGTGAAATCTATCTAAACAGAAGACTCTGAAAACCGTTTAAACAAAAATTCTTTTTCTTGAAGGTCCACTGTAAAGGCCTTACTTGCCGATGAATCATACCCCTTAGATCTAAAGATTCCCTTTGGCCTTACACTGCTCACTTAAACATTAAATCTTAAAACTGAAGGAGAGATTACTCAGATGATTGAGGGATCTCAGCCTATTGCTTTGATCTACCGGATTTACTATAAGACCATGAAGTCAAATCTGAATGTTCATGCTCTTAATAAAAGTCCTAAAGATCAGACAGTTTTAATTCAAAGTTCAACTAGTGATGCTAATATCCAAATCCCGAGGACAATTCTCTGGAAAGATATTACATTACCTAGCCAATGGACTTTGCCAAATGAGTTACCACAACAACCCATAATTAATAATTCATTAAATATTGAAAACATCAAACAGTTTTCCGATGGAACTGTTAAAATTAGTTTTGAACGTACTAGAACTCCAATTATTATTGAAGACATTTCCAGTTCTTCAACCCCTTCAGTTATTCATACTAGAAGAGATTCAGAAATAATCGGTAACCCTTCGATTAAAGACGTCAAACTAAAAGGAATTTTTAATCAAGGACAAGTTAGTCATCCCTGTTATACCCATAACGACATTGATGGAGATGAAGGATCTTCGTCCCCAGCGTCGTCTGTGTATCCCACACAGTCTGACTTTAATGCCCCTATTCATAATCAACTTAGAGTCATTAAAAAGGAATTTATTTTGGAATGGGATAACTTAGTAAAAGATTTCAATTCAAAATCTAATAAAGAAAAACGACATCTATTTAGATCTAATCACCCCACTGAAAAAGAAAGAGATAAGATAGTCAATAGATGGAAGAGATTCATTCAAAATGAACAGATTAACGTTATGTTTTACGATTGGTATGAGCAATACCAAAGTAAATGTAATGTTATTAGTAAGACACAGTGGATTAAAGAAGACAAAACAAAGATTTCGTCTAGTCACCCACCCTTAGAAACAGTTTTAATCCCAGTTAAGAACACCTCAGTTATCGCCAGTCCCTTTAAAATTCCCGACGGAATTAAAGATGATAAAAAGATAATTGAACAATTAAACTTTAGCAATCATTATCTAGCAACTGTTGGAAAACAGCTTGACAGAATTGAAGAAAAATTTGAAGAAAATATAATTACAAAACCTGATTCAAAGATTGAACAACCCTTAATCAAATTACCAGAAAATAGAACCAAATTAGGTTTACCTAATAAGGATGAAGAATTAGTTCAGTCCATAGATAAGCTATTTAAAAAAATTAAATCTGAAGCCGGTACGAGTGGAACTATTGCAGTCATTGATCAAGTAGAGTCTGATGATGATGAAGACAGTTCTTCTATTCACTCATCAACCTCTAACCTTAATGAACAGCTAAATAAATTAACTGTTAATAACACTAGTATCACCAGAAATTGGTACTCTAGACCCACTCCTCCGGATCTACAATTCGAAGAGAGAAATCTAGATAAGCAATTTTCTGTCTCATCGAATAAAATATATGAATGGAATATTGATGGATTTAGTGAACAAGAAATCCTTAATAAACTAAATCATATGTCAATGGTAGCGAATAGTTATATCACCAAATTCAACAATTTATCCCAACCGGACATAGTTGAATTAATAGCTAGTGGATTTACTGGTATCCTTAGATCTTGGTGGGAGAAGCATCTCACAGAAGATATTAGGATATCAATAGTTCACGCCATCCAAAGAGATGATGATGGTAATCCCATCTTCAATGAGGAAGTTGGTATGGGTTTGCCCGATGGAGTTAATACTTTAATCTTCACTATAATTAAACATTTTATTGGAACTCCTAGTAACATTACAGAGCGAATTCATGACCAATTAAGTAATCTTACTTGTCCCACCCTAAGTGATTTTAGATGGTACAAGGATGTGTTCACCTCTAGAGTTATGATGCGAAATGACAGTAATAAGCCATTCTGGAAAGAAAAGTTTGTTAATGGCTTACCGTCGTTATTTGCACATAAAGTTAGAGAAGAATTAAGTAAAAATTTAGGATATATTGATTACGATAATTTAACTTATGGAGACATTATAAGTTACATTCAAAAAATTGGATTAAAAATGTGTATTGACTTCAAATTAGCTAAGCAAGCCAATAAGGACAAAAAGAAAGCTAAATATGAGTTAGGCACCTTCTGTGAACAATATGGTTTACCGCCCGTTGCTCCCTCTAGAAGAAAGCACCGGCATCCCCATAAACATATTGAGTCACAAAAGAGTCACAAACATCGTAAAAGACGGTATACTCAAGATAAGAAAATAATTACTAAAGACTCTTACTATAAAAAACCTCAGTCAACACACAAGAAATCAACTAAAAAATCAAAACAATTTGATAAAAGTAAAATTGTCTGTCACAATTGTGGGCAGAAAGGACACTTTAAAAGTGAGTGTAGAGTTAAGCAAAAACTGAGTCAATTAAACATCTCAGCTGAAGACACTGAGCATATACTTGAGTTAATGAGAATTGAAAATAACGATAGAAATAATGAAGTTTCAGATGCTCCTGAATCTTCTAGCACTAGCAGTACTTGTAACGATGAATCAAATACAGAAAACGAAGTTACTGTCTGCACTGAAAATTGCAGTAACAATTGTTGCAAAAGAATTAATGTAATTACTAAAGAAGACGAAGAGTGCTCGTTATTAGTTGATCTAATTAGTAAAATCATAGACCCAGGATTAAAGACCCAGTATCTAAATCAACTAAAAGATCTATTGAATAAAGATAAGAAAGTTACTGATAAGGTTCTTAAAGCCAAAGAAAAGCCAGTTTTTAGTCTTAATAAAACACTTGAAAGATTTAAATCTCCAGCTAGAGAAATTACTCTCCCTGAATTAAATCATGAAGTCAATAAACTAAAGAAAGAGATTTCCAATCTAAAATTAGACATCTCTAGTCTAAGGAAAGAAATTGATGATAAAAAGTCAGATCTTCAGATACACGATTCTTCTTCCAGTGATGAAAGTCACGAAGAGCCAGAATCATCAGGTGTTAAAGATAATCCTGATCTTTTTATTCAAGGTCTTTCACTTAAAAGAATTAAAGACATTACCATTCAAAAGTGGTACATCTCTATTAAGTTAGTTATTGATAAAACCTTCTCTATTCAGCTCCCTGCCCTAGTCGATACTGGAGCAGATCTGAACTGTATTCAAGAGGGTCTTATTCCCACCAGATACTACAGAAAAACTACTGAAAAACTTAATTCAGCTAATGGTAGTAACATGGAAATAAAATATAAATTACCTAGAGTCCACATCTGTCAAGATGAAATGTGCTTTAAAACTTCTTTTGTTTTAATCCGCAATCTCACAGATAAAATTATTTTAGGTTTACCATTTATCTATTTATTATATCCATTCACTACCAGTAATAAAGGATTAAGCTGTGAGCATTTAGGAAAGAAAATAACATTTAAATTCCTAATTAAGCCTAAAGAACGAGATTTAAAATTTATTCAAGAAGAATCAATCTCCAAGTCAATAAATCTGTTAAACTGCAAAGTTACCCACTTAAGTTTCCTCAAGGAAGAAGTTAAGTATCAACAAGTTGAAGAACAACTTAAAAGCAACCGAGTTCAAGAAAAAATTAGTGAATTGAAAGAATATTTAACAAAAAATCTATGTTCTGACTCCCCCAATGCTTTTTGGCATAGGAAAAAGCACACAGTTAAATTACCATATGCAAAAGAATTTAAAGAACATTTAATTCCCACTAAAGCCAGACCAATTCAAATGAGTCATGAACAAATGGAATTATGTAAAAAGGAAATTAATGATCTCCTTAGTAAAGGGTTAATTAGACATAGTAAATCACCATGGTCTTGCCCAGCCTTCTATGTTAATAATGAAGCTGAGAAAGAGAGAGGTGTCCCTCGTCTAGTTATTAATTACAAACCATTAAACAAGGTTCTTGAATGGATTAGGTACCCTTTACCTAATAAGGAAGACCTTCTTAGCAGGTTAAGTGTTTCAACCATCTTTAGTAAATTTGACCTTAAATCAGGATTCTGGCAAGTAGCCATTCATCCCGACGATAGGTATAAAACAGCATTCACCACTCCGTTCGGACATTACGAATGGAATGTTCAGTCATTTGGACTAAAGAACGCACCTAGTGAATTTCAGAATATTCTCAATAATATTTTGAATCCTTTCAGTCATTTTATTATTGTATATATCGATGATATCCTTGTATTCTCCAAGACTATTGAAGAACATACTAAACATTTGAATTCTTTCTTTAAAACAGTTAAAACCAATGGTCTTGTCCTTTCACCTTCCAAGTGTAGTCTGTTTCTGACAAAAGTCAGGTTTCTCGGTCTAATCCTCTATCACGGACTCACTCGGCCTATTGACAGAGCTATTCAATTTGCCGACCGATTTCCCGATAAGATTACCGACAAAACTCAGCTACAGAGATTTCTTGGCTCGCTTAATTATATTGGCAAGTTTTACAAGAATCTCAGGAAGATTTGTAAGCCTCTTTTTCAGCGCTTACAGAGTAATCCCCCTCCATGGACTGACATTCATACTTCTGTCGTCCAACAAGTTAAAAAATATGTCAAGGTTTTGCCTTGCCTTGGCATCTCTAATGATTCAGCATTCAAAATAGTTGAAACAGATGCCTCCGATATTGGATTTGGTGGCATTCTCAAGCAACAGTTAACCCCCACTTCTGACGAACAAATTGTTCGTTTCCATTCGGGCGCATGGAACCCTACACAGTTAAAATATAATACTATTAAAAAAGAAATTTTGTCCCTTGTATTATGTATTAAAAAATTTCAGAGAGATTTACTAAATCAGAAATTCTTAGTTAGGATAGATTGCAAATCAGCTAAATTCATTCTTGAGAAAGACGTTGAAAACGTCGCCTCTAAGCATTCTTTCGCTAGATGGCAAGCTATATTAAGTATTTTTGATTTTGATATTGAATATATTAAAGGTAGTAACAACTCAGTTCCCGATTTTCTCACACGTGAATTCATTAACACAGGTACTATTGCAGCACCATGAGTGTTCGAGGAGGATCATCTTCTCGAGGTCATGGCCGTTCCTCAGGCCCAGTCAATCAGTCAAAAGGAACTGTTGTTCCTCATCCAGTTACTCAAACACATAATAAATTCCAGGTGCTTGGTACAGTCCCCAAGCCCTATGCGTCAGTTCTTGCTAGTCAGCCTAAACCGTTTGACATTTTTGCTAATCAATCTAAAGCAACTTCGTCAAACCCTAGTAACCCAGCTTCGGAATATCGTGCTAAGTATGATCAGCACTTATTCCACATCGAATTACCAATGAAACCGAAAAATGACCCAGTCAAATTAGCTGCCCAGTATTTTCCTGCTGGATGGCATTTTCTTCCTCTCGCTCCTTATAAATCTTTGGTCTTTTATAAGGATATTCTTATTGAAACAGAGTCAGTATTCATCAAACCTATTTATGCCAACGATGATAGCTCCAAGCTTCTCTATCATTCGTTGTATATTAAACAGGTTCTCAATCTTTCTGATTGGGGTAGTCATCCTTCCGATCTCAAGTCACTCTCTAATCATTCTAGCCCCTATTGCTATTATGATTATATTGAGGCTTGGTTTAAAATCATGCTTCACCAGAATGATGATCATAGTCATTCTTGGTTTTTCCAGTTCGATCAAAAGTTCAAAAGTCAATTTCCCAAGTGGTTCATTCTCTGGTGGACTAGGCATGGTCTTGATCATGCAATCTTCCCAGAGCCACTTCTGGTTCAGTTAGAACATTTTTGTCATCATAGTAACTATCTCCCAAAATATGAGGAAATTCCTGCATTCCTTATATTTTGTAGTAAATATAAAATCCCTTGGATCCTTAAATGGCAATATGTCGTTACGGCCACCCAAGAAGTCACAGTTTTCCAGCCTCCTTCTTCCATAGGAATTAGGTCAGCTCAAACAGTTATCTCCCCAATTTCTCAAGTCTCTCGCCGTTTTTATATCAAATGGTGGGATAAATTTGGTGTCGATAGGATAGTTGGTCAAGTTCAGAAGGAATTCCCTCCTTCTCCATCTACTCCCTTGACCCCTGCAGTTATCAAATCTCCAGCCATTGAATCTTCCAGTAAATCTTCAGTTAAAGCGTCTGAAAAATTAAAGTCGGTCGCTCCGTCTAGTCCACATAAGGTCACTGATGTTTCCAGTTATTCTAGCTCTCAGTTAAAAGTTCTTACAGATGCCATCCAGGCACGTTTAGATCAGTTAGATGAAAAGTCTGATGCAATTTCTTCTCATTCCAGAGGAGAAAATGATAGTCAAAACTTATCAGATGAGGAGGAAGATCGTGACCCCTATGGCACGATTAATCTTCAGGATGCTCAGGATCCTTTTGCCTGAACATTTCAGTCAGCACCTGCCCAGGCAGCCTAGTCAGTTCAGTCAGCACACGCACCTGCTCCGGCAGCCTAGTCATCAGCTCAGTCAGCACACGCACCTGCTCCGGCAGCCTAGTCATCACAGCAGCTTCGTCAGCAGCATCTTTTGCTCCGACAGCCTCGCCAGCAGCATCTGCTTTCCCACCGAAAGCAGCCCTCAGTCAAAGCATCTGGCCCCACGGCCCTTTTAGTCAAAAGAAGACGTCTGCTTTTCCACCGAAAGCAGATTCTTTTCTTTCTTTTACTTTACTTTAACTTTAGTAAATGTAATATGTTTTTACTTTTACTTTACCTCAGTCATTGTAATAGTTCGTTTCCTTGATCTATAAAAGGAATACGAATTCATTTGGGAAAGGCAGACTTAGAAAGACTCAGAGCTCCTTCTCTGACTAATCTTTAGCCTCCACCGCTGATAAGCCTACCTAGCCCCTCTTCTTCTTATGTTTCTTTCTGCTTAGTTAGATCTATTTAATCAAATTCATCTTTCTCTTTCAAAATTATCTTCTTCTTCACATGTTCTGAAGTCACCTTATTTACCTGTAGACCACCTAGTTCGTGTCTAACCTTTTGTAAGTCTCCAGGGTGTGAGCAGTGTCGGGTTATAGAACATAGGTATGAGTTTACTAAGGGTAAAAGGGGTATGCATGAATGAACCTTGAGGCAGAATTTATTTTGAAACAGTCAAGATAAGTAGGTTATTTAGATCCAACTCTTCAATTAGTAACAGGTCGACTTTACCTCCAGTCCCAGATATTGTCAACCAGGAAGAACAGAGTTATGAAAATCTTAATCAAGTTTTGAATAATTGGAACATACCTAGGGTTTCCCCTAAAGAAATTTATCAGTCAACATTTTCCGATAAATTTAAAACAGATTACAATGTTAAAACAGTTGAAAGAGTTTTTGCAATTAACAAAGAATATGAAAATTGTAGCCTATTATCCCCAGAAGTTATTAAAAAGCACAGAAAAAAGGGTTATAATTTTATTCATATAGGATTAATTCAAGTTGCAGTTAAACCACTTAATAGAAAAGGAATTAACTCATCAATCTACCTTTGTCTTAGAGACGCTAGATTTTTGAATTACTACCCTAGTATAATTGGTGCCATGGAAGCCAGTTCGCATAATGGACCAATTCACTTTAATTGTTTTCCAGATTTCACTTTAAGCCTTAGTGATCAAAACTTATTTAAAGCATTAACATTAAATATTAAAACTGAAGGAGAGATTACTCAGATGATTGAGGGATCTCAGCCTATTGCTTTGATCTACCGGATTTACTATAAGACCATGAAGTCAAATCTGAACGTTCATGCTCTTAATAAAAGTCCTAAAGATCAGACAGTTTTAATTCAAAGTTCAACTAGTGATGCTAATATCCAAATCCCGAGAACAATTCTCTGGAAAGATATTACATTACCTAGCCAATGGACTTTGCCAAATGAGTTACCACAACAACCCATAATTAATAATTCATTAAATATTAAAAACATTTAACTAAGTTAAAAACATTTAACTTAAAGTAAAAGCAAAAGTTATTCTTTTACTTTTACTTTTACATTTTACTAAAGTAAATGCTTTTGCTTTACGGAAAGCAAAAGCTGATCTGATGGCTGTCGGCCATCAGTGCTGACTGAAGATGCCTCTGGCGTCTTCGTTGACTGATCGGCGGCGACTGTTGCGTCGTCTTCTCCGGCGGCTTTTCCGGTTGACTTGTCCGTCTCCTCCGGTGCCGGATGGAACTGCTGATCGTCTTCTCCGACGAGTCATCACCTCCATACATTTCCACCTCAAAATTTTTATCCAGGAAATAACCCTTTCACCCCCAAAAATTTTGTTTACAAAAGAAGGAGAGGAAAATTTTTTCACCGAAAAATTGGTCAAGATCTTCAAGATTTCTTTAATTTTGTAAAAGATTTTTGTTTAAAAAACAAATCAGATGAAATCTGAAACAAAGGATCACTCGATCGGTCCTGATCTATCTGTGAAATCTATCTAAACAGAAGACTCTGAAAACCGTTTAAACAAAAATTCTTTTTCTTGAAGGTCCACTGTAAAGGCCTTACTTGCCGATGAATCATACCCCTTAGATCTAAAGATTCCCTTTGGCCTTACACTGCTCACTTACTTGAGACTTACAAACAGGCACTAATCGGGACTTAAGGCGATCTTGGGTGTTTAACGGCGAAGGTCCGGTTACTTAAAGCGGAGCAAGAAAAATAAAAGTTTGCTAAAACGTTTAAACAGAACGCATACCTCCGTTCTAGATCGAAATCGCCGATAGCATCAAGAACCAACCGTGTGGCTCTGATACCATTTAACAGCGGATAAGTTTTTAAAAGAAAAACTTAAACAAGAAAAGAAAAGATTAAGAAGATGACCGGTGAATCGGTAAAGTAATCTCTTTCTTTTATTTATAAACAGTTGGGAAGGGATTACATATTTCCTAGATCTAACTGTTTGAGGAAGATCGAAGTATGAAAGACTTCGACTTCATCTTCTAACTAAGAAGATCGAAGCTGGAAGCTTCGTCTCCGGCTAACTCTAGAGAGAAGGGAGAGCGGACCTCAGGTGAGGTTTTCTTACAAAAGAAAAGCCTGAAGAACTCTAACACTTCGAGTTCTTTAAATAAAAAAACTGAAAAGTAAATTACTATTTGATTCACGCAGGAATCACTATTACAATGACTGAAGTAAAAGTAATTTACTTAAGTAAAAGTGAAACGTAAGAAACATTTTACATTTACTTTTACATTGGTAAATGTAAGAAACATTTAACTAAGTTAAAAACATTTAACTTAAAGTAAAAGCAAAAGTTATTTGTCTTTTACTTTGACTTTTACAATTTACTAAAAAGTAAAAGACTTTTGCTTTAGGTAAAAGCAAAAGCAGATCTGATGGCTGTCAGCCATCAGTGCTGACTGAAGATGCCCCTGGCGTCTTCGTTGACTGACCGGCGGCAACTGTTGCGTCGTCTTCTCCGGTTGCTTCTCCGGTTGACTGATCCGTCTCCTCCGGTGCCGGATGGAACTGCTGATCGTCTTCTCCGACGAGTCATCACCTCCATACATTTCCACCTCAAAATTTTTATCCAGGAAATAACCCTTTCATCCCCAAAAATTTGGTTTACAAAAGAAGGAGAGGAAAATTTTTTCACCGAAAAAATGGTCAAAATCTTCAATATTTCTTAGATTTTGTAGAAAGTTTTTGTTTAAAAACAAATCAGATGAAATCTGAAACAAAGGATCACTCGATTGGTCCTGATCTATCAGTGAAATCGGTAAAAATAGTTTGACAAAACCCTAACCGTTTAAACAAAAATTCTTTCTCTTGAAGGTCCACTTAAAAGGCCTTACTTGCCGATGAATCATACCCCGTAGATCTAATGATTCCCTTTGGCCTTACACTGCTCTCTTACTAGAGTCTTACAAACAGGCACTAATCGGGACTTAAGCGATCTTGGGTGTTTAACGGCGAAGGTCCGGTTACTGAAAGCGGAGCAAGAAAAATAAAAGTTTGTGAAAACGTTTAAAAACCAAGAACAAACTGTTTTTAATCGAAACCACCGATAGCATCAAGAACCAACCGTGTGGCTTTGATACCATTTAACAGCGGATAAGTTTTTAAAAGAAAAACTTAAACAAGAAAAGAAAAGATTAAGAAGATGACCGGTGAATCGGTAAAGTAATCTCTTTCTTTTATTTATAAACAGTTGGGAAGGGATTACATATTTCCTAGATCTAACTGTTTGAGGAAGATCGAAGTATGAAAGACTTCGACTTCATCTTCTAACTAAGAAGATCGAAGCTGGAAGCTTCGTCTCCGGCTAATTCTAGAGAGAAGGGAGAGCGGACCTCAGGTGAGGTTTTCTTACAAAAGAAAAGCCTGAAGAACTCTAACACTTCGAGTTCTTTAAATAGAAAAACTGAAAAGTAAATTACTATTTGATTCACGCAGGAATCACTATTACAATGACTGAAGTAAAAGTAATTTACTTAAGTAAAAGTGAAACGTAAGAAACATTTTACATTTACTTTTACATCGGTAAATGTAAGAAACATTTAACTAAGTTAAAAACATTTAACTTAAAGTAAAAGCAAAAGTTATTTGTCTTTTACTTTGACTTTTACAATTTACTAAAAAGTAAAAGACTTTTGCTTTAGGTAAAAGCAAAAGCAGATCTGATGGCTGTCAGCCATCAGTGCTGACTGAAGATGCCCCTGGCGTCTTCGTTGACTGACCGGCGGCAACTGTTGCGTCGTCTTCTCCGGTTGCTTCTCCGGTTGACTGATCCGTCTCCTCCGGTGCCGGATGGAACTGCTGATCGTCTTCTCTGACGAGTCATCACCTCCATACATTTCCACCTCAAAATTTTTATCCAGGAAATAACCCTTTCATCCCCAAAAATTTGGTTTACAAAAGAAGGAGAGGAAAATTTTTTCACCGAAAAAATGGTCAAAATCTTCAAGATTTCTTAGATTTTGTAGAAAGTTTTTGTTTAAAAACAAATCAGATGAAATCTGAAACAAAGGATCACTCGATTGGTCCTGATCTATCAGTGAAATCGGTAAAAATAGTTTGACCAAACCCTAACCGTTTAAACAAAAATTCTTTCTCTTGAAGGTCCACTTAAAAGGCCTTACTTGCCGATGAATCATACCCCGTAGATCTAATGATTCCCTTTGGCCTTACACTGCTCTCTTACTAGAGTCTTACAAACAGGCACTAATCGGGACTTAAGCGATCTTGGGTGTTTAACGGCGAAGGTCCGGTTACTGAAAGCGGAGCAAGAAAAATAAAAGTTTGTGAAAACGTTTAAAAACCAAGAACAAACTGTTTTTAATCGAAACCACCGATAGCATCAAGAACCAACCGTGTGGCTTTGATACCATTTAACAGCGGATAAGTTTTTAAAAGAAAAACTTAAACAAGAAAAGAAAAGATTAAGAAGATGACCGGTGAATCGGTAAAGTAATCTCTTTCTTTTATTTATAAACAGTTGGGAAGGGATTACATATTTCCTAGATCTAACTGTTTGAGGAAGATCGAAGTATGAAAGACTTCGACTTCATCTTCTAACTAAGAAGATCGAAGCTGGAAGCTTCGTCTCCGGCTAATTCTAGAGAGAAGGGAGAGCGGACCTCAGGTGAGGTTTTCTTACAAAAGAAAAGCCTGAAGAACTCTAACACTTCGAGTTCTTTAAATAGAAAAACTGAAAAGTAAATTACTATTTGATTCACGCAGGAATCACTATTACAATGACTGAAGTAAAAGTAATTTACTTAAGTAAAAGTGAAACGTAAGAAACATTTTACATTTACTTTTACATCGGTAAATGTAAGAAACATTTAACTAAGTTAAAAACATTTAACTTAAAGTAAAAGCAAAAGTTATTTGTCTTTTACTTTGACTTTTACAATTTACTAAAAAGTAAAAGACTTTTGCTTTAGGTAAAAGCAAAAGCAGATCTGATGGCTGTCAGCCATCAGTGCTGACTGAAGATGCCCCTGGCGTCTTCGTTGACTGACCGGCGGCAACTGTTGCGTCGTCTTCTCCGGTTGCTTCTCCGGTTGACTGATCCGTCTCCTCCGGTGCCGGATGGAACTGCTGATCGTCTTCTCTGACGAGTCATCACCTCCATACATTTCCACCTCAAAATTTTTATCCAGGAAATAACCCTTTCATCCCCAAAAATTTGGTTTACAAAAGAAGGAGAGGAAAATTTTTTCACCGAAAAAATGGTCAAAATCTTCAAGATTTCTTAGATTTTGTAGAAAGTTTTTGTTTAAAAACAAATCAGATGAAATCTGAAACAAAGGATCACTCGATTGGTCCTGATCTATCAGTGAAATCGGTAAAAATAGTTTGACAAAACCCTAACCGTTTAAACAAAAATTCTTTCTCTTGAAGGTCCACTTAAAAGGCCTTACTTGCCGATGAATCATACCCCGTAGATCTAATGATTCCCTTTGGCCTTACACTGCTCTCTTACTAGAGTCTTACAAACAGGCACTAATCGGGACTTAAGCGATCTTGGGTGTTTAACGGCGAAGGTCCGGTTACTGAAAGCGGAGCAAGAAAAATAAAAGTTTGTGAAAACGTTTAAAAACCAAGAACAAACTGTTTTTAATCGAAACCACCGATAGCATCAAGAACCAACCGTGTGGCTTTGATACCATTTAACAGCGGATAAGTTTTTAAAAGAAAAACTTAAACAAGAAAAGAAAAGATTAAGAAGATGACCGGTGAATCGGTAAAGTAATCTCTTTCTTTTATTTATAAACAGTTGGGAAGGGATTACATATTTCCTAGATCTAACTGTTTGAGGAAGATCGAAGTATGAAAGACTTCGACTTCATCTTCTAACTAAGAAGATCGAAGCTGGAAGCTTCGTCTCCGGCTAACTCTAGAGAGAAGGGAGAGCGGACCTCAGGTGAGGTTTTCTTACAAAAGAAAAGCCTGAAGAACTCTAACACTTCGAGTTCTTTAAATAGAAAAACTGAAAAGTAAATTACTATTTGATTCACGCAGGAATCACTATTACAATGACTGAAGTAAAAGTAATTTACTTAAGTAAAAGTGAAACGTAAGAAACATTTTACATTTACTTTTACATTGGTAAATGTAAGAAACATTTAACTAAGTTAAAAACATTTAACTTAAAGTAAAACCAAAAGTTATTTGTCTTTTACTTTGACTTTTACAATTTACTAAAAAGTAAAAGACTTTTGCTTTAGGTAAAAGCAAAAGCAGATCTGATGGCTGTCAGCCATCAGTGCTGACTGAAGATGCCCCTGGCGTCTTCGTTGACTGACCGGCGGCAACTGTTGCGTCGTCTTCTCCGGTTGCTTCTCCGGTTGACTGATCCGTCTCCTCCGGTGCCGGATGGAACTGCTGATCGTCTTCTCCGACGAGTCATCACCTCCATACATTTCCACCTCAAAATTTTTATCTAGGAAATAACCCAGCCTACCTAGCCCCTCTTCTTCTTATGTTCTTAGTTTAATCTTCTTGTAAGTTAAATTTACTTCTGCACTTGTATATAGTTTGAATCAATAAAATCAATAAAATTATTTTATTAAAGTATTTAACTTGTGTTTGTATGCGCATCTCTATTCTGTCTTCCTCCATCTCATGCTTCCTCCCCAAATGGTATCAGAGCTAAGTTGTACGTTGTTTCTTTCTGCTTAGTTAGATCTATTTAATCAAATTCATCTTTCTCTTTCAAAATTATCTTCTTCTTCACGTGTTCTGAAGTCACCTTATTTACCTGTAGACCACCTAGTTCGTGTCTAACCTTTTGTAAGTCTCCAGGGTGTGAGCAGTGTCGGGTTATAGAACATAGGTATGAGTTTACTAAGGGTAAAAGGGGTATGCATGAATGAACCTTGAGGCAGAATTTATTTTGAAACAGTCAAGATGAGTAGGTTATTTAGATCCAACTCTTCAATTAGTAACAGGTCGACTTTACCTCCAGTCCCCGATATTGTCAACCAGGAAGAACAGAGTTATGAAAATCTTAATCAAGTTTTGAATAATTGGAACATACCTAGGGTTTCCCCTAAAGAAATTTATCAGTCAACATTTTCTGATAAATTTAAAACAGATTACAATGTTAAAACAGTTGAAAGAGTTTTTGCAATTAACAAAGAATATGAAAATTGTAGCCTATTATCCCCAGAAGTTATTAAAAAACACAGAAAAAAGGGTTATAATTTTATTCATATAGGATTAATTCAAGTTGCAGTTAAACCACTTAATAGAAAAGGAATTAACTCATCAATCTACCTTTGTCTTAGAGACGCTAGATTTTTGAATTACTACCCTAGTATAATTGGTGCCATGGAAGCCAGTTTGCATAATGGACCAATTCACTTTAATTGTTTTCCAGATTTCACTTTAAGCCTTAGTGATCAAAACTTATTTAAAGCATTAACATTAAATCTTAAAACTGAAGGAGAGATTACTCAGATGATTGAGGGATCTCAGCCTATTGCTTTGATCTACCGGATTTACTATAAGACCATGAAGTCAAATCTGAACGTTCATGCTCTTAATAAAAGTCCTAAAGATCAGACAGTTTTAATTCAAAGTTCAACTAGTGATGCTAATATCCAAATCCCGAGAACAATTCTCTGGAAAGATATTACATTACCTAGCCAATGGACTTTGCCAAATGAGTTACCACAACAACCCATAATTAATAATTCATTAAATATTGAAAACATCAAACAGTTTTCCGATGGAACTGTTAAAATTAGTTTTGAACGTACTAGAACTCCAATTATTATTGAAGACATTTCCAGTTCTTCAACCCCTTCAGTTATTCATACTAGAAGAGATTCAGAAATAATCGGTAACCCTTCGATTAAAGACGTCAAACTAAAAGGAATTTTTAATCAAGGACAAGTTAGTCATCCCTGTTATACCCATAACGACATTGATGGAGATGAAGGATCTTCGTCCCCAGCGTCGTCTGTGTATCCCACACAGTCTGACTTTAATGCCCCTATTCATAATCAACTTAGAGTCATTAAAAAGGAATTTATTTTGGAATGGGATAACTTAGCAAAAGATTTCAATTCAAAATCTAATAAAGAAAAACGACATCTATTTAGATCTAATCACCCCACTGAAAAAGAAAGAGATAAGATAGTCAATAGATGGAAGAGATTCATTCAAAATGAACAGATTAACGTTATGTTTTACGATTGGTATGAGCAATACCAAAGTAAATGTAATGTTATTAGTAAGACACAGTGGATTAAAGAAGACAAAACAAAGATTTCGTCTAGTCACCCACCCTTAGAAACAGTTTTAATCCCAGTTAAGAACACCTCAGTTATCGCCAGTCCCTTTAAAATTCCCGACGGAATTAAAGATGATAAAAAGATAATTGAACAATTAAACTTTAGCAATCAGTATCTAGCAACTGTTGGAAAACAGCTTGACAGAATTGAAGAAAAATTTGAAGAAAATATAATTACAAAACCTGATTCAAAGATTGAACAACCCTTAATCAAATTACCAGAAAATAGAACCAAATTAGGTTTACCTAATAAGGATGAAGAATTAGTTCAGTCCATAGATAAGCTATTTAAAAAAATTAAATCTGAAGCCGGTACGAGTGGAACTATTGCAGTCATTGATCAAGTAGAGTCTGATGATGATGAAGACAGTTCTTCTATTCACTCATCAACCTCTAACCTTAATGAACAGCTAAATAAATTAACTGTTAATAACACTAGTATCACCAGAAATTGGTACTCTAGACCCACTCCTCCGGATCTACAATTCGAAGAGAGAAATCTAGATAAGCAATTTTCTGTCTCATCGAATAAAATATATGAATGGAATATTGATGGATTTAGTGAACAAGAAATCCTTAATAAACTAAATCATATGTCAATGGTAGCGAATAGTTATATCACCAAATTCAACAATTTATCCCAACCGGACATAGTTGAATTAATAGCTAGTGGATTTACTGGTATCCTTAGATCTTGGTGGGAGAAGCATCTCACAGAAAATATTAGGATATCAATAGTTCACGCCATCCAAAGAGATGATGATGGTAATCCCATCTTCAATGAGGAAGTTGGTATGGGTTTGCCCGATGGAGTTAATACTTTAATCTTCACTATAATTAAACATTTTATTGGAACTCCTAGTAACATTACAGAGCGAATTCATGACCAATTAAGTAATCTTACTTGTCCCACCCTAAGTGATTTTAGATGGTACAAGGATGTGTTCACCTCTAGAGTTATGATGCGAAATGACAGTAATAAGCCATTCTGGAAAGAAAAGTTTGTTAATGGCTTACCGTCGTTATTTGCACATAAAGTTAGAGAAGAATTAAGTAAAAATTTAGGATATATTGATTACGATAATTTAACTTATGGAGACATTATAAGTTACATTCAAAAAATTGGATTAAAAATGTGTATTGACTTCAAATTAGCTAAGCAAGCCAATAAGGACAAAAAGAAAGCTAAATATGAGTTAGGCACCTTCTGTGAACAATATGGTTTACCGCCCGTTGCTCCCTCTAGAAGAAAGCACCGGCATCCCCATAAACATATTGAGTCACAAAAGAGTCACAAACATCGTAAAAGACGGTATACTCAAGATAAGAAAATAATTACTAAAGACTCTTACTATAAAAAACCTCAGTCAACACACAAGAAATCAACTAAAAAATCAAAACAATTTGATAAAAGTAAAATTGTCTGTCACAATTGTGGGCAGAAAGGACACTTTAAAAGTGAGTGTAGAGTTAAGCAAAAACTGAGTCAATTAAACATCTCAGCTGAAGACACTGAGCATATACTTGAGTTAATGAGAATTGAAAATAACGATAGAAATAATGAAGTTTCAGATGCTCCTGAATCTTCTAGCACTAGCAGTACTTGTAACGATGAATCAAATACAGAAAACGAAGTTACTGTCTGCACTGAAAATTGCAGTAACAATTGTTGCAAAAGAATTAATGTAATTACTAAAGAAGACGAAGAGTGCTCGTTATTAGTTGATCTAATTAGTAAAATCATAGACCCAGGATTAAAGACCCAGTATCTAAATCAACTAAAAGATCTATTGAATAAAGATAAGAAAGTTACTGATAAGGTTCTTAAAGCCAAAGAAAAGCCAGTTTTTAGTCTTAATAAAACACTTGAAAGATTTAAATCTCCAGCTAGAGAAATTACTCTCCCTGAATTAAATCATGAAGTCAATAAACTAAAGAAAGAGATTTCCAATCTAAAATTAGACATCTCTAGTCTAAGGAAAGAAATTGATGATAAAAAGTCAGATCTTCAGATACACGATTCTTCTTCCAGTGATGAAAGTCACGAAGAGCCAGAATCATCAGGTGTTAAAGATAATCCTGATCTTTTTATTCAAGGTCTTTCACTTAAAAGAATTAAAGACATTACCATTCAAAAGTGGTACATCTCTATTAAGTTAGTTATTGATAAAACCTTCTCTATTCAGCTCCCTGCCCTAGTCGATACTGGAGCAGATCTGAACTGTATTCAAGAGGGTCTTATTCCCACCAGATACTACAGAAAAACTACTGAAAAACTTAATTCAGCTAATGGTAGTAACATGGAAATAAAATATAAATTACCTAGAGTCCACATCTGTCAAGATGAAATGTGCTTTAAAACTTCTTTTGTTTTAATCCGCAATCTCACAGATAAAATTATTTTAGGTTTACCATTTATCTATTTATTATATCCATTCACTACCAGTAATAAAGGATTAAGCTGTGAGCATTTAGGAAAGAAAATAACATTTAAATTCCTAATTAAGCCTAAAGAACGAGATTTAAAATTTATTCAAGAAGAATCAATCTCCAAGTCAATAAATCTGTTAAACTGCAAAGTTACCCACTTAAGTTTCCTCAAGGAAGAAGTTAAGTATCAACAAGTTGAAGAACAACTTAAAAGCAACCGAGTTCAAGAAAAAATTAGTGAATTGAAAGAATATTTAACAAAAAATCTATGTTCTGACTCCCCCAATGCTTTTTGGCATAGGAAAAAGCACACAGTTAAATTACCATATGCAAAAGAATTTAAAGAACATTTAATTCCCACTAAAGCCAGACCAATTCAAATGAGTCATGAACAAATGGAATTATGTAAAAAGGAAATTAATGATCTCCTTAGTAAAGGGTTAATTAGACATAGTAAATCACCATGGTCTTGCCCAGCCTTCTATGTTAATAATGAAGCTGAGAAAGAGAGAGGTGTCCCTCGTCTAGTTATTAATTACAAACCATTAAACAAGGTTCTTGAATGGATTAGGTACCCTTTACCTAATAAGGAAGACCTTCTTAGCAGGTTAAGTGTTTCAACCATCTTTAGTAAATTTGACCTTAAATCAGGATTCTGGCAAGTAGCCATTCATCCCGACGATAGGTATAAAACAGCATTCACCACTCCGTTCGGACATTACGAATGGAATGTTCAGTCATTTGGACTAAAGAACGCACCTAGTGAATTTCAGAATATTCTCAATAATATTTTGAATCCTTTCAGTCATTTTATTATTGTATATATCGATGATATCCTTGTATTCTCCAAGACTATTGAAGAGCATACTAAACATTTGAATTCTTTCTTCAAAACAGTTAAAACCAATGGTCTTGTCCTTTCACCTTCCAAGTGTAGTCTGTTTCTGACAAAAGTCAGATTTCTCGGTCTAATCCTCTATCACGGACTCACTCGGCCTATTGACAGAGCTATTCAATTTGCCGACCGATTTCCCGATAAGATTACCGACAAAACTCAGCTACAGAGATTTCTTGGCTCGCTTAATTATATTGGCAAGTTTTACAAGAATCTCAGGAAGATTTGTAAGCCTCTTTTTCAGCGCTTACAGAGTAATCCCCCTCCATGGACTGACATTCATACTTCTGTCGTCCAACAAGTTAAAAAATATGTCAAGGTTTTGCCTTGCCTTGGCATCTCTAATGATTCAGCATTCAAAATAGTTGAAACAGATGCCTCCGATATTGGATTTGGTGGCATTCTCAAGCAACAGTTAACCCCCACTTCTGACGAACAAATTGTTCGTTTCCATTCGGGCGCATGGAACCCTACACAGTTAAAATATAGTACTATTAAAAAAGAAATTTTGTCCCTTGTATTATGTATTAAAAAATTTCAGAGAGATTTACTAAATCAGAAATTCTTAGTTAGGATAGATTGCAAATCAGCTAAATTCATTCTTGAGAAAGACGTTGAAAACGTCGCCTCTAAGCATTCTTTCGCTAGATGGCAAGCTATATTAAGTATTTTTGATTTTGATATTGAATATATTAAAGGTAGTAACAACTCAGTTCCCGATTTTCTCACACGTGAATTCATTAACACAGGTACTATTGCAGCACCATGAGTGTTCGAGGAGGATCATCTTCTCGAGGTCATGGCCGTTCCTCAGGCCCAGTCAATCAGTCAAAAGGAACTGTTGTTCCTCATCCAGTTACTCAAACACATAATAAATTCCAGGTGCTTGGTACAGTCCCCAAGCCCTATGCGTCAGTTCTTGCTAGTCAGCCTAAACCGTTTGACATTTTTGCTAATCAATCTAAAGCAACTTCGTCAAACCCTAGTAACCCAGCTTCGGAATATCGTGCTAAGTATGATCAGCACTTATTCCACATCGAATTACCAATGAAACCGAAAAATGACCCAGTCAAATTAGCTGCCCAGTATTTTCCTACTGGATGGCATTTTCTTCCTCTCGCTCCTTATAAATCTTTGGTCTTTTATAAGGATATTCTTATTGAAACAGAGTCAGTATTCATCAAACCTATTTATGCCAACGATGATAGCTCCAAGCTTCTCTATCATTCGTTGTATATTAAACAGGTTCTCAATCTTTCTGATTGGGGTAGTCATCCTTCCGATCTCAAGTCACTCTCTAATCATTCTAGCCCCTATTGCTATTATGATTATATTGAGGCTTGGTTTAAAATCATGCTTCACCAGAATGATGATCATAGTCATTCTTGGTTTTTCCAGTTCGATCAAAAGTTCAAAAGTCAATTTCCCAAGTGGTTCATTCTCTGGTGGACTAGGCATGGTCTTGATCATGCAATCTTCCCAGAGCCACTTCTGGTTCAGTTAGAACATTTTTGTCATCATAGTAACTATCTCCCAAAATATGAGGAAATTCCTGCATTCCTTATATTTTGTAGTAAATATAAAATCCCTTGGATCCTTAAATGGCAATATGTCGTTACGGCCACCCAAGAAGTCACAGTTTTCCAGCCTCCTTCTTCCATAGGAATTAGGTCAGCTCAAACAGTTATCTCCCCAATTTCTCAAGTCTCTCGCCGTTTTTATATCAAATGGTGGGATAAATTTGGTGTCGATAGGATAGTTGGTCAAGTTCAGAAGGAATTCCCTCATTCTCCATCTACTCCCTTGACCCCTTCAGTTATCAAATCTCCAGCCATTGAATCTTCCAGTAAATCTTCAGTTAAAGCGTCTGAAAAATTAAAGTCGGTCGCTCCGTCTAGTCCACATAAGGTCACTGATGTTTCCAGTTATTCTAGCTCTCAGTTAAAAGTTCTTACAGATGCCATCCAGGCACGTTTAGATCAGTTAGATGAAAAGTCTGATGCAATTTCTTCTCATTCCAGAGGAGAAAATGATAGTCAAAACTTATCAGATGAGGAGGAAGATCGTGACCCCTATGGCACGATTAATCTTCAGGATGCTCAGGATCCTTTTGCCTGAACATTTCAGTCAGCACCTGCCCAGGCAGCCTAGTCAGTTCAGTCAGCACACGCACCTGCTCCGGCAGCCTAGTCATCAGCTCAGTCAGCACACGCACCTGCTCCGGCAGCCTAGTCATCACAGCAGCTTCGTCAGCAGCATCTTTTGCTCCGACAGCCTCGCCAGCAGCATCTGCTTTCCCACCGAAAGCAGCCCTCAGTCAAAGCATCTGGCCCCACGGCCCCTTTAGTCAAAAGAAGACGTCTGCTTTTCCACCGAAAGCAGATTCTTTTCTTTCTTTTACTTTACTTTAACTTTAGTAAATGTAATATGTTTTTACTTTTACTTTACCTCAGTCATTGTAATAGTTCGTTTCCTTGATCTATAAAAGGAATATGAATTCATTTGGGAAAGGCAGACTTAGAAAGACTCAGAGCTCCTTCTCTGACTAATCTTTAGCCTCCACCGCTGATAAGCCTACCTAGCCCCTCTTCTTCTTATGTTCTTAGTTTAATCTTCTTGTAAGTTAAATTTACTTCTGCACTTGTATATAGTTTGAATCAATAAAATCAATAAAATTATTTTATTAAAGTATTTAACTTGTGTTTGTATGCGCATCTCTATTCTGTCTTCCTCCATCTCATGCTTTTTGGCATAGGAAAAAGCACACAGTTAAATTACCATATGCAAAAGAATTTAAAGAACATTTAATTCCCACTAAAGCCAGACCAATTCAAATGAGTCATGAACAAATGGAATTATGTAAAAAGGAAATTAATGATCTCCTTAGTAAAGGGTTAATTAGACATAGTAAATCACCATGGTCTTGCCCAGCCTTCTATGTTAATAATGAAGCTGAGAAAGAGAGAGGTGTCCCTCGTCTAGTTATTAATTACAAACCATTAAACAAGGTTCTTGAATGGATTAGGTACCCTTTACCTAATAAGGAAGACCTTCTTAGCAGGTTAAGTGTTTCAACCATCTTTAGTAAATTTGACCTTAAATCAGGATTCTGGCAAGTAGCCATTCATCCCGACGATAGGTATAAAACAGCATTCACCACTCCGTTCGGACATTACGAATGGAATGTTCAGTCATTTGGACTAAAGAACGCACCTAGTGAATTTCAAAATATTCTCAATAATATTTTGAATCCTTTCAGTCATTTTATTATTGTATATATCGATGATATCCTTGTATTCTCCAAGACTATTGAAGAGCATACTAAACATTTGAATTCTTTCTTCAAAACAGTTAAAACCAATGGTCTTGTCCTTTCACCTTCCAAGTGTAGTCTGTTTCTGACAAAAGTCAGATTTCTCGGTCTAATCCTCTATCACGGACTCACTCGGCCTATTGACAGAGCTATTCAATTTGCCGACCGATTTCCCAATAAGATTACCGACAAAACTCAGCTACAGAGATTTCTTGGCTCGCTTAATTATATTGGCAAGTTTTACAAGAATCTCAGGAAGATTTGTAAGCCTCTTTTTCAGCGCTTACAGAGTAATCCCCCTCCATGGACTGACATTCATACTTCTGTCGTCCAACAAGTTAAAAAATATGTCAAGGTTTTGCCTTGCCTTGGCATCTCTAATGATTCAGCATTCAAAATAGTTGAAACAGATGCCTCCGATATTGGATTTGGTGGCATTCTCAAGCAACAGTTAACCCCCACTTCTGACGAACAAATTGTTCGTTTCCATTCGGGCGCATGGAACCCTACACAGTTAAAATATAGTACTATTAAAAAAGAAATTTTGTCCCTTGTATTATGTATTAAAAAATTTCAGAGAGATTTACTAAATCAGAAATTCTTAGTTAGGATAGATTGCAAATCAGCTAAATTCATTCTTGAGAAAGACGTTGAAAACGTCGCCTCTAAGCATTCTTTCGCTAGATGGCAAGCTATATTAAGTATTTTTGATTTTGATATTGAATATATTAAAGGTAGTAACAACTCAGTTCCCGATTTTCTCACACGTGAATTCATTAACACAGGTACTATTGCAGCACCATGAGTGTTCGAGGAGGATCATCTTCTCGAGGTCATGGCCGTTCCTCAGGCCCAGTCAATCAGTCAAAAGGAACTGTTGTTCCTCATCCAGTTACTCAAACACATAATAAATTCCAGGTGCTTGGTACAGTCCCCAAGCCCTATGCGTCAGTTCTTGCTAGTCAGCCTAAACCGTTTGACATTTTTGCTAATCAATCTAAAGCAACTTCGCCAAACCCTAGTAACCCAGCTTCGGAATATCGTGCTAAGTATGATCAGCACTTATTCCACATCGAATTACCAATGAAACCGAAAAATGACCCAGTCAAATTAGCTGCCCAGTATTTTCCTGCTGGATGGCATTTTCTTCCTCTCGCTCCTTATAAATCTTTGGTCTTTTATAAGGATATTCTTATTGAAACAGAGTCAGTATTCATCAAACCTATTTATGCCAACGATGATAGCTCCAAGCTTCTCTATCATTCGTTGTATATTAAACAGGTTCTCAATCTTTCTGATTGGGGTAGTCATCCTTCCGATCTCAAGTCACTCTCTAATCATTCTAGCCCCTATTGCTATTATGATTATATTGAGGCTTGGTTTAAAATCATGCTTCACCAGAATGATGATCATAGTCATTCTTGGTTTTTCCAGTTCGATCAAAAGTTCAAAAGTCAATTTCCCAAGTGGTTCATTCTCTGGTGGACTAGGCATGGTCTTGATCATGCAATCTTCCCAGAGCCACTTCTGGTTCAGTTAGAACATTTTTGTCATCATAGTAACTATCTCCCAAAATATGAGGAAATTCCTGCATTCCTTATATTTTGTAGTAAATATAAAATCCCTTGGATCCTTAAATGGCAATATGTCGTTACGGCCACCCAAGAAGTCACAGTTTTCCAGCCTCCTTCTTCCATAGGAATTAGGTCAGCTCCAACAGTTATCTCCCCAATTTCTCAAGTCTCTCGCCGTTTTTATATCAAATGGTGGGATAAATTTGGTGTCGATAGGATAGTTGGTCAAGTTCAGAAGGAATTCCCTCCTTCTCCATCTACTCCCTTGACCCCTGCAGTTATCAAATCTCCAGCCATTGAATCTTCCAGTAAATCTTCAGTTAAAGCGTCTGAAAAATTAAAGTCGGTCGCTCCGTCTAGTCCACATAAGGTCACTGATGTTTCCAGTTATTCTAGCTCTCAGTTAAAAGTTCTTACAGATGCCATCCAGACACGTTTAGATCAGTTAGATGAAAAGTCTGATGCAATTTCTTCTCATTCCAGAGGAGAAAATGATAGTCAAAACTTATCAGATGAGGAGGAAGATCGTGACCCCTATGGCACGATTAATCTTCAGGATGCTCAGGATCCTTTTGCCTGAACATTTCAGTCAGCACCTGCCCAGGCAGCCTAGTCAGTTCAGTCAGCACACGCACCTGCTCCGGCAGCCTAGTCATCAGCTCAGTCAGCACACGCACCTGCTCCGGCAGCCTAGTCATCACAGCAGCTTCGTCAGCAGCATCTTTTGCTCCGACAGCCTCGCCAGCAGCATCTGCTTTCCCACCGAAAGCAGCCCTCAGTCAAAGCATCTGGCCCCACGGCCCCTTTAGTCAAAAGAAGACGTCTGCTTTTCCACCGAAAGCAGATTCTTTTCTTTCTTTTACTTTACTTTAACTTTAGTAAATGTAATATGTTTTTACTTTTACTTTACCTCAGTCATTGTAATAGTTCGTTTCCTTGATCTATAAAAGGAATACGAATTCATTTGGGAAAGGCAGACTTAGAAAGACTCAGAGCTCCTTCTCTGACTAATCTTTAGCCTCCACCGCTGATAAGCCTACCTAGCCCCTCTTCTTCTTATGTTCTTAGTTTAATCTTCTTGTAAGTTAAATTTACTTCTGCACTTGTATATAGTTTGAATCAATAAAATCAATAAAATTATTTTATTAAAGTATTTAACTTGTGTTTGTATGCGCATCTCTATTCTGTCTTCCTCCATCTTATGCTTCCTCGTCAGCACACGCACCTGCTCCGGCAGCCTAGTCATCAGCTCAGTCAGCACACGCACCTGTTCCGGCAGCCTAGTCATCACAGCAGCTTCGTCAGCAGCATCTTTTGCTCCGACAGCCTCGCCAGCAGCATCTGCTTTCCCACCGAAAGCAAGTGGATTAAAGAAGACAAGATCTAACTGTTTGAGGAAGATCGAAGTATGAAAGACTTCGACTTCATCTTCTAACTAAGAAGATCGAAGCTGGAAGCTTCGTCTCCGGCTAACTCTAGAGAGAAGGGAGAGCGGACCTCAGGTGAGGTTTTCTTTCAAAAGAAAAGCCTGAAGAACTCTAACACTTCGAGTTCTTTAAATAGAAAAACTGAAAGTAAATTACTATTTGATTCACGCAGGAATCACTATTACAATGACTGGAAGTAAAAGTAATTTACTTAAGTAAAAGTAAAACGTAAGAAACATTTTACATTTACTTATACTTAAGTAAATTACTTTTACTTCCAGTCATTGTAATAGTGATTCCTGCGTGAATCAAATAGTAATTTACTTTCAGTTTTTCTATTTAAAGAACTCGAAGTGTTAGAGTTCTTCAGGCTTTTCTTTTGAAAGAAAACCTCACCTGAGGTCCGCTCTCCCTTCTCTCTAGAGTTAGCCGGAGACGAAGCTTCCAGCTTCGATCTTCTTAGTTAGAAGATGAAGTCGAAGTCTTTCATACTTCGATCTTCCTCAAACAGTTAGATCTAGGAAATATGTAATCCCTTCCCAACTGTTTATAAATAAAAGAAAGAGATTACTTTACCGATTCACCGGTCATCTTCTTAATCTTTTCTTTTTCTGGTTTAAGTTTTTCTTTTAAAAACTTATCCGCTGTTAAATGGTATCAGAGCCACACGGTTGGTTCTTGATGCTATCGGCGATTTCGATCTAGAACGGAGGTATGCGTTCTGTTTAAACGTTTTAGCAAACTTTTATTTTTCTTGCTCCGCTTTAAGTAACCGGACCTTCGCCGTTAAACACCCAAGATCGCCTTAAGTCCCGATTAGTGCCTGTTTGTAAGTCTCAAGTAAGTGAGCAGTGTAAGGCCAAAGGGAATCTTTAGATCTAAGGGGTATGATTCATCGGCAAGTAAGGCCTTTACAGTGGACCTTCAAGAAAAAGAATTTTTGTTTAAACGGTTTTCAGAGTCTTCTGTTTAGATAGATTTCACAGATAGATCAGGACCGATCGAGTGATCCTTTGTTTCAGATTTCATCTGATTTGTTATTTAAACAAAAATCTTTTACAAAATTAAAGAAATCTTGAAGATCTTGACCAATTTTTCGGTGAAAAAATTTTCCTCTCCTTCTTTTGTAAACAAAATTTTTGGGGGTGAAAGGGTTATTTCCTGGATAAAAATTTTGAGGTGGAAATGTATGGAGGTGATGACTCGTCGGAGAAGACGATCAGCAGTTCCATCCGGCACCGGAGGAGACGGACAAGTAAACCGGAGAAGACGACGCAACAGTCGCCGCCGGTCAGTCAACGAAGACGCCAGAGGCATCTTCAGTCAGCACTGATGGCCGACAGCCATCAGATCAGCTTTTGCTTTCCGTAAAGCAAAAGCATTTACTTTAGTAAAATGTAAAAGTAAAAGTAAAAGAATAACTTTTGCTTTTACTTTAAGTTAAATGTTTTTAACTTAGTTAAATGTTTTTAACATTTACCAATGTAAAAGTAAATGTAAAATGTTTCTTACGTTTTACTTTTACTTAAGTAAATTACTTTTACTTCCAGTCATTGTAATAGTGATTCCTGCGTGAATCAAATAGTAATTTACTTTCAGTTTTTCTATTTAAAGAACTCGAAGTGTTAGAGTTCTTCAGGCTTTTCTTTTGAAAGAAAACCTCACCTGAGGTCCGCTCTCCCTTCTCTCTAGAGTTAGCCGGAGACGAAGCTTCCAGCTTCGATCTTCTTAGTTAGAAGATGAAGTCGAAGTCTTTCATACTTCGATCTTCCTCAAACAGTTAGATCTAGGAAATATGTAATCCCTTCCCAACTGTTTATAAATAAAAGAAAGAGATTACTTTACCGATTCACCGGTCATCTTCTTAATCTTTTCTTTTTCTGGTTTAAGTTTTTCTTTTAAAAACTTATCCGCTGTATGGAGGTGATGACTCGTCGGAGAAGACGATCAGCAGTTCCATCCGGCACCGGAGGAGACGGATCAGTCAACCGGAGAAGCAACCTGTATGGAGGTGATGACTCGTCGGAGAAGACGATCAGCAGTTCCATCCGGCACCGGAGGAGACGGATCAGTCAACCGGAGAAGACGACGCAAATGCTGCTGCTGGGAAAGCAGATGCTGCTGGGAAAGCAAATCCTCAAACAGTTAGATCTTGTCTTCTTTAATCCACTTGCTTTCGGTGGGAAAGCAGATGCTGCTGGCGAGGCTGTCGGAGCAAAAGATGCTGCTGACGAAGCTGCTGTGATGACTAGGCTGCCGGAGCAGGTGCGTGTGCTGACTGAGCTGATGACTAGGCTGCCGGAGCAGGTGCGTGTGCTGACGAGGAAGCATAAGATGGAGGAAGACAGAATAGAGATGCGCATACAAACACAAGTTAAATACTTTAATAAAATAATTTTATTGATTTTATTGATTCAAACTATATACAAGTGCAGAAGTAAATTTAACTTACAAGAAGATTAAACTAAGAACATAAGAAGAAGAGGGGCTAGGTAGGCTTATCAGCGGTGGAGGCTAAAGATTAGTCAGAGAAGGAGCTCTGAGTCTTTCTAAGTCTGCCTTTCCCAAATGAATTCATATTCCTTTTATAGATCAAGGAAACGAACTATTACAATGACTGAGGTAAAGTAAAAGTAAAAACATATTACATTTACTAAAGTTAAAGTAAAGTAAAAGAAAGAAAAGAATCTGCTTTCGGTGGAAAAGCAGACGTCTTCTTTTGACTAAAGGGGCCGTGGGGCCAGATGCTTTGACTGAGGGCTGCTTTCGGTGGGAAAGAAGATGCTGCTGGCGAGGCTGTCGGAGCAAAAGATGCTGCTGACGAAGCTGTTGTGATGACTAGGCTGCCGGAGCAGGTGCGTGTGCTGACTGAGCTGATGACTAGGCTGCCGGAGCAGGTGCGTGTGCTGACTGAACTGACTAGGCTGCCTGGGCAGGTGCTGACTGAAATGTTCAGGCAAAAGGATCCTGAGCATCCTGAAGATTAATCGTGCCATAGGGGTCACGATCTTCCTCCTCATCTGATAAGTTTTGACTATCATTTTCTCCTCTGGAATGAGAAGAAATTGCATCAGACTTTTCATCTAACTGATCTAAACGTGCCTGGATGGCATCTGTAAGAACTTTTAACTGAGAGCTAGAATAACTGGAAACATCAGTGACCTTATGTGGACTAGACGGAGCGACCGACTTTAATTTTTCAGACGCTTTAACTGAAGATTTACTGGAAGATTCAATGGCTGGAGATTTGATAACTGAAGGGGTCAAGGGAGTAGATGGAGAAGGAGGGAATTCCTTCTGAACTTGACCAACTATCCTATCGACACCAAATTTATCCCACCATTTGATATAAAAACGGCGAGAGACTTGAGAAATTGGGGAGATAACTGCTTGAGCTGACCTAATTCCTATGGAAGAAGGAGGCTGGAAAACTGTGACTTCTTGGGTGGCCGTAACGACATATTGCCATTTAAGGATCCAAGGGATTTTATATTTACTACAAAATATAAGGAATGCAGGAATTTCCTCATATTTTGGGAGATAGTTACTATGATGACAAAAATGTTCTAACTGAACCAGAAGTGGCTCTGGGAAGATTGCATGATCAAGACCATGCCTAGTCCACCAGAGAATGAACCACTTGGGAAATTGACTTTTGAACTTTTGATCGAACTGGAAAAACCAAGAATGACTATGATCATCATTCTGGTGAAGCATGATTTTAAACCAAGCCTCAATATAATCATAATAGCAATAGGGGCTAGAATGATTAGAGAGTGACTTGAGATCGGAAGGATGACTACCCCAATCAGAAAGATTGAGAACCTGTTTAATATACAACGAATGATAGAGAAGCTTGGAGCTATCATCGTTGGCATAAATAGGTTTGATGAATACTGACTCTGTTTCAATAAGAATATCCTTATAAAAGACCAAAGATTTATAAGGAGCGAGAGGAAGAAAATGCCATCCAGCAGGAAAATACTGGGCAGCTAATTTGACTGGGTCATTTTTCGGTTTCATTGGTAATTCGATGTGGAATAAGTGCTGATCATACTTAGCACGATATTCCGAAGCTGGGTTACTAGGGTTTGACGAAGTTGCTTTAGATTGATTAGCAAAAATGTCAAACGGTTTAGGCTGACTAGCAAGAACTGACGCATAGGGCTTGGGGACTGTACCAAGCACCTGGAATTTATTATGTGTTTGAGTAACTGGATGAGGAACAACAGTTCCTTTTGACTGATTGACTGGGCCTGAGGAACGGCCATGACCTCGAGAAGATGATCCTCCTCGAACACTCATGGTGCTGCAATAGTACCTGTGTTAATGAATTCACGTGTGAGAAAATCGGGAACTGAGTTGTTACTACCTTTAATATATTCAATATCAAAATCAAAAATACTTAATATAGCTTGCCATCTAGCGAAAGAATGCTTAGAGGCGACGTTTTCAACGTCTTTCTCAAGAATGAATTTGGCTGATTTGCAATCTATCCTAACTAAGAATTTCTGATTTAGTAAATCTCTCTGAAATTTTTTAATACATAATACAAGGGACAAAATTTCCTTTTTAATAGTACTATATTTTAACTGTGTAGGGTTCCATGCGCCCGAATGGAAACGAACAATTTGTTCGTCAGAAGTGGGGGTTAACTGTTGCTTGAGAATGCCACCAAATCCAATATCGGAGGCATCTGTTTCAACTATTTTGAATGCTGAATCATTAGAGATGCCAAGGCAAGGCAAAACCTTGACATATTTTTTAACTTGTTGGACGACAGAAGTATGAATGTCAGTCCATGGAGGGGGATTACTCTGTAAGCGCTGAAAAAGAGGCTTACAAATCTTCCTGAGATTCTTGTAAAACTTGCCAATATAATTAAGCGAGCCAAGAAATCTCTGTAGCTGAGTTTTGTCGGTAATCTTATCGGGAAATCGGTCGGCAAATTGAATAGCTCTGTCAATAGGCCGAGTGAGTCCGTGATAGAGGATTAGACCGAGAAACCTGACTTTTGTCAGAAACAGACTACACTTGGAAGGTGAAAGGACAAGACCATTGGTTTTAACTGTTTTGAAGAAAGAATTCAAATGTTTAGTATGTTCTTCAATAGTCTTGGAGAATACAAGGATATCATCGATATATACAATAATAAAATGACTGAAAGGATTCAAAATATTATTGAGAATATTCTGAAATTCACTAGGTGCGTTCTTTAGTCCAAATGACTGAACATTCCATTCGTAATGTCCGAACGGAGTGGTGAATGCTGTTTTATACCTATCGTCGGGATGAATGGCTACTTGCCAGAATCCTGATTTAAGGTCAAATTTACTAAAGATGGTTGAAACACTTAACCTGCTAAGAAGGTCTTCCTTATTAGGTAAAGGGTACCTAATCCATTCAAGAACCTTGTTTAATGGTTTGTAATTAATAACTAGACGAGGGACACCTCTCTCTTTCTCAGCTTCATTATTAACATAGAAGGCTGGGCAAGACCATGGTGATTTACTATGTCTAATTAACCCTTTACTAAGGAGATCATTAATTTCCTTTTTACATAATTCCATTTGTTC
Organism: Panax notoginseng; assembly: GCA_016801055.1. Taxonomy (NCBI): domain Eukaryota; kingdom Viridiplantae; phylum Streptophyta; class Magnoliopsida; order Apiales; family Araliaceae; genus Panax; species Panax notoginseng. The sequence continues at coordinate 114,552,370 of CM029018.1, forward strand.
ATGACTCATTTGAATTGGTCTGGCTTTAGTGGGAATTAAGTGTTCTTTAAATTCTTTTGCATATGGTAATTTAACTGTGTGCTTCTTCCTATGCCAAAAAGCATTGGGGAGTCAGAACATAGATTTTTTGTTAAATATTCTTTCAATTCACTAATTTTTTCTTGAACTCGGTTGCTTTTAAGTTGTTCTTCAACTTGTTGATACTTAACTTCTTCCTTGAGGAAACTTAAGTGGGTAACTTTGCAGTTTAACAGATTTATTGACTTGGAGATTGATTCTTCTTGAATAAATTTTAAATCTCGTTCTTTAGGCTTAATTAGGAATTTAAATGTTATTTTCTTTCCTAAATGCTCACAGCTTAATCCTTTATTACTGGTAGTGAATGGATATAATAAATAGATAAATGGTAAACCTAAAATAATTTTATCTGTGAGATTGCGGATTAAAACAAAAGAAGTTTTAAAGCACATTTCATCTTGACAGATGTGGACTCTAGGTAATTTATATTTTATTTCCATGTTACTACCATTAGCTGAATTAAGTTTTTCAGTAGTTTTTCTGTAGTATCTGGTGGGAATAAGACCCTCTTGAATACAGTTCAGATCTGCTCCAGTATCGACTAGGGCAGGGAGCTGAATAGAGAAGGTTTTATCAATAACTAACTTAATAGAGATGTACCACTTTTGAATGGTAATGTCTTTAATTCTTTTAAGTGAAAGACCTTGAATAAAAAGATCAGGATTATCTTTAACACCTGATGATTCTGGCTCTTCGTGACTTTCATCACTGGAAGAAGAATCGTGTATCTGAAGATCTGACTTTTTATCATCAATTTCTTTCCTTAGACTAGAGATGTCTAATTTTAGATTGGAAATCTCTTTCTTTAGTTTATTGACTTCATGATTTAATTCAGGGAGAGTAATTTCTCTAGCTGGAGATTTAAATCTTTCAAGTGTTTTATTAAGACTAAAAACTGGCTTTTCTTTGGCTTTAAGAACCTTATCAGTAACTTTCTTATCTTTATTCAATAGATCTTTTAATTGATTTAGATACTGGGTCTTTAATCCTGGGTCTATGATTTTACTAATTAGATCAACTAATAACGAGCACTCTTCGTCTTCTTTAGTAATTACATTAATTCTTTTGCAACAATTGTTACTGCAATTTTCAGTGCAGACAGTAACTTCGTTTTCTGTATTTGATTCATCGTTACAAGTACTGCTAGTGCTAGAAGATTCAGGAGCATCTGAAACTTCATTATTACTATCGTTATTTTCAATTCTCATTAACTCAAGTATATGCTCAGTGTCTTCAGCTGAGATGTTTAATTGACTCAGTTTTTGCTTAACTCTACACTCACTTTTAAAGTGTCCTTTCTGCCCACAATTGTGACAGACAATTTTACTTTTATCAAATTGTTTTGATTTTTTAGTTGATTTCTTGTGTGTTGACTGAGGTTTTTTATAGTAAGAGTCTTTAGTAATTAATTTCTTATCTTGAGTATACCGTCTTTTACGATGTTTGTGACTCTTTTGTGACTCAATATGTTTATGGGGATGCCGGTGCTTTCTTCTAGAGGGAGCAACGGGCGGTAAACCATATTGTTCACAGAAGGTGCCTAACTCATATTTAGCTTTCTTTTTGTCCTTATTGGCTTGCTTAGCTAATTTGAAGTCAATACACATTTTTAATCCAATTTTTTGAATGTAACTTATAATGTCTCCATAAGTTAAATTATCGTAATCAATATATCCTAAATTTTTACTTAATTCTTCTCTAACTTTATGTGCAAATAACGACGGTAAGCCATTAACAAACTTTTCTTTCCAGAATGGCTTATTACTGTCATTTCGCATCATAACTCTAGAGGTGAACACATCCTTGTACCATCTAAAATCACTTAGGGTGGGACAAGTAAGATTACTTAATTGGTCATGAATTCGCTCTGTAATGTTACTAGGAGTTCCAATAAAATGTTTAATTATAGTGAAGATTAAAGTATTAACTCCATCGGGCAAACCCATACCAACTTCCTCATTGAAGATGGGATTACCATCATCATCTCTTTGGATGGCGTGAACTATTGATATCCTAATATCTTCTGTGAGATGCTTCTCCCACCAAGATCTAAGGATACCAGTAAATCCACTAGCTATTAATTCAACTATGTCCGGTTGGGATAAATTGTTGAATTTGGTGATATAACTATTCGCTACCATTGACATATGATTTAGTTTATTAAGGATTTCTTGTTCACTAAATCCATCAATATTCCATTCATATATTTTATTCGATGAGACAGAAAATTGCTTATCTAGATTTCTCTCTTCGAATTGTAGATCCGGAGGAGTGGGTCTAGAGTACCAATTTCTGGTGATACTAGTGTTATTAACAGTTAATTTATTTAGCTGTTCATTAAGGTTAGAGGTTGATGAGTGAATAGAAGAACTGTCTTCATCATCATCAGACTCTACTTGATCAATGACTGCAATAGTTCCACTCGTACCGGCTTCAGATTTAATTTTTTTAAATAGCTTATCTATGGACTGAACTAATTCTTCATCCTTATTAGGTAAACCTAATTTGGTTCTATTTTCTGGTAATTTGATTAAGGGTTGTTCAATCTTTGAATCAGGTTTTGTAATTATATTTTCTTCAAATTTTTCTTCAATTCTGTCAAGCTGTTTTCCAACAGTTGCTAGATACTGATTGCTAAAGTTTAATTGTTCAATTATCTTTTTATCATCTTTAATTCCGTCGGGAATTTTAAAGGGACTGGCGATAACTGAGGTGTTCTTAACTGGGATTAAAACTGTTTCTAAGGGTGGGTGACTAGACGAAATCTTTGTTTTGTCTTCTTTAATCCACTGTGTCTTACTAATAACATTACATTTACTTTGGTATTGCTCATACCAATCGTAAAACATAACGTTAATCTGTTCATTTTGAATGAATCTCTTCCATCTATTGACTATCTTATCTCTTTCTTTTTCAGTGGGGTGATTAGATCTAAATAGATGTCGTTTTTCTTTATTAGATTTTGAATTGAAATCTTTTACTAAGTTATCCCATTCCAAAATAAATTCCTTTTTAATGACTCTAAGTTGATTATGAATAGGGGCATTAAAGTCAGACTGTGTGGGATACACAGACGACGCTGGGGACGAAGATCCTTCATCTCCATCAAGGTCGTTATGGGTATAACAGGGATGACTAACTTGTCCTTGATTAAAAATTCCTTTTAGTTTGACGTCTTTAATCGAAGGGTTACCAATTATTTCTGAATCTCTTCTAGTATGAATAACTGAAGGGGTTGAAGAACTGGAAATGTCTTCAATAATAATTGGAGTTCTAGTACGTTCAAAACTAATTTTAACAGTTCCATCGGAAAACTGTTTGATGTTTTCAATATTTAATGAATTATTAATTATGGGTTGTTGTGGTAACTCATTTGGCAAAGTCCATTGGCTAGGTAATGTAATATCTTTCCAGAGAATTGTTCTCGGGATTTGGATATTAGCATCACTAGTTGAACTTTGAATTAAAACTGTCTGATCTTTAGGACTTTTATTAAGAGCATGAACGTTCAGATTTGACTTCATGGTCTTATAGTAAATCCGGTAGATCAAAGCAATAGGCTGAGATCCCTCAATCATCTGAGTAATCTCTCCTTCAGTTTTAATATTTAATGTTAATGCTTTAAATAAGTTTTGATCACTAAGGCTTAAAGTGAAATCTGGAAAACAATTAAAGTGAATTGGTCCATTATGCAAACTGGCTTCCATGGCACCAATTATACTAGGGTAGTAATTCAAAAATCTAGCGTCTCTAAGACAAAGGTAGATTGATGAGTTAATTCCTTTTCTATTAAGTGGTTTAACTGCAACTTGAATTAATCCTATATGAATAAAATTATAACCCTTTTTTCTGTGTTTTTTAATAACTTCTGGGGATAATAGGCTACAATTTTCATATTCTTTGTTAATTGCAAAAACTCTTTCAACTGTTTTAACATTGTAATCTGTTTTAAATTTATCGGAAAATGTTGACTGATAAATTTCTTTAGGGGAAACCCTAGGTATGTTCCAATTATTCAAAACTTGATTAAGATTTTCATAACTCTGTTCTTCCTGGTTGACAATATCTGGGACTGGAGGTAAAGTCGACCTGTTACTAATTGAAGAGTTGGATCTAAATAACCTACTCATCTTGACTGTTTCAAAATAAATTCTGCCTCAAGGTTCATTCATGCATACCCCTTTTACCCTTAGTAAACTCATACCTATGTTCTATAACCCGACACTGCTCACACCCTGGAGACTTACAAAAGGTTAGACACGAACTAGGTGGTCTACAGGTAAATAAGGTGACTTCAGAACATGTGAAGAAGAAGATAATTTTGAAAGAGAAAGATGAATTTGATTAAATAGATCTAACTAAGCAGAAAGAAACAACGTACAACTTAGCTCTGATACCATTTGGGGAGGAAGCATGAGATGGAGGAAGACAGAATAGAGATGCGCATACAAACACAAGTTAAATACTTTAATAAAATAATTTTATTGATTTTATTGATTCAAACTATATACAAGTGCAGAAGTAAATTTAACTTACAAGAAGATTAAACTAAGAACATAAGAAGAAGAGGGGCTAGGTAGGCTTATCAGCGGTGGAGGCTAAAGATTAGTCAGAGAAGGAGCTCTGAGTCTTTCTAAGTCTGCCTTTCCCAAATGAATTCGTATTCCTTTTATAGATCAATGAAACGAACTATTACAATGACTGAGGTAAAGTAAAAGTAAAAACATATTACATTTACTAAAGTTAAAGTAAAGTAAAAGAAAGAAAAGAATCTGCTTATATATATATATATATATATATATATATATATATATATATATATATATATATATATATATATATAATACGCGTCATATTAATGAACATGCGAAGCATGTTCGCATAATATATAATATATATAGTATAAGCATGCACATATAGAATACTATATTATACCTAGATTGATTATTGACTTTTATTCTAGTTTGGTTCAAGAGCCACCAAGTGAACCAAAAAGGTCAAATCGTAGGGGTGCAAGAATTAATATTTAAATATTACTATTATATTTAAACTTGGGCTCCATTACAAACGGGTCTTCAAGCGCTCCTTGCTTCTTGATCTCCAATTCTTCAAAATTAATTCTAATTATTCCTATTACAAAACTATTTAAAATAAATAGAAACCTTGATCAGCAGTCAAGGGGAAGTACATAGGAAGGAGTTTGAATTTACATTATGAAAAATTAGAGAAAACAAGGTACGCAGACCCCATTTAATAAAACACATACATTCATACATTCAATTAAAATAAAATCCAATTACATTGGTTAATAGTCCATAATCAATCACATTTATTAACATACACATCATCATATACATCAATAAATAACATTCATCTCATGAATAATAAACATTCAATATATATATTGATATTATTTAATGGACAAATTTAGTTAGTATAAAATCTAATTTTGAATCAAAATAAACTCCTTTATTTTAATCCAAATTTAAATCGAAATAAACTTTCTTTATTTTAATTTATCCAATTTTGAATAAAATAAACTATTTTATTTTAATCAAAATTTTTAATCAAAATAAACTCATTTATTTTAATTAATTATGGAATCCAATTCCAAGTAAAAAAAATTATTAAAGGAAACACGGATTATCTTACCTATTCACAAATAAACTCTTTTATTTTGAATAATATGAAATCTTATTTCATATCTAAATAAACTCTTTTATTTAAGGAAAGATAGAATCCAATTTCAACTCCAATTAGTTATCATGAAATCCAATTTCAACTCTAATTAGTTAGCATGAAATCCAATTTTAAAATTAAAATAAACTTTTTATTTTAAAATTAAAATAAATATTTTATTTTAATTATAAAATAATTATTAATATATATATATATATATATATATATATATATATATATATATATATATATATATATATATATATATATATTTATAAACCATAATAATCATATTAGTAATCCGTGAATTTCAATTAAACTTTTAACAGGTAATCAATATATAAAATATTAATCAATCACGTGGATGAACCGCCTGAAAAAAAACTGTGAATCTTGATATTGGAATAAACCGTGACTCTTCAGTAATCATTAATATATATTAATGATTTTTACCACCTTGCCTTGTACCGAATATATCATATATATAATATTGGGCAACGTGATTCAAATATAAATCAAGCCACATATAAGAAGCAGAATTAATGTTTTTAAAAAAATCAACCACGGATTTTGTTAAAACGTTTTTTTTAAAAATTTATACAACAAATTATGTCCAATTAAATTGTTCTAAATACATATCAATATACATATCAAATTAAAATAATTAATAATTCGCATAAAGGTTTGGTTCTGATACCACTGTTAAGTTTGTAATATTCATGAACGCAATCAAATTACAGAAAGTAAGCGAAAACGTGATAAAAAAGAATTTTCAAATTTTACAAACCATATGCCCGGATCATCCTTTATGCACAATTATTAATTAAACGAAAAAGAAAGAACAAGAATCATACCCTTGAAGATTCGAGCATCCTCAGGTACAAGTTCACCTCCAATCTTTTTCGCGTTCATCATGAATCCACCGGATTTGGTTCCTTCCTTTAATTAACGTTAGCCACCCAAGTGTTTGGCCTCTAGAGGTGATCCACCAAGGAAGAAGAAAGATCCAAGAAAATGGGTGTTTGGCAAAACTCTAATTTTCTCTCATAGAAAAAGAGCGTACTCTCAAACAATTGAAGTCGTCTGTTGTGAAAAAATCAACAACAACTATATCACCCATAATAAGACTCCTCTTATTTATAGATGTAGGCAACTCTCCTTAACAGTTAAGGAATTAGATTTTATTTTAATTAATTAAAATCCTTTAATTAATTAGCCTCCTAATCTTATTATGAATAAATGAGAGTACTTTTATTAATTAATTTTCAAACTCCTTTAAGAATTAAATAATAATAATAGTAATAATAATAATAAGACTCCTCTTATTAATTTATATTTAATATTTCTAAAATATTAAATAATAAATATTAAGCTATTTAATTTATTCTATCACCATAGATTAAATTAAATATACTTAACTTATTATTACAATTATGTCATTTGCTTCTTAAATAATTATTCTTCCTTTTATGGTGTGACCCTTTAGGTTCTCCATATTAAACCGGTTGTGAATAGATCAATTAGAACAATTCTAATCTTTATTAAATAAATAAATTAAATTATTAATTTATTTAAATAAATAATATTTATTCTACAATAGGGATAAGCCTCCCTAGCGATCAACGACTTTTTAGAAAATATAGATTTCAACATTAATCATAAAAGAACCTTTGAATAAATAGTTACCGTATAATTCAATCCTTCCACCATACAATGTCCCAAATAAATATAAGACATGAAATCAATGTCAAGTCTTATTTTATTTAATTATATGTATTTCGACTCTTAAATGCACAACTCCAAATAATGCAAATTAGAAACTCCTTTCTAATTTCATTATGCCTTGGACAAGGACTACTGGGTTGTCATTTATCGAATCACATAGGATATTTCTCTTCTTTTACTAAAAGCGATAGATTCTTTATTGATCATACATTATCTCCATGTACGACTTATTATACCCAAGCATACCCTTTGATATACTCTAAGGGTCTTAAGGAATAAGTCAAAGTATAACTTATCATACACAAGATACTATGATGATCTCAAGTCTAAAGATCACTTGTACTACTATCACTACAGAAATTCCTATTAACAGGCAAGTAATACTCCATTAGGCATTCCTTAGCGAGCCACGTTCAGTGAACTTATTCTCTAATAAGCACCTACATACTTGCTTTAGTGTCTCCACACAAATGATCATGAGATCAATCATTCTCATCCAATGAACAAGCAACGTATGTACCAATATATCCGAATTCACTAATCTCCAATTTAGTAATTCAACGATTAGAAACTATTTTAGTTTTAAGCTTTCTAAGAATTTAGATCTCATTAGAATGATCATCATCATTATTCTAAAAGCATTGTTTAAAACTATGGGTTTATCACATATTATAAAGCAGCATCATGTAGATAATTAAAAGCCTTTAATAAATTAATACTTTCTTATTAATAACTTAATAAGATTGTTACAAAGTATATAGCTTATCATCAAACATGATTGGCTTGTGTGCATACTACTTTCATATCCAACAACAGTAATTCTACGAATATATATTTTTCAAATCAGTAATTTAACTTGAATTATTAAACATGCACTAACTGTGAATAATCAACAATAAATTCTTGGACGTGGTTTAATTAACAATAATTAACCACCATAATAATTAAACAATATTAACTCAAGGTTGAGTTAGAAAACTTGCCTCTTCTGCTGTTTACAGCTACACAATAAACTTATATGCGTTTGAAAGACCTATAACCAATAATATCGGTCTCACAATTAGCACAATATTTTATAACACGCAACACTGCAAGTCATAGTCAATCTTTCTCCTAGACACATTACCACATAGCCACATCAGTGTTTATACCCTATATTAACACTTAACAAGTCTAACTAGTTCAGTTTGGTTAGACTTCGGTCTAATCTCAGTGTTCTGGTCACCCTATCCGACAACTAACACAATTATTGTCAATTAAACTTGGTCTCTAAGCTTTAATATTTATTTTAGATAAGTCAAATATTGCTTATAATATTTTTTGGAAGCTTTTAATAATATTTAAACAATTATTATAATTTATAATAATTTTTCAAACATCGGAATCATTTTTAAATGATTTAATTATCAAACAATCTTATTATCATTAATATTTAAATATTAATGAAATTATTATTAAAATATTAAAAGTTCTTTATTATAAATTAAATTATTTTTAAATTATTTTTCTCATTTTTAAATCAATAAAATTATTTTTAATTTATTTATTTAATTAATAAATCTAATATCATTAATATTAATTTATTAATGAGAATTCTCTAAAAATATTGAAAATTATATTTTATAATTCAAAATATTTTCTAACACTTTATTCTCATTTGAAATGATTTTTAAAATATTAAAATCATTTTTAACTCATTTATTTAATATAATAATTAAATAGATGTAATATCATTAATATTAAATTATTAATGATATTTCTCTAAAAATATTATAAGTTACATTTTATAACTCAAAATATTTTTAAATACATTATTCTTATTTAAAATGATTTTTCATAATATTAAATTATTTTTCTCTAATTTATTTAATACACTAATTAAATAAATTAAATACCTTTAATATTTAAATAATTATGAATATTAAAGAAAAATATTCCAATTGGTCAAAAATTATTTTTCATAAATTAAAATAATTTTTAAAACCATTTTTAATAATTTTTATAATTTATTTCTATTTTTAAATAATTTTTGAAAAATCAAAAATTAGAAAATAATAAAGCCGTCGCTAAAGACCTTTAGCGACACAAAGCGTCGATGTTGGTGTTCTTGAGCTCAAGAACACTGACAGCTTAGCTATCAACCTTCCTTGTTTGACCTCTTGTAATTCTCTGCTAAATTTGTTTCTAGGCTTAATTAAACGTTTATGTTGTAGTAGGTTTGCAACACTACCATTAACAATCAACAACTCAGTTATAAAACTTAATGACATGAAAATCTGGGCTCTCAAACATACTGTCAGACCATACCTGGGTTTTTTGGGTAACTTAGAAACCCAGCAGCTTCGAGGGTTTACCTTTGGGCTCAATTAATTCTATGTTCTAGTCCTCAAATTAGTTATGTTATGGTCCAAATCTGCAGTACTAGTGTCAAGGTACATTAATATAACAACAAGTCAGTTTAACAACAACAGATCCACAAAACACGACTCGGTCAAACCCTGTCAGAGGGCTGTTCATCTGATTTTCTGGAAATTCCAGAAAACAGCCATCATGGTCGAGTAGGATACTTTGACCACTTGCTACATTCGATTTTTTTTACTTTTTGTGAGATTTAAAGGCACGATTCTAGAGTCCACATATCAGGCTATAACTTGATTACAAATACAACATCAAACAACATAACATCATTCAGATCCGGACCTTGAAAATAATTGTCAGACGCTGGTTTAACCTTTATGGGCTACCCAGATTTGGCCCGGTCATGCCCTGTCAACGGGTTTTGACCGATTAAATCTTCAAATCCAGACATCTAATGACTCTTCTTTCACTTTCAGGTCAAAGACAACATACCAGACTACTGATCCATAAAATAAAACAACAAAATATACAAACGAGCAAGGATTTGTGGCCACTGATATTTGGTTGTCAGGCCACATTTCAAGCTCAATAACAGATTTTGAAAAACATGGTTTTTACCCACTTTGATGTTATGGATCCATGATGGATCAACATGGATCATCTAAAAAACATCATATAACACCTAATTAAACACTTAAACACAAAATTTTTTCTAAGCATGTAAGATCAAAATAGGTTTTAGGTTTATACCTTTATGTTCTAAATTTTTGATCTTTGATCTCCAATCTGTTCTTGGGTGATTTAGGGTTGTTTAAGTGACTTATATACTTGCTATATTCGGAGGTATGGTTGAGAGAATGAGTGGGTTGAATGTTTGAGTGCAAATGACCAACTTTTGATGACTTTATCTCTCTAAATCTCTTATATATGATGATAAAGTGCAATGGCTGATACAATGAACTGATCTTGCTGGAGATTTTTAGTCACACAGTCAAATTATTAGGTTACTAACTAAAGTTGTTGGCCAATTCTATAAGTTACTTACTAAAAAAATCCAAAAAGGGCATTTTGGTCAATGTACATGAAATTTTAATGGCCTAAAAGTAATTGTCTAAACTCTTAGGGTTTAACCCTAAGGTTCTAAACCTTAGGTTTTACACACTTAGTTTTCTAGAATTTTCTAAATTAGGATTTTAAAATAGAAAATTAAATTTTCAAAAATATAATTAGGGTTTTAAATAGAAATTAATATTTCTAAAGTATAATTAGAGTTTCCTAATTATATTAAAATTTACTAATCACTTTAGGATTGCTAATTAGGATTAGGGTTTCCTAATTAGGGTTTAGGATTTCTAAATTTAAAATTAGGGTTTCCCAACTTTCGATTAGGTTTTCTAACGGTACGTTAGGGTTTCTAATCTGGAGATTAGAGTTTCTAGTCTCTTATTAGGGTTTACAATTTTAAACCTTATCCGATCAATCAATGATGAATAATTCTGAACAGTACAAACACGTACTCAACAACTCAATTATTTTAAGTGCATTTTCTATTGAATCCCTATCTAAAAATTAGGGTTAGGGGTTCTAAAGCTGTTAGGCACAACTCTACTCTAATTTCTCAGTCAATACACCAATTGACTAATTCTCGAGACTCGTATCACAAATACTCAGTACAATATTAACAGTCAATGCCAATATTAAAAAAAAATTATTCGAAAACTTTTGATTATTCGAAATCCCGGGTTATCGCATTCACCCCTCCTTAAAAGGATTCCGTCCTCAGAATCACCGCTTTCTTATTCTCTACAATCTTTTAAAGTTGTATCATCAATTCATTTTTATCAACACAATATTAAATTGTGTCTCAAATTCTAGCCTATGACTTGGATCTATAAAAGAAAACAGTTCACAGAAATATCTGACTCATAATTCTGGCATAATTAAATTTCTAAGCGAAATCGTTACCTGTCACCACCTCCTGAGCAGCCACCGTATCCTGCACCGTCATGTTGAATGTACGAGCAGTTGATCTTCCTGGCTGTGCAGGTCCTCGAATTGCCAAGGTTCCGCTACTGGGTCCTTTGTTGCCACTTTCCTTCTCCGTATTTCTCTTCGGACAGTTTCGAACTAGATGATCAGTCGATCAGCACACAAAGCAACCTTGTATATTCTTCGGATTGGGACAATTGGGTGACATGTGCCCCTCTTGTTCGTAGTTGTAACAAACTCCCTTCTTCTTCAGGTAAACTCCAGCATGGTTCTTCCCACAAGTCAAACATGGCTCCCTTCCGTTCTTATTATCTTTTGTCTTATTACCCGATTGGGTATTCTTGCTCCATTTCCTCTTATTCGGATTACTACCATCACTGCTTCCTCCATCGTTTGTCTTCTTCTTTTTTTCCTGATGAAATCGAGATGCAGCTTCGCTCCATCCTTCAGTAATTAATGCTTTCTCCAGTAAAGCAGCGAACGTATTGATCTGTAATACTGCTACCTTGTTGAATATTCTTGGCTTCAGTCCATTCTCAAATCTTCACGCCTTCCTTACCTCTGTGTCCACCTGATGAGGTGCAAATCTTGCTAATTCGTTGAATTTGGCAGCATACTCAGATACCGACATGTTCTCCTGCTTTAGTTCTAAGAACTTAACTTCCATCTGAGCTTGCATACTTGACGAAAAGTAGTTCTCGAAGAACAATTTCTTGAATCTTGTTCAAGTCACCACCGCTGTATCAGCTCTCACCTGATTAGTCTCCCACCAGTAATTGGCTTCTCCTTTCATCAGATATGTTGCAAAAGCTATCGTTTGCTCTTCTACCACACGTTCAACGATGAATGCTTTCTCCATCTCTTTCACCCAAGTTTGGGCTTCAATCGGATCGGTGGTTCCCTTGAATTCTGGCGGTCCTATCGCTTTAAAGTCTTTGAAATTAGCCAATCTATCAGCTGGCTGTTCTCTCGCTCTTCCTCTTGCTGTTGGAGCTCTATTCCCCATAGCTTCGGCTAGCATGTTTACCAAATTCTGCATTGGGTCGGCTTGATCTCCTTCGTTATTTACTGACTATTCTTCTCGTTGATTCGATTTTGTCGTCTAGGCGGCATGATCTGATTTAAATAAAACTCTTATATTAATTCTCTTTCTCTACACAGATTCTTAATACAACAAGAATTCAACACATAGTTCTCATGTAATCGCATATTTATTCAAATAGCACATAGTATATTTAGTACTTAACACATATTACTATCCCTTTTTAAATTATATCAGGATTAACAACACAACTTTACACAAAAAGTTTCAATTCTCCATTCACATATAGTTATTCCCAGTTCGTCAAACTTACCACACTTATGAGTTTAGGAACTTGCCACAATTACATGAGTGTATGAACTTATCCTAGTCAGATCTTTGGCGTCCATTCACTGAGGGGTTCAAAATATTTCATATAATTATGAGTCATTAACTTACCATAAGTATGAGTTTTAAGAACACACAAATTAATCTTAATCTTATATTCATATAGAAAATAAAGATTTCATTCATACAAACATATTTATATTTACATATGTTCACACATCGTTTTCGATATTACAACACTTAATATCATAATCTTCTACCAAAAGATACTAATGCTCAAACTTAAGCTATCTACCATCCACTCCCTTCACCAGTCTTCTTCATGTTGGGACACTTGTTGAATCCGTGACCCGTTCTCCCTCATGAATAACACTTCATCATATTCAGCTTAGGACAATGCAAAGAAATATGTCCTTCCTACTTACAATTGAAGCACACGTTCTTCCACATCATGCATTCTCGCGCGTGAGTCTTTCCACACTTGCTACAGGCTTGATTCTTCTTCAGGTTTGACTTTTCAGAATTAGGGTTGTCGTTGTCCCTCTTTCGCTTATTCTTGTCTTTTTCCTGCTTGATTGTTTCTTCAGTTGATCCACCACCTTCAGTTTTCATCCTTTCCACCTGCGCCTTTAGCTCGTTCCGTTCTTCAGTCATTTCGCGTAACGCTCGCTCCGTCTTCCATAACTCCTCCAAGAGAAATACTTTACTCTGGAGTTTCTGGACTTCTGCATATAGTTGATCTTAATCTCCAACTTTGATCTTATTCTTTTTCTCCACCTTAACTTCTTCGGACTCTGCCTCATCATCACCACTCAAATACATCTCGGGATAATCGTCATGATCGCTCCCCAGATTGACCATAGGTTCATCTTCTCCCACCTTCTCAACTGATTCGCTTTGCGCTGGCACCTCGGCTACTGGCACTGGTGCAACGGCTGCTAGCATCTCCGCACTCACTTAATCTTTTCTAGACATCCTATAATCAGTTTAAACAACTTGATTAGTACTTCACCAGTACAACATTCTCACACTATGTGTCCAAATATCTCATTATTGATGCACTTTGGTAATCCCTCACTTAGAACTCTAAATGAGTTTTCTCTATCTCGCTTATGGTTATAATCCTAGGGTTTTCTCCACGCCACTTAAGGTTTATAACCTACAGCTTTGATACCAACCTGTGACACCCCCAAATCTAGGTTATCTGACCCCCGAGTTTGGTGCTCACGATCCATAACATAATAACATCTAACTATCTATTCATATAGAAATAGTAATACATAAGTCATTAATAGAGATTGTTAATACATTAGTCCCACGTTCTCTAACCTTAACCTTACAAACATACCCTTTAGATATACAAAAAAGGGTTTGCAATACAACATAATAAATATATTAATAATATTTAATTTATCACTATGTCTTTGCCTTTATTCTTCTTTATAGCACCTTTTGTAACTTCGTCCCTAGCTGAAAAGTTTTATATATAGCAAGGATGAGCAACAAGTTTGGCCCGCAAGTTAAGTCATACAATAAATGTATAAAAATCAATAACAAGTCTTCTAGCCTTCTATGCAACACAATAATCTGATAATGAAAGAGTACAACGCTTTCAAGGTTTTTTACGATATTCAAATGAATAATCAAGAATAAATTCTACGAAATAGCAAAGTGGAATATTTTCCAGATTTATGCTGAGTGATCCATTGGATCTTGAACTTCTCTTCTCGGGTATATATATTAAAGTTTTACTTTGAAATATACGCTGGTGTATCCGATAACCATAAAGATTAAATCATACCCCTCTGCAAGTACTTAGAGTCCGCCAACTCCTTATACCTTATATTATGCATAATACTTAAGTCGCGCGCAATGATCGAATTTACGACCAATAAAATGTTCCCTTTATATAAAAGGTTGTTCTTCTCAGTCTTAGAATCAAGATTTGATTTAACAACGAAATTTAATGATTTCAATATCTAATCACTTCTTTTCTCTTCTCTTATCAACTCAAGCTTATCAGGTTCTCTTTTTCGATCTAGCCGATATATCTGGCATTGATCTATCAATAATAATTAAATTATCTTCTCTTCTTTTCTCGAACCTATCAAGTTCTAACAAATGTTCGTCTAGCCAGAACGATTAGCTAAGACATTCTTCAACATAACTCGATAATAAACAGGAATTATTTATACTGTCAATATTAGCTTCTACAGATATGAATATCCAATAACAGTAATTCTACGAATATATATTTTTCGAATCAGTAATTTAACTTGAATTATTAAACATGTAGTAACTGTGAATATTCAACAATAAATTATTGGACGTGGTCTAATTAACAATAATTAACCACCATAATAATTAAACAATATTAACTCAAGGTTGAGTTAGGAAACATGTCTCTTCCGCTGTTTACAGCTACACAATAAACTTATCTGCGTTTGAAAGACCTATAACAAATAATATTGGTTTCACAATTAGCACAATATTTTATAACATGCAACACTGCAGTTCACAGTCAATCTTTCTCCTAAACACATTACTACATAGCCACATCAGTGTTTATACCCTATATAAACACTTAACAAGTCTAACTAGCTCAGTCTAGTTGGACTTCAGTCTCATCTCAGTGTTCTGGTCACCTTATCCGACAACTAACACAGTTATTGTCAATTAAACTTTGTCTCTAAGCTTTAATATTATTTTAGATAAGTCAAATATCGCTTATAATATTTTTTTCGGAAGTTTTTAATAATATTTAAACAATTATTATAATTTATAATAATTTTTCAAACATCGGAATCATTTTTAAATGATTTAATTATCAAACAATCTTATTATCATTAATATTTAAATATTAATAAAATTATTATCAAAATATTAACAGTCATTTATTATAACTTAAAATATTTTTAAATCATTTTTCTCATTTTTAAATGATTTTTAAATCAATAAAATCATTTTTAATTTATTTATTTAATAAATACATCTAATATCATTAATATTAATTTATTAACGAGAATTCTCCAAAAATATTGAAAATTATATTTTATAATTCAAAATATTTTGTAACACTTTATTCTCATTTGAAATAATTTTAAAAAAATTAAATCATTTTTAACTCTTTTAGTTAATACAATAATTAAATAAATCTAATATCATTAATATTAAATTATTAATGATAATTCTCTAAAAATATTAAAAGTTACATTTATAACTAAAAATATTTTTAAATACATTATTCTTATTTAAAATGATTTTTCATAATATTAAATAATTTTTCTCTAATTTATTTAATACACTAATTAAATAAATTAAATACCTTTAATATTTAAATAATTATAAATATTAAAGAAAAATATTCATGTTGGTCAAAAATTATTTTTCATAATTTAAAATAATTTTTTAAACCATTTTTAATAATTTTTATAATTTATTTCTATTTTTATATAATTTCCAAAAAATCAAAAATTAGAAAATAATAAAACTGTCGCTAAAGACCTTTAGCGACACAAAGTGTTGCTGTTGGTGTTCTTGAGCTCAAGAGCACTGACAGCTTAGCTATCGACCTTCCTTGTTTGACCTCTTGTAATTCTCTGCTAAATTTGTTTCTAGGCTTGATTAAACGTTTATGTTGTAGTAGGTTTGCAACACTACCATTAACAATCAACAACTCAGTCATAAAACATCATGACATGAAAATCTGGGCTCTCAAACATACTGTCATACCATACTTGGGTTTTCTGGGTAACCCATAAACCTAGCAGCTTCGAGGGTCTACCTTTGGGCTCTATTAATTCTATGTTCTGGTCCTCAAATTAGTTATGTTATGGTCCAAATCTGCAGTACTAGTGTCAAGGTACATTAATATAACAACAAGTCAGTTTAACAACAACAGATCAACAAGATACGACTCGGTCAAACCCTGTCAGAGGGCTGTTCATCCGGTTTTCTGGAAATTCCAGAAAACATCCATCATGGTCGAGTAGGATACTTTGACCACTTGCTACAATCGATTTTTTTACTTTTTAAGAGATCTAAAGGCACGATTCTAGAGTCCACATATCAGGCTATAACTTGATTACAAATACAACATCAAACAACATAACATCTGACAAATCCGGACCTTGAAAATAATTGTCAGACACTGGTTTTGCCTTTATGGGCTACCTAGATTTGGCCCAGTCATGCCCTGTCAACGGGTTTTGATCGATTAAATCTTCAAATCCAGACATCTAATGACTCTTCTTTCACTTTCAGGTCAAAGACAACATACCAGACTACTGATCCATAAAATAAAACAACAAAATATACAAACGAGCAAGGATTTGTGGCCACTGATATTTGGTTGTCAGGCCACATTTCAAGCTCAATAACAGATTTTGAAAAACATGGTTTTTACCCACTTTGATGTTATGGATCCATGATGGATCAACATGGATCATCTAAAAAACATCATATAACACCTAATTAAACACTTAAACACAAAATTTTTTCTAAGCATGTAAGATCAAAATAGGTTTTAGGTTTATACCTTTATGTTCTAAATTTTTGATCTTTGATCTCCAATCTGTTCTTGGGTGATTTAGGGTTGTTTAAGTGACTTATATACTTGCTATATTCGGAGGTATGGTTGAGAGAATGAGTGGGTTGAATGTTTGAGTGCAAATGACCAACTTTTGATGACTTTATCTCTCTAAATCTCTTATATATGATGATAAAGTGCAATGGCTGATATAATGAACTGATCTTGCTAGAGATTTTTAGTCACAAAGTCAAATTATTAGGTTACCAACTAAAGTTGTTGGCCAATTCTACAAGTTACTTACTAAAAAAAAAAATCCAAAAATGGCATTTTGGTCAATGTACATGAAATTTTAATGGCCTAAAAGTAATTGTCCAAACCCTAAGGTTCTAAAGCTTAGGTTTTACACCCTTATTTTTCTAGAATTTTCTAAATTAGGATTTTAAAATAGAAAATTAAAATTTCAAAAATGTAATTAGGGTTTTAAATAGAAATTAATATTTCTAAAGTATAATTAGGGTTTTCTAATTATATTAACATTTACTAATCACTTTAGACTTGCTAATTAAGATTATGGTTTTCTAATTAGGGTTTAGGATTCTCGAATTTAAAATTAGGGTTTTCCGACTTTCGATTAGGGTTTCCAACGGTATGTTAGGGTTTCTAATCCAAAGATTAGGGTTTCTAATCTCTTATCAGGGTTTACAATTTTAAACCTTATCCGATCAATAAATGTTCAATAATTCTGAACAGTACAAACACGTACTCAACAACTCAATTATTTTAATTACATTTCTATCGAATCCCTATCCAAAAATTAGGGTTAGGGTTTCTAAAGATGTTAAACACAACTCTACTTTAATTTCTCGGTCAATACACAAATTGACTAATTCTCGAGACTCGTATCACAGATACTCAGTACAATATTAACAGTCAATGTTAATATTAAATAAAAAAAATTATTCGAAAACTTTTGATTATTCGAAATCCCGGGTTATCGCAATTAATAAGTCTGTCGCTAAAGCCTTTGGCGACAGAAACCGTCGCCAAAGGTGTTCTTGAGAAACCCAGACCTTCAAAGTTAGTGATCGAGTAGCTAGGTTTGACCTGCAATAATTATTAATCTGTGATGTTTCTGGGAATGTTCTTGGTTCGATCATATAGTACTAGTGTAATAATACACGATCCAGCCATTAACAGGTTCATATCATAACATACTAGCAAGATTTAGAGTTTTGAAATCACTGTCAGACATGTTCATCATATTTCTGGGCTGCCCAGAAAATCTGGTCATGGTCGGTCAACGCTTTTCATGGCCTTATAATATGAAATCTGTTCATGTTATGGGTGGTCTGTACGTCGAGCCTTAAAGAACAACTAACAGGGTACATGATTTAAAAAGTTTTGAAGTCTAGACATCATAATCTAGAAAGATCTAAGCCAATGAAAAAGCTGTCAAATCTGTTCTTCATTTTTTGGGTTACCCATAAATGAAGAACAGTTCGTGCAAGCATTTTTGGGCTCCGACAACATGCAATCCTGATGATGGTTTTCTGAATTAAGACTTTTAGTGTGTAGACAACATGTAAGACAACAGATCCATTACATAATAACAGTGTAAACACAACAGAATCAACCGATCAAAGCCGGTCAAACTATGTCAGAGATCACGATCTTGAGTTTTTTGGGTTACCCAAAAAACACAAGCCGTGATCGTATGGCCTAGTTTGACAAGCCAATATAATCAACACGTTTGATGATTAGGAGTTAAATTAGCATTAATCTACCGTTCATATACTAAACTACAAACTACCTACAACTACAAAGATAAATCAACAACATAAAGAAAGATCTGGGGTCACAAACTTACTGTCAGACAGTTCTTGGGTTTTCTGGGTAACCCAGAAACCCAGGCAGTGTTATGGTGCCACTTTGAAGCTCATTTAATTAGGAGATCTGGTCATTACTAAAGTGTTCTTATGGTCGAAGTATGTAGTACACATGACAAGGAACACATGGTTATCAACATATCAGCTCAAAAATAACAAGATCATAATTTATGATTCGGTCAAAGGCTGTCAGAAAACTTGTCCATACAGTTTCTGGGTTTTTCAGATTTTAGAAAATCATGGTCGGTCAACGACCTTTGACCATTAATATCTTTCACTCTACAATAGATCTGACACTGAATCAAGTTCCAGATCCAAGATCTAATAGTAGACTACAACTACAAACTTTCAAAACACTAAAATCAGCAGCGATAACTGAAATCTGAGGTCTGACATTCATTGTCAGACAACAAAAATAAAAATTTTCAAATTTTTAAACTTCAAATCCGAGCCTCTAGATGTTATGGATCTAACATCTAGCAACCCAGAGCATCAATATATACTACATACAACATGTTTTAACATAAAATCATAACATTTAACATGGCCTTCAAGATCAGATTTCAAATTAGGTTTTTACCTTTCTATGAACAAGTTCTTGATTCTTGGCTACTGATCTATTAATGGAAGTCGTGGGGCTTGATTTAGGGACTGATACACTACTGATTTCGTGGGTGAGGAGAGAGAGAGAGTCTTGGTTATGTGTTTGGAAATAATGAGCTATCTTTTGGACAATCTCTCTCTTGATCCTTATATAAACTTGTATACAATGTATGTGGATGTGTAATGGCTGAGAGCTGCTATTTTTCTTAGCTCCTAGCTAGACTAGGTTAGTGACTTGCCAAGATTTGGTAAGATTTTGCTAGCAATAATTCCAAGAATGAGACAAAAAGGGGTATTGTGGTCATTAGTCATGAAATCTTAATGGCAAGCTTATAAATTGTCCCAACCCTTAGGGATTGACCCTTATGGATTACACAAAAAAAAAACTTTTATAGGATTTTGAAATTAGGTTTAAAAATAAAAATTTAGTTTCTTTATTTCCAAATTAGGATTCCTTAATTAACTTAAGTTTTCTAATTATATTAGACTTGAAATTAAGTTCAATAATTCACTAATTAGCAATTAGTTTTTCCCATTTAGCAATTAGGATTTTCTATTTGAAAATTAGGGTTTCAAAAATAGAAATTAGGGTTTATAAATATTAATTAGGGTTTTCAAAAATTAGGATTTCTCTAATTAAGGTTAATATTTATAAATCCGGTCGTTAATCACATTATCACGATTACATAACCATCTTGTACTGTAATTTGAGTTTCAAATTAGGGTTTAGCACAGTAATACCAGGTTTTCTATTGTTTCCCTATAATTGACCAGTTATTATCAATACACACATACAGTATATATTTATAACACTAAAAAATAATATTATATTTAATATAATATTATTATTCTCATTCATAGCTAAAAAATCCAAAATTAGGGTTTGGATTCTATATTTAATTTATCTTTCATATATAACATTATTAATTAAGTTAAAATAATTAACTTAATAATCTGAACTAAAATTCATATAATAAAATAATAATTATAATAATTCCAATAATCATTTTATATATTATTTAAATAATATAAAAATCATATTTTCATAGAAAATAAATAATAAAGACATTTCTAATATAAAATTAATTATTATAAGAATATACTTTATAATGATCAATAATTCTAAAATAAAATTATTTGAAATTATTCATGTAATAAATAAATATTATTTATCACATATATACATGCATATTAGTTGGCACATATTCCCACCTTTAAAATAAAAATAAAATTTATATGAAAAATTTCTTATTTGTTTATATAGAAAATATCGGGTTATTACAGAGAATATGTGGGAGGAGGAGCATGATGAACGAGTTTTGACGAAGGACAAGGTCCACAAACTGAAACAGGAGGTCTTTGAGCTCAGGCAGGAGCTAAAGACCAAGAAGCAAAAGATTGGGAGGATGTCCTATATACATAGGAGTTCTCATGCGGATTTTTAGCATCAAGTAGCTGGGTATCCGATAGAAGAAGGGCAGACTCGGCATACTATCAGCCGAGATATTATTGCCTGTCTTGCCAAAGCGGATTTTGATAATGCCTTAACACAGATGTAGCCTATCATTAGCTAGAGTAGAGTTAGATATATAAATATGATGTATCTAGTAGTGACGTAAAACCCTCTTTTATATATCAAATGGTAGTCTTTTGTAAATTCCAATTTTTGGAAAGTAATTGCAGGATAGTAATGTAATCAGCTTAGGCTGTGTAATGTGAATGATGTAGTATTATACTACAAGGAATGAATTAATATAAGCCTTTTATGGAGCATATTGCGTAATGAGTTGAAGTTATTATTTAACTCATGAATAATAACTAACCAAAGAGAAGCGAATAATAACGAAATGTGTTGTTTATCTTAACAGCAAAATGTCATCAAGAAGGAGACAACGAAACCAAGATGCCAATGCAAATCAACCGGAGGGAGGTCCGGTTAACCCAATGCAAGAGTTTGTTAACTTGTTAACTATCGCTTTTAATAGGAATGGGGGCGAATATTCCTGTAAATTCGGGGGTAGTACGGGATACTAATTTTAAGGATTTTAAGAGTGTTGGTCTACTGGAGTTCAAAGGAACTACGGACCCCATAGAATCCCAAACGTGGGTGAAAGAAATTGAGAAGGCATTTGTCATTGCAAATGTCGACGAGGGTCAGAAGGTTGCTTTTACAACCTATATGATGAAGGGTGAGGCCAATTTCTGGTGGGAGGCGAACCAGGCTAGGGCCGGTATAGAAAATCTTATGTGGACGCGATTCAAGGAGATTTTCTTCGAGAACTACTATCCCATGAGTATGCAAGGAAGAATGGAAATGCAGTTCCTGGTGAGGTTTGCTCCACACCAATTGGACACTGAGGTAAGAAAGGCTAGAAGGTTTGAGCAGGGCTTGAAACCTTGGCTCTATAGCCGAATATCTGTGTTCCAAAGTACTTCTTTTGGGACCATACAAGAGAAGGCAATAATTACCGAAGGTGGGAATGAGGCTCTAAGCCAGTACCACAAAGATAAGAAGAATAAGAATAAGATGGATGGAGGAGTAAAGACTGAGGGAGCCATCGGTATTGGCGAAGGTCAGAAGAGGAAGGGGTTTAACTTTGGGAATACCAGAGGGAAGCAAGGGGATTTAAGATGAGGATGGAGGTATGCAAGACCTGTGGGAAGACTCATTTGGGAGTTTGTCTCAAGGGAAAGGCGGTGTGTTATAACTGTGGACAGGAGGGGCAAATTTCACCTAACTGTCCAAGTCCGAAGAAGAATCACAGATGCTTTGTATGTTGATTAACTGACCACATAACAAAGAACTGCCCGAAGAAGGGGACTGTGAGGGCCCCGAATCCAGGTCCTAAATCACCTCGGATCCGGTTCGATCATCCTATCACTATTACTATATTTGCGGAAGATATAAACATAAATTGTTTATACAATACATATACTCACTATTCCCCAAGGTCGAGTAACCTTAACTTAATACACATTTCATAACTTTTCTAACATATAACCTTATTAACATACAATACTTATACAATTTAGATGCACACATATCCTAATGCTGGAACTATCTTTAACCTTTCCTTGTATCCGACGCATTCGCCTTAATCTGCAATGTTTTATCATGATATAGCAAGGGTGAGCATAAGGATTGCCCAACAAGTTTAAATTCAACAATATAACGATATATCATGATTGAAGAGTTTGAATAATAAGCTGACTATAATTCAACAATATAATTGTGAACTAGCAGGAACAAGTTTATGACTGAACAAGTATATAACATAAACAAATATTTCTGAACCGAAGGGTAATAAAGGTGATCAGCCTTTCATACCTGACTTATACATGCAATATGTACAGAGTACAATTATACATGATAATCAGCAATGATTAATCATAAGCTTATCCGAACAAATCACTCTTAGTAGAGTTAAATAAATACAAACTTGCCTGAACCGTTTATTACCGCTACGCAATTTATATCACTTTATCCGAAGACCTAATATTAGTAATATAGATCTCCAATATTAGAATAATATCATCACAATATAATACTATTATATATATAAGCATAGAATAACCTAAACACATTACACATAACCCTATCAGTCTATAACACACATAAGATTCGGTATCAAGTCAAACTTTTATAGTCTGAGTTGAACCTGACACAAAATTCTAACGTCACGACGGTCTATTCGGACTTTTATCGAGTCTAAGTTCAATTAAACTCTGCCTAAACACTTAACAATTATCTCAGATAATTTTAATATCAATCAAAATATTTTTCATAAGCTCGTAATAATTTTCACATAATTATTACCATTTATCATAAATTTTCAATCATTAAACACGTATTTAAATAATTTAAATACCACATAATTCCTTTATCATTAATATTTATTTATTATCAAACATTAATGAAAACCATCACTTAATATTATAATATATCAAAGTATTTTTAATACCTTAAAAGCATTTAAATATGATTTTTAAACACTTAAATCCATTATCCGATAATTGATATTAATATTAAAATATTAATATTTTCATGACAAAATATCAAAAGTTATATTTTATAAGTCAAAATATTTTTATAACACTTAAATCATTTTCATATAATTTATAAAGCATTAATTCCATTTTTCCTTAATTTATTTAATATATTTATTAAATAAACTAATTATCATTAATATTGATTAATTAATGAAATTCATCAAAAAATATTAAAAGTTACTGAAAATAACTTAAAATATTTTTTTATAACATAATATTATTTTTCATGAATTAAAACCATTTTTAAATAATTTATTTAATATTATAATTAAATAAATTAAATACCATTTATATTCTAAAAATATTAAATATTTATGAAATATACTCAAAATAATAAAAAACTATTTTTCAGAATTTAAAATAATTTTTCAGAATTTATTATGTATTTTTAATAATTAAAAACCATTTTTATCAATTTTTAAATAATTTCTGGAAAATAATAATAATAAACTGTCGCTAAAGGGCCCTATAGCGACAGAACCGTCGCTATAGGTGTTCTTGGCTTGTTCTTCAATAAGCCCAGAAACGCATGTCAGTGAGCCAGGGGGGTGGTTTGACCAGGCGTAATTCATAGTATATTTAGTTTCTGGGTCTGTTTGAACCTTGATCTTGTAGTAAGTATATAATACTACAAGTAACAACTAACTTCATGGCCAAACAACAACACAACTGAGAGATCTAAGCTCTCAATCTTCTTATCAGAGACTGGTCTGGGTTTTCTGGGTAACCCAGAAACCCATGCAGTTCACGGTGCCTAATTTGAATCCTCTTATCTTGCGTTCTGGGTTTTGTTTGTAAAAAGTAATGGATGTATCCTGTAGTGGAGATGTCAGGCTTCATTTATATAACAACAAATCATCATAACAACAACAGATGCACACGATTCAAGTCGGTCAAACTAGGGGTCAGGACACGGTTCTTAAAGATCTGGGTTTTCCCAGAATCTTCATCAGGTCATATGGTCAACGGTCGTTTGACAATCATTAACTATTAATCTGTTAAGGATCTTAGTAAACTAAAGCCATTATTTTGTAGTCCTTATGCCCGATTACAACACCAAAACAATAACATGGTCAAACAAGCCAGCCACTGCAAGATCCGAGGCTCAGAAACTCTTGTCAGAAGGAATCTGGAAATCTGGGCTGCCCAGATTTCAACCATCGTGAGTGGTCAACGCTGTTTGACCGCTTGTAACTTTTCATCTAGATGTAATCTGGACTTGATTAAAGTTCTAGATCACAGTCCTTACAGCATAGAACAGATTCAAAACATAAAACACATAAATCAGTTAACACGTAAAGATCTAAGGGCTCTGACATTCGACTGTCAGGCCACTTTCTTCGTCATTTCCAGATTTCTTAAAATGTTAGATCCAAGCACTTTGATGTTATGGATCTTGGATTTTACAACCCATATCACTTATAGACACCCTAATACACAACTTTAAACAGCAAACAACAAAATCTAACATCAGATCGAAAGATTTTCAAAATTTAGGGTTTATACCTTTATGCTTTGATTTCGAGAATCTGATCCTTTGTTTCTGATCATGGAGAGTTATGCGATGATATGAGTTTAACTTCTCACTCCCTTTCACTCTCAATTTCGAAAAGTTAGAGAGAGAATGGTATAGGGAGAAAATGAAAATAAAAGTGACCACTTCTCTCTCTTTAATCTATTTATTTGATATGATTCAATGTATTGGATTGCAATATATGGCTGGTAAATGACACATATCTAGGGCTAGGCTAATGGTTAGTTCACCAACCCCATATCTTGCCAAGATTTGCAACTTACCTTACTAAAAATCCAAGAAGGGCATTATAGTCATTTCCTTTTATTTCTAGAATTTTCATTTGTTGTAAACCCTTAGGGTTTAGGGTTTGGGTGGATTTAGGGTTTAGGATTTGAAACCCTTAGGGTTTACACACTTAATTTTCTAAAATTTCCAATTTAGGTTTTTAAAAATAGAAAATTAACATTTCTAACTTATAATTAGAATTTTCTAATTATATAAAATTTTCTTAATCATAACTTAAATATTGCTAATTAGGATTAATATTTCCTAATTACAATCGCTAATTAAGCAATTAGGGTCAAAATGGTCATTAGGGTTTATAACCCACGAATTAGGGTTTCTAATAGAAAATTAATTTTTTTTAAATAGAAATTAGATTTCGTAATTAGATTAAAGTTTTCTAATTACTATAACTTGAAAATTAAGATTAATATATCCTAATTAACATTAAATCACTAAATTAACACTTAGTTTTTCCTGAATTATAAAATTAGGGTTTCTAACCCAGAAATTAGGGTTTTCAAAAATGTGAAATTAGGGTTTGCTAATAATTAAGCGTTATCCTAATTAGTATTATAATAAATAACACTTATGCAATATAATAATCATTTAAATTCCCAGATTATGGTTTTATGCACCGAATTAGGGTTTTGGATTCCCGAAACTGAAATTAGGGTTTCCAGAACCGGTTTTAGGGTTTCTTATTAAACACTAGGATTTTCTAACCGAACGTTGACGTTCTTAATATATACTTAGGGTTTGTTACAGATATCAATTATGTGATCAACCCTTGACCCTTGACCCTTAACCACATACTGTACACATATACACAGAACATAATCACGTTTTCCTTAATCCTGAATAATTCACCTAAATCCTTCACAGAATTTTGAAATCCTCAAAATTCCATCTTAAAAGTATCAAACGCATACACTAATTTTTCGTCTAGGTTCTAATTTTGAACCTTAAATCAATAAATAAAAATTTTAAAAATAATCAAAATTCTCGGGTTGTCACATTCACCCCTTCTTCTAAAAATTTCGTCCCCGAAATTTACCTTACACCTTACACCTTATTGCATACACCATACACAATACATACACATCATCTCATGCTACCCAATACGCCACTCACAATAATAAAAATTTTCAAATTTTGCTGAGGGTTTTACAGACTATTGTCTGTCATTTTCGAAAAGGTTATAAGAAATTCATCCGCAAGCCGTCATAACTTACGGACATAGTGGGTAATTAATCCAGTATGTCCTGTACTTATTAAGTACTGCTGGTCAACTCTGTTTCTCTTCATGCCATAGGCACAAAATTCTACCCCAGTCTTATTGGATTCCGCATCAAAATAATTTAGTTCGGGAAAATTTCTTTCAATGAACACTTAGAGTTTTTATTGAAAATATTTTTGAGAATGACGCCATGATGCCGTACTGTATTAACAGTCCGTTTGAGGATGCCGTCATTATATGACTTTGTCATACTACATCATTCCATAGTGGGCTGACGATCTTTAGATCACATCCAACACTAAGTAATTCTGCATTGATAACTCCATCAAATTTATATCATCTCTGCACCAGTTTACCTGGTACATGAGTGATAAATAAAATAATTTTTTTTAAAAAGCACGCAGTGCTTATTTAGCTTGAGGTCAAAATTTCGAAATCTAGCATAGTTAGGAGTTTTGAAAAAACTAAAAAAAACTTAATTCTTCACTAACAATCATTTGCTTAACAATCTATCTGTTCATATAGTCTTTAATACTCCATTACACACCACTATACCCAGTTCGTCAAACCACACTTATGAGTCCATAAATTACCAAAATCATATGAGTTTAAGAACTTGTCCTAGTTAGACCTTTGGCGTCCATTCGCTGAGGGGTTCATAAACATTTCATATAACTATGAATCAAGTATGTCACATAAGTTTGAGTTTTAAGAACTCATACTTAACCTTATATCCTCTACCTATGACCTATCTATCTTTTATACACACGAGAAAGGAATCACCCTCTCCACATGCATATAGCAACTAGCGCGACAAAAACATTTCAATGATTATCAGTATCAGAAACTAAGTGGTCGTCAAACCAAACTCGACCACTAATCAATATAGGAAGCTAAGCGCACAATTCCCCGCCCATACAAAGAATTAGTCAACCTAACCACTATATCGATCAGGAAGTTAAGTGATTCTAAAACCAAGTACAAATTTCCCGCCCATACAAAGAATCATACAACTTAGCTACTGACATGAGTCCTCAATTGAAATCCCCACCTAATCTTAACACCCTTCTCAATACGAATTTCATTTAATCCATATTCATAATCCATAACTCTCTCATGAGTTTTCATAGTACTATTTCATAGTACAACTTACACACAACATCTTGCTGTAACTGTTCAATCATTAGATTGATTCTTCTCCCTGCTATCACCTTATCAGATCACGGGGTGATCTTATCGTATATATTACGATTCATTTCTACGTCTTGATCGTTTTGTTTTACGATCTTCTCTCACTGTACTTTGAGTCTTTTAGACTCTATCTACTCACCACTTACTGTTCAACTTTATTATCAGAGTTTGGGAACTCTGTATCTTATAACTCGCCGAGATTCGTCTTTGAATCTTACCGACCAACTAACTCTATTTGAGTCAGTCCATATCCTAATCACTGCGGTTATTAGTCTCAGGTATTCCTACCTAAGCTTCATAACCAACAGCTCTGATACCAACTGTGAGGGCCCCGAATCGAGGTCCTAAATCACCTCGGATCTGGTTCGATCATTCTATCACTATTACTATATTTGCGGAAGATATAAACATAAATTGTTTATACAATACATATACTCACTATTCCCCAAGGTCGAGTAACCTTAACTTAATACACATTTTATAACTTTTCTAACATATAACCTTATTAACATACAATACTTATATAATTTAGCTGCACACATATCCTAACGCTAGAACTGTCTTTAACCTTTCCTTGTATCTGACGCATTCGCCTTAATCTGCAATGTTTTATCATGATATAGCAAGGGTGAGCATAAGGATTGCCCAACAAGTTTAAATTCAACAATATAACGATATATCATGATTGAAGAGTTTGAGTAATAAGCTGGCTATAATTCAACAATATAATTGTGAACTAGCAGGAACAAGTTTATGACTGAACAAGTATATAACATAAACAAATATTTCTGAACCGAAGGGTAATGAAGGTGATCAGCCTTTCATACCTGACTTATACATGCAATATGTACAGAGTACAATTATACATGGAAATCAGCAATGATTAACCAAAAGCTTATCCGAACAAATCACTCTTTGTGATGCCCCCAAAATAGGTATACAACACCCATTCTGAGTCGCCAAATATATGGTACAAAAAGCAAACTACAACTTCAATAATACAATTGTCGTGCAAAATATGACAACACATACTGTGAGTTTAAATACAAACATTATCTTCTAGATAATATCCACACTCAAATAAGTCCTCATTACAATTATTCAAACACTATTTTTTCAGAAATAGTGAGGACAACTAAAACATCTTTCTAGAACCATCACTCCATATCCCGACTAGATCCTGCTATGTTCTCACCTCCTGAGAAGAAAAATGGAACAAAAAGGAAAAGGGTGAGCTCAACTAGCCCAGTAAAGAATATTATGACAAAGATAATATACAACAAATTATCATTAGTATTCAACAGGGAAAAATCTGATAGAATATAATCGACAACAAGTTTTAGATCAGCAACTGCAGTGGAAATAGCAAACCATTAGAAGAGTCAAGTAGAGAATAAATTCTACTATCTTCTATGATTTAAAAGTCCATCATCAATATTTTATCCCTGTAACATCAATTAATAATCATCTTTAACCAAATACTCATCTTTGCACTACAGGCCAAAGATATTCATTTGTATCACCAGTCAATCATGTTCATCTCAACACTTGTTCATCTTTGCACTACAGGCCAAAGATATTCATCAGCTAATCATACATCTTTGCACTACACGCCAAAGATATTCAGTAATATCATCATTTAGGACTGAGGATGATGAAAAATATCTTAAAGAAAACGAATCCAGTGAGACAGAAGGACAAATAGTAGGGATTCGTATAACAGTTTATCCAAGATCAATAATACTTCATAATAATCAATTGTGAAGCAGAATTCAAAAATAAAGATCAAAACATGGATACAATCAAAGATAGTAACCATAATAGACATCTTAGACAAAAAGGGAAAATTTTATTTTTTGGTGAATAGTGCCGTATTCGTGAATAGTGCCGTATACGTGAATAGTGCCGTATACGTGAATAGTACCTCCGACACAAAAAGTTCCAAATTTGATAAAAAGTTCATATCAATATTTCAGCATAATGATATTGAAGAAAATAATATCATTTAAAAAGAAAATAATATCCCTTACCTCAAAATAACCGTACTTCCGACTGAATATCAGATATGAGGCTGAATAAAACTTGTGCTGAATAGCAACTCTCAAAGTATCTAAATACTCACAAAATATACTCAATAATCTAGAGAGAGAAAGAGAGAAAACTTATTTCTGGTGTGATTTTCAATTCTAACTTAGCCCTCTATTTATAGGAAATTGTTAGCACGCCGAAGCAGACTTAACCTGTAACCTGATGGCTTTACCTGCTACTATTCCCATCCACCGCATTTGAATAAAAATCTCAGCACATTTCTTCACCAACCAAGAGTGGGGCCCACCAATTCTAGAATTTTCTACCAAAATGAAAAATTTCGTAACTTCTACAATTTCTGAACCAGTCATCTCGTAAAATTCATAACAAATCATACGTTCATTTTTAACGGTTCAAAATTTGTGGACATATACTCAACTTATATATGTATAACATATCCAAAAATCACGACGATCCAATGATCGGATTAAAAATTATAACCCCCGCAATATATCTCAAAAATCCTGATTGATTTTTAATACCTCTATTCCGACAAAAATACTGATAAAAACCTCAACATTAACTCCTTCATTTTTAACCACAAAAATATATCCCTCATTTATATCCATATAAAATAAATATTTCCTTATCGTATGAATCAATAATTAATTATTCACAAATAATATTACAGAATCACATTTATGACAACCAGGCCGTTCCCAGGAAAGAGGGGGCTTTCTAATAAGAATTTTTCCTTACTAGCACGCAATTAGATGACCAAACCCCTCCTTAGACAGAATTTTTTAGACATTGCCAATAATGATATCTAATAATATTATTTAAATAATATGAATTATTGATCTGATAAGGAAAAATACTATGCAACAACAATTATTGAAACAACAATAATATAAAATATCAACGCAGCAATTATTGAATCAATAAAATAAAATATTGAACAGTAACTACTGTAACAATTATTGAGTAGTGCCTTCCTTTGTAAGAATCAATAATTCTAAAATACTATGCAATCTGTGTGCTACTGTGCAACCACGCGTATTACTGTATTTTAACCACTGGGTATTCCAACAGGGTTAACGGTAACAACTACGCCGTTATTTATAAAAGCTCAATTTTTGTCGTTATCTTCATCCAATCGCTTTCCGTTATGGAGCCCACAAATAGCTGCGCAGTCGTACGAATATTCCCCGACAGAAAGAATATTCCACGACCACACGAATATTCACCGACCAAAAATGAATATTTTATAACCACTTGCTTATTTGAAATATTTGCGCATTTTACCCATAACTAACCACATTAATCAAATCAACCCTTTCTATTTCAAAATAATAAATAGAGAAAATTTAATTTTATTTATTAATAAGTTGGGGTCTTAGAACCTCCTCTCCTTATGAAATTTCGTCCTCGAAATTGACGTACGTACCTGGTCATTTCTTCAATAGCATGGTTTCTCCACAAAATCTTAACTTGTGGTATAACCTTCGTGCATAGGACATGTTCTTTCCTATCCAATATCTTAACAGGTACCTCTTCGTACGTTAAATCTTCGGCTATCTCGTCTGGTTCTAACACACTAATATGATTCGGGTCATCCACATATTTACGTAACATCGATACGTGAAAAACATTATCAACACGCGACATACTTAGCGTTAAGGCGAGTCTATAGGCCACAGTTCCTACTCGATCGAGGATTTCAAATAAATCGAAGGCTTGAGCTTTCTTCTCTTCATCGACTCTTACTTATAGAATAACACATTCTTGCACCTTCTTCTTTATATTCATCAGCTCCAGGTCTGTAGCTTGAGCGGCTTTAACGTTATCGATTAAAGTCGATTTTACTCGTATATCATCACGTGCGTCCCTAGAGTCATTAACTCTATCTTTATCATTTATAAATTATACAAAACATGTCTTTGTGTTCAACAATATCGCACTCGTACTCGCGTACAATCTTCTACTCAACGCGTCAGCTACCACGTTCGCTTTTCCAGGATGGTATGGTCAAAACGGGTTCCGAATGAGTCGCCTCTTGAGCTATTGAAAAATCTTCGTGCATTCATCGCTCCATACGAATTTTGTATCTTTCTTAGTTAGCTAAGTTAACGGAGTAGCGATTCGAGAAAATCCTGCTACGAATCTCCGATAGTAACCAGTTAAGCCCAGAAAGCTACGTACTTTGGTCACCGACTTCGGTTGCTCTCAATTGTGATTCATATCTCAATCTTGGATAGCACGTCACAATGACACCTATTGTTTTACCACCACACAAATATAGAGTCCCTTGCGGAGAGTTTGGCTTTGGTGCATTCCACAAAGGAAGTCACCAGATAGGGGCTCGGGTACCAACTTCTATAGTTGGGTTTTTAACTCCTAAAGTTCAATAGGAGCTATTCAATATGGGATTTTAGAAATGGATTTTGTATCGGGTTGAAGATCAATGCAAAAATTTAATATCCAAAAATCACGACGATCCAACGGTCGGATTAAAAATTATAACTCCCGCAATATATCTCAAAAACCCTGATTGATTTTTAATACCTCAATTCTGACAAAAATACTGATAAAAACCTCAACATTAACTCTTTCATTTTTAACCACAAAAATATATCCCTCATTTATATCCATATAAAATAAATATTTCCTTATCGTATGAATCAATAATTAATTATTCACAAATAATATTACAGAATCACATTTATGACAACTAGGCCGTTCCCAGGAAAGAGGGGGCTTTTCAATAAGAATTTCTCCTTACTATCGCGCAATTAGATGATCAAACCTCTCCTTAGACAGAACTTTCTAGACATTGCCAATAATGCTATCTAATAATATTATTTAAATAATATGAATTATTGATCTGATAAAGGAAAATACTGTGCAGCAACAATTATTGAAATAACAATAATATAAAATATCAACGCAGCAATTATTGAATCAATTAAATAAAATATTGAATAGTAACTACTGTAACAATTATTGAGTAGTGTCTTCCTTTGTAAGAATCAATAATTCTAAAATACTGTGCAATCCGTGTGCTACTGTGCAACCACGCGTATTACTGTATTTTAACCACCGGGTATTCTAACAGTGTTAACGGTAACAACTATGCCGTTATTTATAAAAACTCAATTTTTATCGTTATCTTCATCCAATCGCTTTCCGTTATGGAGCCCATAAATAGCTGCGCCGTCGTACGAATATTCCCCGACAGAAAGAATATTCCACGACCACACGAATATTCACCGACCAAAAATGAATATTTTATAACCACTTTCTTATTTGAAATATTTGCGCATTTTATCCATAACTAACCACATTAATCACATCAACCCTTTCTATTTTAAAATAATAAATAGAGGAAATTTAATTTTATTTATTAATAAATTGGGGTCTTACACTATTAGTAGAGTTAAATAAAAATAAACTTACCTGAACCGTTGATTACCGCTACGCAATTTATATCACTTTATCCGAAGACATAATATTAGTAATATAGATCTCTAATATTAGAATAATATCATCACAATATAATACTATTATATATATATATATATATATATATATATATATATATATATATAAGCATAGAATAACCTAAACACATAACACATAACCCTATCAGTCTATAACACACATAGTATTCGGTATCAAGTCAAACTTTTACAGTCTGAGTTGAACCTGACATAAAATTCTAATGTCACGACGGTCTATTCGGACTTTTATCGAGTCTAAGTTTAATTAAACTCTGCCTAAACACTTAACAATTATCTCAGATAATTTTAATATCAATCAAAATATTTTTCATAAGCTCGTAATAATTTTCACATAATTATTACCATTTATCATTAATTTTTAATCATTAAACACGTATTTAAATAATTTAAATATCACATAATTCCTTTATCATTAATATTTATTTATTATCAAACATTAGTGAAAACCATCACTTAATATTATAATATATCAAAGTATTTTTAATACCTTAAAACCATTTAAATATGATTTTTAAACACTTAAATTCATTATCCGATAATTGATATTAATATTAAATTAATATTTTCATGACAAAATATCAAAAGTTATATTTTATAACTCAAAATATTTTTATAACACTTAAATCAATTTCATATGATTTATAAAGCATTAATTCCATTTTTCCTTAATTTATTTAATGTATTTATTAAATAAACTAATTATCATTAATATTGATTAATTAATGAAATTCATCAAAAAATATTAAAAGTTACTGAAAATAACTTAAAATATTTTTTTATAACATAATATTATTTTTCATGAATTAAAACCATTTTTAAATAATTTATTTAATATTATAATTAAATAAATTAAATACCATTTATATTCAAAAAATATTAAATATTTATAAAATATACTCAAAATAATAAAAAACTATTTTTCAGAATTTAAAATAATTTTTCAGAATTTATTATGTATTTTTAATAATTAAAAACCATTTTTATCAATTTTTAAATAATTTCCGGAAAATAATAATAATAAACTGTCGCTAAATGGCCCTATAGCGACAAAACCGTCGCAATAGGTGTTCTTGGCCTGTTCTTCACCAAGCCCAAACACGCATGTCAGTGAGCTAGGGGGTGGTTTGACCAGGCGTAATTCACGGTATATTTAGTTTCTGGGTCTGTTTGAACCTTGATCTTGTAGTAAGTATATAATACTACAAGTAACAACTAACTTCATGGCCAAACAACAACACAACTGAGAGATCTAAGCTCTCAATCTTCTTGTCAGAGACTGGTCTGGGTTTTCTGGGTAACCCAGAAACCCAGGCAGTTCATGGTGCCTAATTTGAATCCTCATATCTTGCGTTCTGGGTTTTGTTTGTAAAAAGTAATAGATGTATCCTGCAGTGGAGATGTCAGGCTTCATTTATATAACAACAAATCATCATAACAACAACAGATGCACACGATTCAAGTCAGTCAAACTAGGGGTCAGGACACGGTTCTTAAAGATCTGGGTTTTCCTAGAATCTTCATCAGGTCATATGGTCAACGGTCGTTTGACCATCATTAACTATGAATCTGTTAAGGATCTGAGTAAACTAAAGCCATTATTTTGTAGTCCTTATGCCCGATTACAACACCAAAACAATAACATGGTCAAACAAGCCAGCCACTGCAAGATCCGAGGCTCAGAAACTCTTGTCAGAAGGAATCTGGAAATCTGGGCTGCCCAGATTTTAGCCATCGTGAGTGGTCAACGCTGTTTGACCGCTTGTAACTTTTCATCTAGACGTGATCTGGACATGATTAAAGTTCTAGATCACAGTCCTTACAGCATAGAACAGATTCAAAACATAAAACACATAAATCAGTTAACACGTAAAGATCTAAGGGCTCTGACATTCGACTGTCAGGCCACTTTCTTCGTCATTTCCAGATTTCTTAAAATGTTAGATCCAAGCACTTTGATGTTATGGATCTTGGATTTTACAACCCAGATAACTTATAGACACCCTAATAAACAACTTTAAACAACAAACAACAAAATCTAACATCAGATCGAAAGATTTTCGAAATTTAGGGTTTATACCTTTATGCTTTGATTTTGAGAATCTGATCCTTTGTTTCTGATCATGGAGAGTTATGTGATGATATGAGTTTAACTTCTCACTCCCTTTCACACTCAATTTCGATAAGTTAGAGAGATAATGGTCTAGGGAGAAAATTAAAATAAAAGTGACCACTTCTCTCTATTTAATCTATTTATTTGATATGATTCAATGTATTGGATTGCAATATATGGCTGGTAAATGACACATATCTAGGGCTAGGCTAATGGTTAGTTCACCAACCCCATATCTTGGCAAGATTTGCAACTTACCTTACTAAAAATCCAAGAAGGGCATTATAGTCATTTCCTTTTATTTCTAGAACTTTCATTTGTTGCAAGCCCTTAGGTTTTAGGGTTTGGGTGGATTAGGGTTTGGAGCATTCTTAGGGTTTAGGATTTGAAACTCTTAGGGTTTACACACTTAATTTTCTAAAATTTCCAATTTAGATTTTTAAAAATAGAAAATTAACATTTCTAACTTATAATTAGAATTTTCTAATTTTATAAAATTTTCTTAATCATAACTTAAATATTGCTAATTAGGATTAATATTTCCTAATTACAATCGCTAATTAAGCAATTAGGGTCAAAATAGTCATTAGGGTTTATAACCCACGAATTAGGGTTTCTAATAGAAAATTAATTTTTCTAAAATAGAAATTAGATTTCGTAATTAGATTAAAGTTTTCTAATTACTATAACTTGAAAATTAAGATTAATATATCCTAATTATCATTAAATCACTAAATTAACACTTAGTTTTTCCCGAATTATAAAATTAGGGTTTCTAACCTAGAAATTAGGATTTTCAAAAATGTGAAATTAGGGTTTACTAATAATTAAGCATTACCCTAATTAATATTATAATAAATAACACTTATGCAATATAATAATCATTTAAATTCCCAGATTAGGGTTTCATTCACCGAATTAGGGTTTTGGATTCCCGGAACTGAAATTAGAGTTTCTAAAGCTGGTTTTAGGGTTTTTTATTAAACACTAGGGTTTTCTAACCGAACGTTGACGTTCTTAATATATACTTAGGGTTTGTTACAGATATTAATTATCTGGTTAACCTTTGACCCTTAACCACATACGGTACACATATACACAGAACATAATCACGTTTTCCTTAATCCTGAATAATTCACCTAAATCCTTCACAGAATTTTGAAATCCTCAAAATTTCATCTTAAAAGTATCAAAGGCATACGCTAATTTTTCGTTTAGGTTCTAATTTTGAACCTTAAATCAATAAATAAAAATTTTAAAAATAATCAAAATTCTCGGGTTGTCACAGGGACAGACGGGAATAAGGGTGCTAATAGTGGTAAGCTAGCTATTGGTGGTCCAGCGTAGACGGGTAGGCCGATGGCCCGTACTTTTAACAAGACGGTCCAAGATGCGATGGCATCAACGGACGTAGTTGCAGGTATTATTCCGATCAAAGACATAAATGCTTACGTGCTATTTGATTCGGGTGCTACTTGTTCGTTTATATGATTTTGCTAGACGATTAGGATTACTTCCTAAAAAGTTACCTATACCTTTGAATATCAAGGTAGCAAATGTAGACATAATTCCTGTAGAAGATATTCATAGGAGTTGTTGTGTAGATATACGAGGGTATAAATTATGGGTAGATTTGATACCGATAAAGTTGGGAGAATTCGATGTAATTCTCGGGATGGATTGGTTGTTTAACAATGGGGCAATTATAGATTGTCAAAAGAAGTGTTTAAATATTAGGACGTTGAGACAACCTCCTGTAGTATTTTACGGTAATAAATCGACGGGACGTTCGTGTTATCTTACGATGACATAAACTAGAAACCTTTTGAGGAAGGAATGTGTAGGTTATTTGTGCCATGTTGTTGATACCCAAAGAGTCAGAGCGACCATGGAACAAATACCTATAGTGAAAGAATTTGTGGATGTATTTCCAACTGAATTGTCGGGTCTTCTGCCAGATAGGGAGATCGAATTCGTAATAGACATTATGCCAGGAGCGACACCAGTTTCTAGGGCACCGTATCGTATGGCGCCTGTGGAGATGAAGGAGTTGATGGTTCAGTTAAAAGAACTGTTGGACAGAAAGTACATTCAACCGAGTGTTTCATCGTGGGGAACACCTGTACTATTTGTAAAGAAGAAGGACGAATCGTTAAGACTTTGTATCGACTACTGGGAGTTGAACAAGTTAACAATAAAGAATAAATACCCATTGCCCAGGATCGATGATCTTTTTGATCATTTAAAAGGGGCAAAGTATTTTTCTAAGATAGACTTGCGAACGGGGTATCACCAGTTGAAGGTTAGGAAGGAGGATGTACCAAAGATAGCATTCAGGGCTTGTTATGATCATTACGAGTTTCTGGTGATGTCATTTGGGTTAACTAATGCACCAGCTGCATTTATGGATATGATGAACAGAGTGTTCAAACAATACTTGGACAAGTTCATCGTTGTGTTTATCGATGATATTCTAGTTTGTTCTAAGAAGCCAGAAGATCACGCTAAACACCTAAAGATAGTGTTAGAGACACTAAGGAAGGAGAAGTTGTATGCGAAGTTCACTAAGTGTGAATTTTGGCTGGAAAGTGTACAATTTTGGGGTCATGTTATCGACCGTGAGGGGATTTTAGTAGACCCAGCGAAGGTAGAAGCAGTGATTAATTGGGAACAACCAAAAACTCCGACTGAGGTGCGAAGTTTCCTAGGGTTAGCGAGTTACTATCGAAGATTTATCCATGATTTTTTGAGGATAGCTACTCCATTGACAAATTTGACAAGGAAGACAGTGAAGTACGTATGGACTGAGAAATGCGAAGACAGTTTTCAAGAACTGAAGAAAAGGTTTAGTGAAGCGCCTATTTTGTTATTACCCGATGACACAGGAAATTTTGTAGTTTATAGCGATGCTTCGCATAGAGGACTTGGTTGCGTGCTCATGCAACATGGCAAGGTCATTGCGTATGCATCACGGCAGTTGAAGGATTATGAGAAAGTTTACCCTACTCATGATTTGGAACTGGCCGCGATAGTATTTTCCTTAAAGATATGGAGACATTATCTTTATGGAGAGAAATGTGAGATATACACGGACCATAAGAGTCTAAAATATATCTTCACACAGAAGGAGTTGACTATGAGACAAAGGAGATGGCTGGAGTTGATAAAGGATTACGACTATGAAATCTTGTATCATCCGGGAAAAGCCAATGTAGTGGCCGACGCCTTAAGTAGGAAGGGTCGGGAAAAGTTGTCCGTGTTAACGACTCAAAATGAGTTAATAATAGAGATGGCTAGAATGGAGTTGGAGGTGAAGTTGTCGAGTGAATCGGGATAGAGATTATTTATAACAGAGATTTAATCTACCATTGTAGGGAGAGTCAAGGAGGTACAACTCAGAAATGAGGAGTGCGGTCGGATGAAGAAGCGGTTAACCAAAGAAAAAGATATTAAGTATAGTCTTAATAATGAGGGATTATTAAGATTTGAAGGAAGAATTTGGGTTCCGAATGAGGTGGAATAAAAGGAGCAAGTGTTATAAGAAGCTCATAGTTCGAGCTACTCG
The DNA here is from genome assembly GCA_016801055.1 of Panax notoginseng. Taxonomy (NCBI): domain Eukaryota; kingdom Viridiplantae; phylum Streptophyta; class Magnoliopsida; order Apiales; family Araliaceae; genus Panax; species Panax notoginseng. The sequence goes on from CM029018.1 coordinate 114,592,091, forward strand.
ATTCATCCTGGTAGTACTAAGATGTATCAAGACCTTCGACAGAGTTTTTGGTGGCCGAACATAAAGAGAAAGATATCCGAGTACGTGAGTAGTGCTTGACTTGTCAAAAAGTTAAGGCCGAACATCAGCGACCAAGTGGCTTGTTATAGTCATTGGAAATTTTGGAGTGGAAGTGGGAGCATATCACGATGGATTTTGTGGTGGGACTTCCAATTACTCAGAAGGGGTACGACACAATTTGGGTAATGGTGGACCGATTGACGAAGTCGGCTAACTTTTTGCCAATACGGGTTAAGTATAACTTAGACCAGTTAGCTAAACTTTATGTTAAGAAAATTATTTCCAGACATGGAGTACCAGTTTCGATTGTGTCAGATCGTGATCCACGATTCACATCAAACTTTTGGATGAGTCTGCAAGAGCAGTTGGGAATGCAGTTGAAGTTGAGTACAACTTATCATCCACAAACTGATGGGCAGAGCGAGAGAACAATTTAGACGTTAGAAGATATGTTGAGATCTTGCGCCATGGATTTCAAAGGTAGTTGGGATGATCATTTACTATTAGTAGAGTTTGCGTATAACAACAGTTATCATGCGAGCATATGCATGTCGCCTTACGAAGCTTTATACGAAAGGAAGTGTAGAACACCATTGTATTGGGGTGAAGTAGGAGAACGCTGAATGCTAGGACCAGAATTGGTGCAGCAGACAGCGGATGTAGTGAAGCTGATACGAATGTGATTGGTAGCAGCTCTAGACAGACAGAGGAAGTTTACAGACATGCATCGAGTAAATAGAGAGTTTGAAGTAGGCTCATATGTATTTCTAAAGGTATCTCCCTGGAAAGGAAAGATACGCTTTGGAAAGAAGGAAAAATTAAGTCCAAGGTTTATAGGACCTTTTGAGATATTAGAAAATGTGGGAGGGGTAGCATACGTGTTAGCCTTACCTCCAGACCTAGAACGAATATATAACATGTTTCATGTTTCTGTATTACGTCCTTATAAGCTAGATTATAAGCACGTAATAGAGTATGAGCCTATTCATATTGAGAAGGACTTGACGTACAAAGAGATGCCTATTCAAATTATTAATAGAAAAGAGCAAGTTCTGTAGAACAAAGTTATACCTTCAGTAAAGGTGTTATGGAAGAACCACGATGCCGAAGAAGCAACGTGGGAACTTGAAGAAAAGATGAAAAAGAATTACCCTCGTTTGTTTGTTTAATTTTTTTAGCGAGATTCTGGGGACAGAATCCTTATAAGGGGGAGAGAGTGTAACACCCCAGAAAATCGAACAATTTGCAAAATAATTTTATTTGATTTAATAATGAATAAAATTATATTATATGTTATTATTATGTGTTAATAAGATGGAGGTTGTTGTATAACCTAAATACGTTGAAATATCGTAGTATTCTGGCTACGTGAAGGAATTAAAGTGTTTGAATTTCCAAGACAAAAATAAAAAATTTCCGAGAAATTTTTTGAAAAATACTATTCACTAATTTCTGCTCGGGAATTATTTTTGAACTTTCGAGAAATACGTAATGATAGAATATCAAGGGAAGATGGATTATGTAATAATAATTCGAGTATGGAAAATGCAATTTTTTGCCTGCGGACTTAATTCGGGAACGTTAGGGAAAATAAAACATTAACTAGTTAAAGCGATGATCGTATAATAAGTAGGTATTGTACGAGGTAATGAATACGAGTATAATACGAAGTATTATACAAGTATGTATGAATGATAGTATGTCATATATTATGAATGAGTATACAAGTTAGAATACGAGAATAATTCGTAGGGTATGCGTCATAAGGCTTTAACCCAAATGAAATGGACTTGTAGGATTGTGTAAGGAGTGTAAAGTTCAACAGGGATTAATGTGAAAGCCCAACTGTAAGTAATGGTAAAGCCCAAGTGTTTTCTAATGAAAAAGCTAATTGAACCTAAAGCCCAAAGTAAGGATCCAATGGGTAAGCATGACCCATGGGGCAACCCATATGGGCCTCATGATCACATGGGTGATCTTGGTGGCCAAGTAAGAGTTGTGATGGCCAAGCAAAGGATGTGATGAGCAAGCAAACTTGGTAATTAAGTAATGGTTTATTGACCATTATGCCCTAACCTTGGTTTTCCTATAAATAGAGAGGTAGATTGTTCATTTGTTAATTGTTAACTTTCATCTAACAACTTCTAACTTATTGGTTAAAGAGAAAAAGCTAGAAAGCTAGAAAAGTTAATTTTTATAGTAGAAAAGAAGAAGAGCAAAGCTTGATCATCAAAGGTAATAATCTTAAACCATGATTCTCCCTCTCTACAATTGTTAGAGAAGTGAGTAGTAGTAGACATGTATGCTATGAAATGATAAGAATGGCTAATCAAAAGGACTTAATTCTTAATAAGCATGAACAAGTAATTCAAACTTATTTAAGTTGTGAACTTATGAGGACTTAATAAGAACTTATCATGTATATAAGTTAATAAGATATGTATGTTAAAATGTTAGTATGATGGAAAGAATCCATTTGAAGCGATGAACAAATCATAAGTAACGAAGTTATGCTGGAATTCACACAATTAGACAATAATGGTCGAATTCGTGAAATTCTCAGAATGGAAGTCAAATTTTGGCTTTGAGCTCGAAAACGTTGGTTTTCGATGGGAACAAGTCTTATTTGGCATTATAGAGTCGCAGACTCGAAAATGACTGAATTCCAACTTAGAACGAAGAAACGAGCGTTGAACGTTCACGAACGTTTATCGTTTTCGTTAAAATGAACTAAAAGGTGAATTTGGAGTTATCGAAGTAAAAATGTAAAATTCTTGCATTAACACGCAAATTATGTGATTTATGAGCTAACGGCTATTGAACGAGCCAATTCGGATATAAAATTATCAAATTTGGAGTCTGGGAAGTTCGTTGTGTAAAACAAAACTGTCAAGAGTCTGGTGCACAAAGCTGGCGCCGCGGCGTCAGCCCAAGTCTAAAAGGTGGCACTGCAGCGCCTGTGACGCCCCAAATCTAGGTTCTCTAACCTCAGATTCGGTGCTCACGATCTATCATCATCATAAGCATTCTATAACTATTATTAAATAATAAACGTACATTGTTCATTATAATAAAGTTCAATAAAATGGTCCCAAGATCTTCTTAACCTTAACTTAAACATGACATTCATATTACAAAAGGTTTACATAAGAAATTCCATCAGATAATAATAATTAATATTCATTTTAAACTATTAATGGATCTTGCCCTTGCCTTTGTCTTTCGTATTGGATCCTTCGGGCTTAGCTGAAATAAATGTCGTGATATAACAAGGGTAAGCAACTAATTTGCTTATCAAGTTTATATACAAGGGAGATATATCATGATCGGAAAGAAGTTTTGCTTTCAATGTTCAACAATAATATAAGGTTGTGAAGGAACATGAATTAATAATCAACAATTGAATATTTGAATAATTGAATAACATGTACTGAGTGGTTTTGAAATAACCATGAACATTTGCCAAGGTTCTCAATCATTTAAACTGGACTTCTTAATAAGTTTTAGTATTCAAGGGGATAAGCATTTCATACCCCGTGATTTATGCATAAACACTTAATATTCCGGCATCGATATCATGCCTTAATCAAATTCGTCCCTTGTCAAGAGTTCTTATCATATCAATTTAATAAGAACAACTTTTTAAAACACATTTGATTTAACAAATTTAAACATGCTTGATCTAGCTGATACAATTAGCGTAGATCTATCTCATAAACAGTTCATAAATGAAAGAAATTTAATTTAATTCACAGTTCAATAATAATAGAACACGAATTCAATTGCACAAAGTGCGAATTTCAATAATCAATATAGATGTGAATAATCATCAATAATTATTCACTAACATGCTTTGAAAATAATAACTCGAGTTTGAGTTAGGACACTTGCCTCGTCTGTAGATTACGGCTACGCAATTAATTTATATCTACCATGCAGTTAAATTATCTTCTTTTGAGAGACATATAGTTAATCTTTCAATTAGTCATAGTATAACATTAGATTATGTAATCACATAAATATTATACATTACATTTAGTTCTTATAAACATTATCATGTCTTGATAATGTTACTATTAAATAACAACATAATATTATTAATCTTGATAATATTTAATTCACCTCTTAGTATTATTAGTTCCCTAATAATACTTTCATCTGCTTACTAATATTATTAACATCTTAATAATATTTTAATATCTTACTAATATTATTAATCCTCTTAATAATATTTTAATTATGCATTAATATTATTATCTTAATAATATCTTACTTATGCTTTAGTATCATTAATCATTTACTAATATTATTAATCATTTAATAATATTTTATTCATTTACTAATTTTATTAATCATTTAATAATACTTTAATGCTTAAATCAAATATTATTAACTATTTAATAATATTTTAAAGAAATTTTAATCTTAATATTTTTATTTACTTATCAATATCATATTCTAATATTATTAATATCATAATAATGTTCTAATAATTTACTGGATTAATAAATAATTTATTCTAATCGTTCATCCTTATTAACTCTCTTATTTAGTATCCATAAAAAGTCATAAATAATATTTCTTATCATAAATTACCAAAGTACTCTAAGACAGTCATGATATGATATATTATGAGTATTCAAGCATAAAAATCACATTTTTCTTATTAAAGACATCATTTAACTATTTATTTCTTTTTATTCATGACTTAATCATTTTTAGGAAAAATAGTAAACTTACTCCAAAAATTCTTAGCTTCTGTATTTTGACAGAATATGAACCCACAAGGATCCCCAAATTTTTCTGGAATTTTAGAAAAGGATCTACTATTTTTAAAGTTCCCAAAACACTCGGATCTTGCTTCATTTTTAATAAATTGAATTTTGCTCAGAAAATCTGAAATTTTCATGTTATGCTCTCCTAACATATATGAACCTACTGTAAAAATTTTGGAATTTTCCAGTGTATACACAGTGAGATATTCGACGGTAAAGTTTTTGGAGTCCTTTACGGAAATAGTCATTACGCACAATCTATAACTTGAAACGTGTCCGTTCTTTTTCCTACATGTAGATAACTTCTCAAGGTACCTTAGTGATTTTTCCCAGATTTTTAAGGGACATGAAACTATCCGAAACAGACCCAAGAAAAATGGGACAAAAACTATTTTAGGGTTTTTGAACCCTTAACATTTCAAGTGGGCTATTTTGGGGAAATTAGTTCCAAAGGTTTCAAAACTTTCTAGATTTATGGGCAATCACTTGGGTCTACTAAATAACTCATGTATCTAGCACCCGTCTTTGACGGATCACAAATCCAAGTTGTAAAACTTGAGTTACATAAGATTTAGTGGAAGAAAAACAAGAGTTTTCACCCTTGGAGAACATATGCTCATATTCTTCCTCTAAGCCTTTGATCTAACACTCAAGATACTTAGTTCCATACATGATGATATGTAGGACTAGGGTATCTTGAGTATTTGTTCATAAGCCAAACAAATCTCAAGCTAAAAAATACAAAGTAGAAGAAGAAAAAGAAGGTTAGGTTATACCTTGATTTAATGGCAACCTTCCTTAATTTACCAAAGTAAGTGATGAACTTTGGATGCATTAACAAACTAGCACTCCTCTTTCTATATATATATATATATATATGGCCGAACCTCTCTCTCCTTTCTCTATCTAGAAGTGGCTAGCTTGGGAGAAATTATAAGAGGAAGAATGAGAGAAAAAATGAAATGAAATGAAAAGATGAAGTAAAAGGATACTTACAAAAAATATAGATACACTTAGTGTATCTAGCTATTATCCTCCATACTTTCTTTAACCCATGGATAGAAGCTTTGCCTTATCACTTTAATTAGTCTAATCATGATTAAGGATGCTTAATAACGTGATAACCAATGGGAGCGTGACAACCATGTCCTTTTGTGTAAGAGTTACTACTAATGGACATTGTTTAGCTTAATTAGTTACCTTAAAAGGCTAATGTGGCTAGCCATATATATGCCCACTAATTCCTTCATTTATATTTTATTTTATTGCATAAATTAGATAAATCAAATGTCTAAAATACCCTTAATCAAGTGGGCTAAGTTTGGGCTAACATTTTATTTCTTTTGGACTTCTCCTTTAATTGTTTTAGGCCATGCAATAAACATAGTCTAACAATTTTAACATATGTTACCCAAATTATTTATTTATGGTTTCCATTCCTAATCTTATGAAATTTAATTACCTATACATGTGACTTTAGCTCATAACCTAATTAGGTTAACAAAAATTAGGTCTAAAATTATTAGTCACTTGAAATAATAAGATTATCCACTTAAGTTAGTATACAATTTAAATACTAAACTCTCATTATCACCATAACCCTTAGGTTATTTAATTGTCTCACCTAATGTATAATTAGGTTACGAAGCTTTCATTTTTAATAAAATCTATAAATGTATATATCCATAACTATAGTATACATGGTAATTGACCCATGCACCACTTCACATATGTTGTCACATATTAAATCACTGTATAACACAAAGTTTTAAATTTTAATAATGTACATACATATATAGTGACTTAAAATTCACAGTTATTACATCCTCCCCCCTTATAAGAATTCTGTCCCCGGAATTACTTATAGCGTTACTCAAACAGATGTGGATAATTTTCTCTCACCATTTCTTCGAGTTCCCACGTAGCTTCTTCAGCATTGTGGTTCCACCAAAGAACCTTTACATAATGTATAACCTTATTTCTCAATTTCTGTTCTTTTCTATCTAAAATTTCAAATTTCTTCGTACGACAAATCCTTTTCGACCTGAATTGGCTCGTACGATATCACGTGCTTGTAATCAGGCTTGTATGGTCATAGCACAGACACATGAAACACATTATGAATATGTTCCAGTTCAGGAGGTAGAGCTACCTCGTACGCCACTTCACCTATCTTCCTTAAGATCTCGAAAGATCCAATAAATCTCGGACTCAGTTTACCTTTCTTTCTAAACCTTATTTTCCCTTTCCAGGGAGATACCTTCAAAAATGTATGGCTTCCCACCTCAAAATCTCTCTTCTATCGATGTAAGTCTACATATTTCTTCTGGAGATCTTGAGCTGCTACCAGTCGGGCTCTTATCACCTTGATGATCTCTATAGTCTGCTGTACTAGTTCTGCTCCCAACAGTCGACGTTCACCCACTTCATCCCAACATAAGGGCGTTCTACATTTCCTTCCATACAGTGCTTCGTACAGCGGCATTCTGATGTTGGCGTGATAACTATTATTGTATGCGAACTCTACTAATGGAAGATGATCCTCCCAGCTACCCTTGAAGTCCATCACACAAGCTTTGAGCATGTCTTCAAGTGTTTGAATCGTTCTCTCGCTTTGCCCATAGGTCTGCGGATGATACGTGGTGCTCATCCGTAGTTACGTCCCCATTCTTTCCTGAAGACTCTTCCAGAAGTTTGACGTGAATTGCGGATCCCTATTCGACACAATAGATACTGGTACGCCATGTCTCGAGATAATTTCTTTGATATACAATTTGGCTAGCTGGTCCAAACTATACCTGATTTTGATCGGCAAGAAGTGGGCCGACTTCGTAAGACGATCTACAATCACCCATATGGCGTCGTATCCTTTTTGCGTTGCTGGAAGTCCCACCACAAAATCCATCGTGATGTGCTCCCACTTCCACTCTGGAATCTCTAAAGGCTGTAGTAATTCACTCGGTCGTTGATGCTCTGCCTTGACTCTCTGACAAGTTAGACATTTACTGACGTATTCTGCAACCTCTCTCTTAATGTTTGGCCACTAAAAGTGTTAATGCAAATCTTGATACATTTTTGTGCTTTCTGGGTGTATCGAGTACCTCGTACTGTGCGCTTTTTGTAAAATCTCTTCTCTTAGTCCTGATACTAGTAGTACCCGAATTCACCCTTCGAATCTCAGCAGTCTAGTGCCATCAATCTTGTATTTCAATTCATCCCCTTCAGCTAACCGCTTCTTGATGTTGTCGCAATCTTCGTCCTTCTCTTGAGCCTCTTTAACCTTATCTAATAGAGTCGGGCGCGCTGTCTCTGCAAATAATTTCTCATTGGTCTCCGTCGGATACTTAACCTATAAGTCAAGTCGTTCAAAATCTTTCACCAATTCCTCTTGCATGGTCAACTTCAATAACTTCTCCCTGCCTTTTCTGCTCAGGGCATCTGCTACTACATTTGGTTTTCCTGGATGGTACATAATCTCACAATCATAATCCTTGATCAATTCTAGCCATCGACACTGCCTCATATTTAGCTCTTTCTATGTGAAGATATACTTCAGACTCTTGTGATCCGTATATATTTCACACTTCTCGCCATACAAATAGTGCCTCCAAATCTTCAAGGCAAAAACTACTGCTGCTAATTCCAGGTCATGAGTCGAATAACCCTTCTCATAGTCCTTCAGCTGACGTGAAGCGTACGCAATGACCTTTCCATGCTGCATCAGTACACAGCCAAGACCCTTGTGTGACGCATCACTATACACTACAAATCCTCCTGTGTTGTCTGGTAAAGTCAACACAGGTGCCTGACTGAGCCTCTTCTTTAATTCCATGAAACTCTCTTCACATTTCTCTGTCCAAACGAACTTCACTGCCTTTCTGGTAAGGTTGGTCAATGGTGATGCTATCTTTGAAAAATCTTAGATGAATCCTCGATAGTATCCTGTTAATCCCAAGAAACTCCTTATTTCTGTCGGTGTCTTTGGCTGTTCCTAGTTGATAACCGCTTCTACCTTTGCTGGATCTACCGAAACACCATCCTTGTCGATAATGTGACCCAAAAACTGCACTCTCCGCAACCAAAACTCACACTTGGAGAACTTTACATACAACTTCTCCCTCCTTAATGTCTCCAACGCTATCCTTAGATGTTCAGCTTTCTCTTCCTCTTTCTCTGAATATACCATAATGTCATCGATGAACACGACAACAAACTTATCCAAATATTATTTAAACACTTTGTTCATCAAGTCCATGAATGCTGCTGACGCATTCGTCAACCCAAAAGACATTACCAGAAAGTCAAAGTGTCCATACCGAGTTCTGAATGCCGTCTTTAGAACATCCTCCTGCCTCACCTTCAGTTGGTGATAACCGGTCCTCGAGTCAATTTTTGAAAAATATTTTGCCCCCTTCAACTGATCAAACAAATCGTCGATCCTGGGCAACGGGTACTTGTTCTTAATGGTGACCTTGTTCAATTCCCGGTAGTTGATACAAAGCCTTAATGACCCATCCTTCTTTTTTACGAATAAGACTGGTGCTCCCCACGGTGATACGCTCGGTCGAATGTATCCCTTATCTAACAATTCTTGTAGTTGAATCATCAGTTCCTTCGTTTCTATGGGAGCCATACGATACGGTGCTTTGTATACCGGTGATGTCCCTGGTGCCAAATCGATAACAAACTCTATCTCTCTATCTGGTGGCAATCCCAGAATTTCATCTGGGAAAACATCAACGAATTTCCTTACAATAGGTATCTGACCCAGTTCACCCTCGACTCTGCGGGTATCCACAACGTGAGCCAAATAACCTATACAACCTTTCCTAAGCAACTTGTTTGCTTGCATCATCGTCAGACAACAAGATTGTCTCGACGATTTACTGCTATGAAATACCACCTTTGACTTATTTGGAGTCTTTAGGTGTACGCACGTTTTCTTACAGTCGATGACCGCCCCGTGACTTGATAACCAATCCATCCCGAGGATTACATCAAACTCTCCAAGACGAATCGATATCAAATTCACATTAAGCTTAAACCCTCTTACATCAGCACAACAGTTCTTATGGATGTAGTCTACAGGGATAATTTCTTTGTTTGCTACTTCTACATTCATTGGGTGCTCTAATAGTTCACGAGGTAAACTTAATCTTTGAGCAAATTCATCATATACAAAAAAATATGAAGCTCCCGGATCGAATAACACATATGCATTTATATCGTTGATCGGAATTATACTTGACACTACCTCCCTAGATGCCACGACATCTTGCACTGTCATATTGAATGTGCTCGCTGTCGGCTTGTTTGGTTGGGTTGGTCCACCACTAGTTGTCTTAGTGTTATTGCCCCTGTTGCTGTTTCCGCCATCCGTGCTTTTCTTCTTTGGGCAATCCTTGATCCGATGTCCCAATTCACCACAGTTAAAATAACCTTCCTTCTTCACGTTAGAACAATTGGGTGAGGTATGCTCTTCTTTTCCACAGGTATAACATACTGTTTTTCCTTTCAAGCACTCTCCCGAGCGTCCCTTTCCACAGTTTCCACACACTGACTTCTTTTGTTGCACACTTCCTTGCTGAATCTCCAAATTACTACCCCCATTGCTCCATTTCTGCTTCTTGTTGTTGCTACCGCCACTGCTAACATTCTAATTCCCACCTTTTACTTTCTTCTTGTTCTTCTCCCGATTGTACTTTGAGACCGCTTCGCTTCCACCTTACGCTATAAGAGCTTTCTCCAACAGAGTTGAGAATGACATGATTTGTAAAACTGCTACCTTACTGTAAATCCACGGCTTTAGTCCATTTTCGAATCTTCTTACTTTCCTCACCTCTGTATCCACCTGGTACGGAGCGAATCTGGCCAATTTATTGAACTTCGCAGCGTACTCTGACACTGACATATTCTCTTGTTTCAATTCCAAAATCTTGATCTCCATCCTCGCTTGTGTACTCTCAGGGACGTAGTTCTCAAAGAACAACTTCTTGAACACTTCCCAAGTCAAGATTCTAGTCCCGGCTTTGTCCTGGTTGGCCTCCCACCAATAGTTAGCCTCACCCTTCATTAAGTAGGTAGCAAAAATTGTTTTCTATTCTTCTGTTACTCTAGCAATAATGAAGGCCTTCTCAATCTCCTTCATCCACGTCTGGGCCTCTATCGGGTCTGTTGTTCCTCTAAATTCTGGCGGTCCTACTGCCTTGAAGTCCTTAAAGTTGGCTAATTGGTTTTGCCGCCTGATTTCCTACAGGTTGAGCTTGATTTCTCATAGCTTCAGCCATCATGTTGATAAAGTCTTGCATTGGGTTTGGTTGAGCTCCCGCTGCATTATTAACTGTCTCTTCGATCCCTTGGTTCCTTAGTACACGTCTGGGCAGCATTATCTAGTGAAACAAAATTCTATCACGTTACTCGGGTTCTATTATCATATAAGTACTCAGTGTGTAGCACGCTATTGTATTCAAACAATCATATGATCATTATGGGAGAGTTTTAAATTACCAAGATTTTGGAAGTCTTTCTCCCTGATTAGTGGGTTAAGTTTGCTTAAAAAAATTTCCAATTCAGTCTACTAGATTTATATAACATTAAATAGACAATTTACTATTTAAATTTTCTAACACATATCATAATAATGCATTTATATTCATATACCAATCTTCAGTGTCTCACATGATTAATACATGTATATTCTTATAAATACTACTATCCCATTTTAAACACAAAAGATGGGATTAACTCAAAATGATACTTCCCTACAAACACAAATAGGGATACTACCTAACTACCTACTACCTCACACCTGCTGAGGTTTACATCAACATAAAACCCCATCACACAAAAGGGGTACTAATGCATCTATCTACAACTAGTCCATGACATAATCATCACTGGTGGCCCTGCTGGGTCACCTGAATAGGCTCCGGAGGAAACCACCCCTCCATAGCTCTACGTCGAACAGATTGACTCGACTCTCCTATCTCGAACTGCGCCCTCCTAGTCCCACTGCGCTGGCCCTCATCGCTGCGTCTAGCGACAGTCCTAAAGTCTCGGCCCTAACTTTCATGGTCTGCAGTGCTAACTCCAATTGGTCCATCCGCTGGGCTGACTCATAAAATGCCTCCTCCACGCGAATCTTGTCTGCAATCTCCACGTCAAACTCACCCCGCATCGCCAGATGCTCTATGCTCAGTTCTCTGAACTTCGCCTTTTCATGCTCTAGCTGTACCCTCAACATCTCAACTTGCAACTGGGATTCATCAAACTTTCCCTTCTGCTCGACTACCTCCATATGGGCTTGATAAGTTGCCTCCTTATATTGGCCTTCTGTGAACTGAAGTGTGTGGTTTTCAACCTCCAGTTCTCCCACCCTACCTTCCAATTGACTAATTCTCCTCAATAAATCCTCTATAAGAGGACCTGAGGGGCTTCTTCTTTGACCTCATGCTCAATGGGGTCCTGATCTACTGAGTGACTGCCCTGGCGCTCGTCAGACATCCTACAAACACCATAAATAAAACCAACATCAGTACCACAATAAAATATATTCATTGATAAAATGAAATAATATTTTATTAAGTACAACACAAACTCGATGAATTTCCACAATCCATCTCCTAACATACTCTATATGAGTTTTCTACTAAGGTTAAAACCTAGGTTTTACATTCCTAATGTTTATAACCTACAACTTTGATACCAACCTGTGACGCCCCCAAATCCAGGTTCTCTAACCTCAGATTCGGTGCTCACGATCTATCATCATCATAAGCATTCTATAACTATTATGAAATAATAAATGTACATTGTTCATTATAATAAAGTTTAATAATATGGTTCCAAGGTCTTCTTAACCTTAACTTAAACACACCATTCATATTACAAAAGGTTTACATAAGAAATTCCATCAGATAATAATAATTAATATTCATTCTAAACTATTCCTGAATCTTGCCCTTGCCTTTGTCTTTCGTATTGGATCCTTCGGGCTTAGCTGAAATATATGTCATGATATAGCAAGGGTAAGCAACTAATTTGCTTAGCAAGTTTATATACAAGGGAGATATATCATGATTGGAAAGAAGTTTTGCTTTCAATGTTCAACAATAATATAAGGTTGTGAAGGAACATGAATTAATAATCAATAATTAAATATTTGAATAATTGAATAACATGTACTGAGTGGTTTTGAAATAACCATGAACATTTGACAAGGTTCTCAGTTATTTAACCTGGACCTCTTAATAAGTTTTAGTATTCAAGGGGATCAGCCTTTCATACCCCGTGATTTATTCACAAGCACTTAATATTCTGGCATCGATATCATGCCTTAATCAAATTCGTCCTTTTCTCAGTCAAGAGTTCTTATCATATCAATTTAATAAGAGCAACTTTTTAAAACACATGTGATTTAACAAATTTAAACATGCTTGATCTAGCTGATACAATTAGCATAGATCTATCTTATAAACAGTTCATAAATTAAAGAACTTTAATTTAATTCACAGTTCAATAATAATAGAACATGAATTCAATTGCACAAAGTGCGAATTTCAATAATCAATATAGATGTGAATAATCATCAATAATTATTCACTAACATGCATTGAAAATAATAACTCGAGTTTGAGTTAGGACACTTGCCTCGTCTGTAGATTACGGCTACACAATTAATTTATATCGACTATGCAGTTAAATTATCTTCCTTTGAGAGACTTATAGTTAATCTTTCGATTAGTCATAGTATAACATTAGATTATGTAATCACATAAATATTATACATTACATTTAGTTCTTATAAACATTATCATGTCTTGATAATGTTACTATTAAATAACAACATAATATTATTAATCTTGATAATATTTAATTCACCTCTTAGTATTATTAGTTCCCTAATAATACTTTCATTTGCTTTCTAATATTATTAACATCTTAATAATATTTTAATATCTTACTAATATTATTAATCCTCTTAATAATATTTTAATTATGCATTAATATTATTACCTTAATAATATCTTACTTATGCTTTAGTATCATTAATTATTGACTAATATTATTAATCATTTAATAATATTTTATTCATTTACTAATATTATTAATTATTTAATAATACTTTAATGCTTAAATCAAATATTATTAACTATTTAATAATATTTTAAAGAAATTATAATCTTACTATTTTTATTTACTTATTAATATCATATTTTAATATTATTAATATCATAATAATATTCTAATAATTTATTGGATTAATAAACAATTTATTCTAATCGTTTATCATTATTAAACCTCTTATTTATTATCCATAAAAGGTCATAAATAATATTTCTTATTATAAATTATCAAAGTGCTCTAAGATAGTCATGATATGATATATTATGAGTATTCAAGCATAAAAATCACATTTTTCTTATTAAAGACATCATTTAACTATTTTTTCCCTTTTATTCATAACATAATCATTTTTAGGAAAAATAGAAAACTTACTCCAAAAATTCTCAGCTTCTGTATTTTGACAGAATATGAACCCACAAGGATCCCCAAATTTTTCTGAAATTTTAGAAAATGATCTACTATTTTTAAAGTTCCCAAAACACTCGGATCTTACTTCATTTTTAATAAATTGAGTCTTGCTCAGAAAAATCTAAACTTTTTAGGGTATGCTCCCCTAATATATATGAACCAACTGTAAAAATTTCAGAATTTTCCAGTGTATACACGATGAGATATTTCATGGTAAAGTTTTAGGAGTCCTTTACGGAAATAGTCATGACGCACAATCTATAACTCGAAACGTGTCTGTTTTTTCTCCTACATGTAGATAACTTCTCAAAGTACCTCTTAACATTCCAAGTGGGCTGTTTTGGGGAAATCAGTTCCAAAGGTTTCAAAACTTGCTACATTTATGGGCTATCACTTGGGTCTACTAAATAACTCATGTATCTAGCACCCCCTTTCGACGGATCACAAATCCAAGTTGTAAAACTTGAGTTACATAAGATTTAGTGGAAGAAAAACAAGAGTTTTCACCCTTAGAGAACATATGCTCATATTCTTCCTCTAAGCCTTTGATCGAACACTCAAGATACTTAGTTCCATACATGATGATATGTAAGACTAGGGTATCTTGAGTATTTATTCATAAGCCAAATAAATCTCAAGCTAAAAAAACAAAGTAGAAGAAGAAAATGAAGGTTAGGTTATACCTTGATTTAATGGCAACCTTCCTTGATTTACCAAAGTAAGTGATGGACTTTGGATGCATTAACAAACTAGCACTCCTCTCTCTCTCTATATATGTGGCTGAACCTCTCTCTCCTTTCTCTCTCTAGAAGTGGCTAGCTTGGGAGAAATTATAAGAGGAAGAATGAGAGAAGAAATGAAATGAAATGAAAAGATGAAGTAAAAGGATACTTGCAAAAAATATAGATACACTTAGTGTATCTAGCTATTATCCCCCATACTTTCTTTAACCCATGGATAGAAGCTTTGCCTTATCACTTTAATTAGTCTAATCATGATTAAGGATGCTTAATAAAGTGACAACCAATGAGAGCTTGACAACCATGTCCTTTTGTGTAAGAGCTGCTACTAATGGACATTGCTTAGCTTAATTAGTTGCCTTAAAAGGCTAATGTGGCCAGCCATATATATGCCCACTAATTCCTTCATTTAGCTTTTATTTTAATGCATAAATTAGATAAATCAAAGGTCTAAAATACCCTTAATCAAGTGGGCTAAGTTTGGGCTTACATTTTATTTCTTTTGGGCTTCTCCTTTAATTGTTTTGGACCATGCAATAAACATTGTCTAACAATTTTAATATATGTTACCCAAATTGTTTATTTATGGTTTCCATTCCTAATCTTATGAAATTTAATTACCTATACATGTGACTTTAGCTTATAACCTAATTAGGTTCACAAAAATTAGGTCTAAAATTATTAGTCACTTGAAATAATAAGATTATCCACTTAAGTTAGTATACAATTTAAATACTAACATCTCATTATCACCATAACCCTTAGGTTATTTAATTGTCTCACCTAATGTATAATTAGGTTACGAAGATTTCATTTTTAATAAAATCTATAAATGTATATATCCATAACTATAGCATACATGGTAATTGACCTATGCACCACTTCACATATGTTGTCACATATTAAATCACTGTATAACACAAAGTTTTAAATATTAATAATGTACATACATATATAGTGATTTAAATTCACGGTTATTATAGCGCCGGTGCCATGCCCAGACCTACTGCAGAGTCACGCCGCAGTGCGGCCAAATGAACTACGTGTGGCGCCGCAGCGCCAAGGCCGGACTCTGGCCACTGCTAACTCGCGCCGCAGCGCAACTAAAGGAAGGAAAGTTGGCGTCGCAACGCCAGCCTTAGGGTTTGCATAGTAAAGAAAGATTATGAAGATAAAAAGAAAGACAAATACTTAGTAGTGAAGTACAACCTTAGAGGACTTGAAGTAACATTCTTAAATGATGTTAAAGACCTTAAGTATTACAACTGAAGGTCGGCGAAAGATTAATTGAAAGTAAGAACAATGTAATGTGATAAGCTGGAACCAATAATAAGTCTAATACATGTTTCGATTGAGAAGAATGGTAAGATACGTTAGGTGCCATACATATCTAATTATGACCTAATGTGGTATGTGGTTATGTATTATAAAGACTCTAAAGACTTAAAGGGAAATAGTAATTATACTATAGCAGATGCTGAAGGTAAGTGTTCTAACCCTTGTCTATGTTCAATCTGGACAAGTTTTGCGATTCATATATTCTTACGCATAAATTAATGTATGATGAAGTCAAAGCCAATTCATTCGGCTAGACTTAAGATGATTTATCGATTTCTTATAATCGATCGAACTATTGTAAAGTTTTGTCAAACTATGTTGGTATGGTTTTCAAAAGAAGACTAAGTATGCTAAACAAATGTTTTGTCGTCAAACGAGAAGCACGTGAGGTTGCAAAACCTTAAACGTACATACGTTTAAAGAAAGTAGTGTTGTACAACATAGAGTATTATAGGCTGATCACCTAGATGTGCTCGTAAGATATATCAGACTTACGGACTTGGTGCTGGGTAGTCCTTTTCAAAGAAAGTATGAAATGCTCAAGGTCTTGGATCGAAATTGATATTTTACTGAATGTTATTCATTGTGAAACGTTTTATAGAAAAGAGAAGTGCTATTTTGAATTATCGATAGTACTTCATAACTATTGTTTAGTTATTGAAGATATACGATTCCTATGTTTCAATCATACTGTTTAAATGGAATTGTCATATTTGTTGAGCTAGTTATGCTCACTCTTACTTGAATCATATAAATGCAGCTAAGACCGAACGATCCGAAGGATTCGATAAAGATAAAGGGAAGGCTAAGGCGAACCTATGGAGTTCCTTTGTAATAGTATATGTGAATGATGTTATTATTTAATATTATGACAAGGACAAATGTAATGGTTATTAAGAACCTGGAGAATGGTAATATTATTTTGGATATATATATATATATATATATATATATATATATATATATATATATATATATATAACATATTCGTTCTTTTGAGGCTTTTCAATTGAATGTATGTGTGAACTATAGCACCGTATAGCACCATATGTCGGGTTGGAAGATAGCCAGATTTGGGGGCGTCACAGTGCCACTTCCCAGTGTCTCACCATCCGACCTGGCACTGCGGCGCCAGCCTTACTTCTTTGGGTCGCGCTGTGGTGCGGACCCTGAGCCTCAGACAGATACCACAATTTAATTCTTCTGTGAATTTTACGGGCACATAACTTATTCATTTTAAGTCTGAATTGGCTCGTTCAAAAGCCATTAACTCTCAAATCACATGAACTAAGTGTTTATGTAAGAATTTTATATTTTTGAATCTGTTAACATGGAATTCACTGTTTAAGTCCATTTTTACAAAAATGATAAACGTTCGTGAACATTCATAGCTCGTTTCTTCGTTCTAAGTCAGAATTTGACCATTTTTGAGTACGCAACTCTAAAATGCAAACTTAGACTATTCTTCATCGAAAACCAACATTTCTGAGTTCAATGTTAACTTTTGACTCCCATTCCGAGAATCGACGATTATCGTCTAATCCCATAAATTTTGCCTTAACTTCGTTACTTAAGATTTTTACACAGTTCCAAATGGATTCATTCCATTATTACAACATAGACTATATAAGTCTACAAATGATGGTTTTAAACTTGTCCATCAACAACAATATAATCCAATTCTTCAATGACTCTCAATGGTTCATAGCTTTTATACTTACGATTCCCCTTACACATGGTTTATTAAGGTTTCATCCATTAATAACCACCCTTACCATTCCTTAACAAAGATGCTCTACCACCACTCATTTCTTTAACAAATAAAGAGAGGGAGAATCATGGTTTAGGAATCATTACCTTTGAAGTTCTCTTGTTTGGTTCTTCTTTTTCCTTCTTGTTCTAGCAACTAGCTCTTACTCACTTTTCTCTCTTAATATGAAAGCTCTAGGATGTTGGTGGAAAGTTAACAAGCAACAAAATGAACCAACAACTTCTCCTATTTATAAAATTTGCTAAGTGAGGGAACAAGGGTCATTTAGGCCCTTCCACCTCCTTTGTCCACCTCCTCACTATTCCATCCTTGGTCACCAAGTAAATCACTTGTTCACCAAGATGGTTGACCTTGACTCACTCACGGGGTCCACATGGTTGCCCCATGGGTTTTCTTACCCGTTAACCCATTGGATCGATCCACGGATCCGGTTCTTAGTTTGGGCTTAAGGTTTAATAACTTTAACTTAACCTTTGGGATTTAACATTAATTCACTTGGGCTTGTACAATTTCTACTTAAATCCTACAAGTCCAATACACTTGATTTAATACTTATAACGCATTGTCCACATATTCTTCTCGTATACTAGTTTGTATACTCATTTATCATATACGATATACCATAATTCAGATATACTCGTATGATACTGCATATCATACTCGTATTCATTGCCTCGTACAATACTTGCTATTATAAGATCATAGTTTATCAAATCTTACGTTCCTTAACATTCTCAATTTAAGTACGCAGACGAAAAACTACGTTTGTCATAACTGAAATATTATTACATATTCCATCCTTCCTTAATATTCTATCATTACGTATTTCTCGAAAGTTCAAAAATAATTCTCGAGCAGAAATCCGAGAATAGTATTTTTTAAAAATTTCTCGAAAATCTTTTATTTTTGTCTTGGAAATTCAAACACTTTAATTTCTTCACGTAACCATAATACTACGACATTCCAATACTTTTAGGTTATAGAACAACCTTCACCTTACTAGCACATAATAATAACATATAATATAATTTTATTCATTATTTAATCAAATAAAATTATTTAACAATAAATTAGAATTTCACGATCATTACAGTAGATGTCAGGTGGAAAAGGATTAGGATACCCTCAAATTGTAAAGAAGGAGCAAATCTCCATAACCGAGCCAATATCAAAGCCAATAGCTAAAGTAGAGGCTCACATCGAAAGCAACCTTGATGAGGTGATTATTGTGGAAAACATAGTACCAGAAGCAGAAACGGTGGTACTAATAGATAGTGTTTCAGACACTAAAATTGGAGCTGACCAGGCCTCAATGGAAGTATAGAATCTGAGGAACAAGGTTTCTTCTCTGGAAAAGCTGTGGGAAATAAAAAAGCTATTAAATAGTCAATTACAGAAAGCGATAATAGAAATAATGGAAGAATAAGATAAGCTTAAAATCCAAATTGATCAAATGGGAGCCAAAAGCAACAAATCGTGTGCAGCTCCAAGCAAGAAGAGGAAAAGAAAGATGAAAGATCGTGATTTAGGACATCCCGAATATAACCAAGGGAACTCTAGCAAAATAGAAATGTGTACAAACTGTAAAAAAAACATGAAGGCCTATGCATAAAAGGGGAAAATGCATGCTACAATTGCGGACATGAGGGACATATCTCTCCTCTTCCCAATTCGAAGCAAGTTGTGTGTTTTATTTGTGGGTGGAAGGTCATCAGGCTAAAGGTTGTCCAAGAGTAAGAAAAAGGCGTAGTGAATAAGTAGTATAAGTACTATTTAATTATGTGTGTTCAATGTTGTATATATGAAAAGTAGGTGTGTGTAATGTAATGTTCTCAACTTTTGTATAAGTGTAACACCGATTTCCAACTTTTGTGGTCATAAAGGGATAGCGAATATTTAAATAGCGATATAAGCTATGTGATGTAAAACGCTATGAATTAGGTTGAATGAATGATATTTTGAGTACATTATTATTTGAGTCAAAATTAAGAAAGATTTAGAATGTAAGTTAATAAAAGAATAATTTATGATTTTATTTAATTAGATAATACCGCCAAGAAGACGCCAAAGTCAAAACCAAAGGGCAGAAGAATCTGTCAACAATGCTGGAGGACAACCAGACCCAATGCAGACCTTTACAGATAGGGTAGCTCAAGCTTGCAGACTGGAATGCCAGCCGCGGGGAATTAGCCAAAAAATTGATTGGCAAATTTTAAGGACTTCAAGGCAGTCGGACCGCAAGAATTTAGAGGGACAACTGACCCTATAGAAGCCTAAACATGGGTAAAAGAGATAGAAAAAAAGTTTGTGATTGCTAGGGTAAATAAGGGGCAAAAGACGACTTTTGCCACTTATATGATAAAAAGGGAGGCAATTTTTTGGTGGGAGGAAAATCAGGCTAGGGCTGGAGAAGGAGTGGTTACTTGGACTAGATTTAAGACACTATTCTTTGAGAACTATTTCTCGTCCAGTATGCGGGCTAGGATGGAGGTAAAGTTTTTGGAGCTGAAGCAGGACAACATGACAGTTTCTGAATATGCCGCAAAGTTTATCGAATTAGCTAGGTTCGCTCTGCATCAAGTTGATGCGGAGGCAAAGAAGGCAATAAAGTTTAAGCTGGGATTAAAACCCTAGCTCTACAATAAGGTGGCAGTGTTGCATGTCAATATTTTTGCAGCACTCTTGGAAAAGGCTATCATAGTCGAAGAAGGGAGTGAGGCCATGAGTCTGTACAATAAGGAATGTGACAACCCGAGAATTTAGAAAATTATTAAAATCTTAAATGATGGATTAAAGGTGGAATAATATACCTAGACAAAAAATAAGTGTATGGATTTGAGATTTCTATAAAGGATTTTGGTGGATTTAAAATCTTTTGGTGAATATTTGTAACAATCCAGGATTTTATTTATAATCTAAAATATTTATTAAATTAAATAAATATTTTAATTGATGTGTTTGTTGTTTAGTATATATTTGTTGGATTATTTATTAGTAAGTAAATAATTCATGAGTTATAGAAATTAACTTAATTAAGATAAAAGAGTGATGAATTAAATTTATGAGATAATACTCTAATTTAACTTAATAAGTAAATTATAGAGTTGTTAAGGATTATATAGTTTGCTTGAATGTTGTTTTAATTTAATTTAGTAATTTATTAAGTAAAATTATAATGAAAAATATAATTTCGTGGTAATTGGTTTTGTTTATTTAACTAAGAATGGATATGAAAATCCAAATAAATAATATGAGATTATAAACTATAGTATAAATGATTTATTAAAATAAATTAAAGTAATTTAAATGGATTTACCAAACAAGGCTTAAAGGTATTAAGTCCTTATTTTAAAAGTAGTTTGCCAAACAAAGCCTTAAGGCTTCTGAATTTGAATTTGATTTTTAAATATATATATATATATATATATATATATATATATATATATATATATATATATATATATATATTAAAATGAATTATATATAGGAATGTTCTCTATATCCTTAACATGTTTATGTACCTTTCATTTATAGTTGTCGTAGTTAACTATTTTGCAGTCATGTTTATGTACCTTTCATTTATAGTAATCGTAGTTAACTATTTCATACAATTAATTGTCATTATTGTTCATTTATATAAAATGTATGTTTAGTTTTAATTGTATTACATACAATTACATATATACATGTTCTCTATATCCTTGACATGTTTATGTACCTTTCATTTATAACTCATACAAGCATCCTAAATTTTTTATTTATAGATGTCTTCTGAACCAGTAGCACGAAAGCGCGGGTTGGGTCGGGGCCCTAATCATGTGTCGAACGCCCAAGCTAATCCGAATGATCACATTCTCATACAGATCTGCCCTCCTCCAGAAAGCACGTAAGTTAAACATCATGTATATATAACAATTTAATATTTCCATTGTTATGAATATATTTTAATGTAAATTGTTGTGATTTTCAAGATAGTAAAATTGTGAAGTGCATTTCACAATTATGCTTACAGAACTGGCCTACGTCAGTGATTACATGGGTGAGCACACCTCTCGCCCATAAGGATGCAATTTGGGCTGAATTTTAGGTTTATTTTTTATCACTCTGATTGATATTACATAGTTAATCAAATAATATTGTTTAGTAATATTGGATTATAGTAATATAATAGTTTAATATTATTGTTGTTGTTTTATTTGCAGAAGCGGTATAGATGGGATGACGCGCAGTCTTCAGTTATTCAGACACTGTTCTGGCCGAAGTGCGCCGTCCGAACTAAAGATAATCTAAACAAGGAATGACAGAAAGCCATGTATAATGCTGAGATTGACCATCCAGGATAAGGTGAGCAGTATATGCATGAGCATAGCCCCTGGTGGTGCGCATAGCCCATATGGGTGCAGGTGTGTGACCAGTGGAGAACTGAGGGCTGGGTCAAGAGGCGCAAGATTGTCGCGTCAAATAGATCCTCAGATGTATCTGAAGGCGAAAAGGCAAAAGGCACGTATCGGGGCGGTAGTATATCACAGCTGCAACATATTGCTGTCAGGGTACGTATGTTATGTTTACAGTCATGTTTTGTAGCTAAAATATCATATGTTTACATATTAATAAGAAAAAATGAATTATAGGAGTCTCAGTCTCAAGGTTAACCTATCAATTGGTTAGATGTGTATGTGGCCACCCGCGATGGTCTGCCTGAGGTTGTTCAGATAGCGGTAATAAGTTAACTTTATACTAATATATTGTTTATAAATTGTGACGACCTTTTATAGCATTTTTTATTTATTTTTAACTATATAATTGTTGACCTTCTGACAGGACACTTATAAGGGTTTAATGAACGAGCGCTATCCTGAAGGCACCCCGCGTCCGTCGATTGATCAAGAATTATGGGAGAGGGCATCAGTCGTGAAGAAAAACTATGTTAAAGGCCAATGACAAAAAAGACGCCCGACCATCAGTGCCACAGGTAGCTCTTCTACCTAGTCTACACAGTCATCAGGTCATCCAGCCTATTATACTCCTGCTGACTGTGTGAGAGCGGTTTGTCGGGATCGTGATCTTCTTCGTATACTGGGCGGGCATCTACAGTCTCTGAGTCCTGATGAGTTGGCGGATGTAGTGGCGGCAGTAGCAGCAGCACATCATCAGGATGATAATGATGTATATATATATTGATATATATATTTCACAACATTGTCTTTTGTTTAGCTTTCCCTAAGTCATAGCAGTATCAACACATATATGTAACATGTTTTATTCTTTTGTTAATTACAGGGTCCTAATTTGGATGATCCATGAAGAGTTAGACTTGATTTTTAGATATTTAAAGCCTTGCACTCTTTTATATTCATTCTTTGGATAATTGTATTGGTTTACGATTCAATTATATGGATGTTTACGATTGTATTGTGTTGTGTTGGTTTACGATTCTATCATATGGATGGACTTTTATATATACTATTATGGATGTGTTGGGATATATATAAATCATGGATGGATGTTTATATGGATGCTTATATATATTGCTGTGTTTTGGGATAGAAAGCAAGTACAAAGCAGGTTATTTTGGGGAAATCAACAAAATAGGAAAAATATTTAAAAAAACCAACATCAGCGACCGCATGCGGTCGCTAATACTCTACACGGTCACTGATAGCTACTTGGAAACCAGTGATCGCATCGGTCAGTATTACCGGTCGCTGACACTTGTGCCATGTCATCGTTGACAACTGACTCGGTATGAGTCAGATTAGCGACGTAGTCGGTCGCTGATGGTGGTCGCTAATAAGTCGGTCACTATTATTGGTCGCTGATGTCCACCAGAGACAAAATTACCTACGACTAATATCAGCGACCGAATTCGGTCGCTAATACTCATCTGCTATAGTATATGGTCGCAGATATGCGGTCGTTGATAAGCCTTTTTGTTGTAATGATGATTATATAATTGTCTAGGGCACATGAAGTGCTGATAGCTATAAGCTATTAAACTATTATTGGTAAACAACGATCAAAGCAAGTCTTTCAGTTCCTAGTTGCTATGTGAACTTGATGATAAACTGTTTTAAATCTTTGTTGCAAAGAACATGATGTGCTATACATATATTGAAAGTATGAAATGTTAAAGTCAATTTATGACTATGTTGATTGAATAATGAATGTTGATTGAGTAAGGAACTCAATCTTTATACTTGTTATATGAACTACAACATGTATTTTATGTTAGTCCAATGTTTATGAGATGTATTTTGAGCATGTTATTATATGTTATGCGATGCATGAAAAGTATTAGATTTTGCTGGGCTGTCGAGCTCAACATTGCAAATATCCACTTTTGTAGGTTAAAGATTCAAGGTAAAGTTATGTGCTACTTGAAAGACATGAATCATATGTGATACTTAAAGTTCTATACACTTTGGCTGAGTTATTATTATTTGAACCATGTTTAAGGTTCCGAATAATGTATTAATGTTAAATTTTAATATCATTTTGCGATGTAAACTCTTGTAGTATTAAAATAATTCTGAGTTATTTAGATGTAAAGGTTGAAAGTTTTGGGAACGAGAATAGTTTGTAATAGAAAGTTTTAATTATTCTGCAAATTTCAATGGTTGTATTATCGTTCAAGGATGTAAAATTAGAGGTTGAATGTATTGTTAACGACCGAAGTCGAGAATCAAATTGTTTAAATTTTGGGGTCCTTGAAGTTAGAATGTGACGAATGAATTATTTGAGTTGTGATTCTGGGGACAGAATCCTTGTAAGGAGGGAAAGGATGTAACAATCCAGGATTTTATTTGTAATTTAAAATATTTATTTAAATTAAATAAATATTTTAATTGATGTGGTTGTTGTTTAGTAGATATTTGTTGGATTATTTATTAGTAAGTAAATAATTCATGAGTTATATAAATTAACTTAATTAAGATAAAAGAGTGATGAATTAAATTTATAAGATAATACTCTAATTTAACTTAATAACTAAATTAGAGAGTTGTTAAGGATTATACAGTTTGCTAGAATGCTATTTTAATTTAATAGTTTATTAAGTAAAATTATAAATTAAAGTAGTTTAAATGGATTTACCATACAATGCTTAAAGGTATTAAATCTTTATTTTAAAAGTGGTTTTCCAAACAAAGTTTTATGACTTTTGAATTTGAATTTGATATATATATATATATATATATATATATATATATATATATATATATATATATATATATATATATATATATAATAAATTAAATTTTATAACTGATAACTTATTATTATCATTATTAAAACGTCGGTTTTATGCGTTGGTTTTATTTTATGTTACGTGAAAAGAATTGGCTTAAGCCTAAGAAGAAGAAAGAAAAGAGAGTTTACAAAGAAGTTTGAGAGAGTTTGAGAAAACTTGAGAGAGAATTTCTGTGATTCCAAAGCAATTTACTGTGACACCCCCAAATCCTGGTAGTTCCATTCCCACATGATTTGGTGTTCACTATACAAACATCATATATCTATATACCCATAATAAAAGTAAACCATACAATAGATAGAAATAAATCCTCCCCTTACGGGGTTATAACATCTGAATAATAAATACAATCCCAGGTCATACTAACCTTAAACATCTGTGCGGAAACATAAACAAATAATAAGTCTTAAACAACATCAAGTCTAAATATCATTACATAACCACATAATAACCAGTCTTCATTACATGCTAATCTTTTCCTTGCCTTTACTAGTGGAAGGCTTGTCTGATCTTTCGTTCTTAACTGCAATGTTATTATTACGCAAGAGTGAACACGATTGCCCACAAGTATAACAATATAACAAAGAAATAACAAAATGCGAATAAATCAAAGGCTTCTGAAACATGAAAACTCAGCTTTTGAATCAAGAATGAATAACAAGAAACAAAAGAACTTCTGAGGGTCATAAGACCTTAAACTATGT
The DNA here is from genome assembly GCA_016801055.1 of Panax notoginseng. Lineage (NCBI taxonomy): Eukaryota > Viridiplantae > Streptophyta > Magnoliopsida > Apiales > Araliaceae > Panax > Panax notoginseng. The sequence continues at coordinate 114,618,262 of CM029018.1, forward strand.
CCTAGGTTATCAAGGGTTATACTTGAAACCTTTAACAATCATAAGACTATAGACTCTTCTTCTCGTACTTATGGGATCAGCCCTTAGTACCATACTGTGCACAATATCTTAACGCTAAGGCATAAGTAATCCCCTATACAGGGTTGTTCATCTCAGTTTGATATTTGAGTCCACACCAAAGGAAGTTTGGTTTGGATAATTCATCAAGGATTCTGAAATTTAGAACGCTCATCAACTATGGATTAGTCGAATCATTAAGGGTTAGCTAGTCTAATAAGGTTTAACAGTAACTGAATATTTAACTTGAATAAAATCTCAAAAGGTATACAATAGAATAAGTATTGTATAACATCATCATGCTTGAAAGATTAATAGGCTTTAATATAACAAAACAAACTTGATCAATAATAATGAGAACTTGCTCAATGTAGAAAGGTGAATTCATCACTTTTATAACGATAACAAGTAGAGTTAGGAAACTTGCCTCGTGCGTAGATTAAACTTTAATTAAACTCGTTCCTTGATTTAAATCCTACATATCATTTACATTCATAATACCAGTCAATTATAACGTACTAGTCATCACAAGTTCATTCTCTTTGTCTAACTTTGATTGTGACCATACTTAGTCAAATTACTACATTTATTGTCACATAATTTACATCTCACGAACATTAAGGTAACTATGCATTCAATCATTCAATTCACACGTAATTGTGTTATGGACGTGTTAAGAATTTACTTTAACATCTCATTATATGTTTAACCTAATTTTATATTCATTAGGTTGAGTTACTATTACATTTATATACTTGAACACTTAAAAATTTGAATTTCTGGAGATTATGCTAAGTGACGCTGCGGCGCCACAATTATACTGTTTCTCGGCACTGCGGCGCAGTGGCGCTGCGGCTTAAGACCTGGCGCTACGGCGCGGTGGCACTGCGGCGCAGTGGTGCGAGAATTATACATGGAGTTAGTGCCGCGGCGCGAAACTTCAGTTTATGATTTCCAGTTCGCGAAGAACACAAAATCAGGCAAATTTATCATACATGGTCACTAAATTTATCAATTTAAACATACCCATATACTAGAATTCACACATAATCATTAATTAACCCTTCTAGCATGATTTGAACATGTTAAAACACATAATTAACAAAGATTAACACAAGTAATTTACTGGTCTTGATGTTCTTGAAGGTTTTGAAAACAAAACATAAAATTGCCACTACGAATTCGTTATAACACCAAATCTGTTTATTTGGAGTTTGATTCCATCGTTTTAATATGCATAATCATATATGAGTGTGAATTTTACAAAATAATTTATGTTTGGCATATTAAAATCACGTATAAGGGCCATATGGCCATATTACATACTCTGTAAATAACCTACGTTATAAAATTATGAACTGATGATAAGGTTTATATAATCAAATACGATATGATACACCTTAAGACATACACAAACCCATAATCAAAGAAATTTCCAATTGTAGGGATTTTAACAGAAAATTGAAAGTCATATTCACGAAAACGCTAAAAGACATAAATAGGAATTAGGTTAAATGAATTACCCAGAGTGTAGAGTATGAATTAATAGGCTTAGATGCTTTTCAATTTCTCACTCTCAATCTCCTTCACAATCTCTAAATACTTTCTCTGACAATTTATCTCTGTGAATCCTCAATCTCTCTCTGCTTATTTTCCTTTTCTAGACTTAGCCAAATAAAGAAGAAGACGTCGTATTTAAAAAAATAATAACTGAGCGCGGAGTGGTGGTCAGTTAACCAGTAATGGTTAACAGCTCTCAACCTCCACTAAGGCCTCGTTTGGCAAGCCTAAAATGGCTCAAAACCCTTTAATTTAATTAAACATTTATAATATAGTTTAAATCATGTCACACCCAATTCAAATTTCTTATTTAATTTAATTTAAATAAAATATAATAATTTATCATTAATTCGCATAGTCGAATAATTAAATTCTCATTTATTAATTATGTCAAATTATTAAATCTCTAATTAATTATTAAATTAATTAAAATAACATTAGACTTATTAAATATTTCTTTTAATTCAATAAGCTCACATAAATATATACTTGAATAATAAATATTCTCCACATAAATATAACACATATAATTAAATTAATCTATCACAACTGCATCCATTAATTATTTAATCTAATAATTAATTTATCAAAAAATATTTATCTAATTCAATAAATATTAAAATTAAATTATAAAATCTTGTTTGTCACAACTCCCCCCCCCCCCTTAAAAGGATTCTGTCCCTAGAATCACGACTCAATTAATTCGACCCGTTACATTCTCCCCCTCTAACAAAGATTATATCCCCAGAATCGCTTACACATAATTTAAGTAAATAAATGAGGGTAATTCTTCATCATATTCTGTTAGAGTTCTCACGTAGCTTCTTCAGCGTTGTGGTTCCTCCAAATTACCTTAACAGAAGGTATAACTTTATTTCTAAGAACTTGTTCTTTTCTGTCGATAATTTGAACAGGGATTTCTTCGTAAGATAAGTCTTTTTCAAAATGTAGGGGTTCGTATTCAATTACATGCTTGTAATCGGGTTTGTAGGGTCGCAAAACTGAAATATGGAAGACATTGTGGACATTCTCGAGTGCTGGAGGTAACGCTACCTCATACGCAACTTCTCCGATCCTTCTCAGAACTTCAAAGGGTCCAATGAATCTTAGGCTTAATTTTTCTTTCTTTTCGAATCTGATCTTTCCCTTCCAGGGAGAGACCTTTAAGAATACATAACTACCCGGTTCAAACTCAAAATTCTTACGGTGTGGATCAGCGTATTTCTTCTGCCTATCTTGAGCTGCTACCAATCGTGCTCGAATTACTTTGACTATTTCTGCTGTCTGTTGTACCAATTTTGGCCCTGGCAACTGTCTTTCGCCAACTTCATCCCAGTAAAGCGGAGTTCTGCACTTTTTGTCATATGACGCTTCATAAGGCGGCATGCCAATACTAGCGTGGTAACTGTTGTTGTAGCTAAACTCTACAAGCGGTAGGTGATCGTCCCAATTTCCTTTAAAGTCCATCACACAGGCTCTTAGCATATCTTATAATGTCTGAATCGTTCTTTCGCTCTGTCCATCTGTTTGAGGGTGATATGTTGTACTCATTCGCAATTGTGTACCCATGCATTCTTGTAGACGTTTCCAGAAGTTTGATGTAAAGCGCGGATCTCTATCGGAAACAATTGACATAGAAACTCCGTGTCGCGAAACAATCTCTTTCACATATAACCTCGCCAACTGATCTAAGTTGAATCTAATTTTGATCAAAAGGAAATGTGCGGATTTCATCATTCAGTCAATGAGAACCCATACTGCATCGTAGCCTTTCTGAGTCGTCGGAAGGCCAACCACGAAGTTCATTGTAATATGTTCCAATTTCCATTCTGGAATCTCTAGCAGTTGTAGCAACCCACTCGGTGTCTGATGTTCTGCTTTCACTTTTTGACAGGTTAGACATTTGGCAACACACTCTGCAACATCTCGTTTCAGATTAGGCCACCAAAAATGTTGTCGAAGATCTTGGTACATCTTGGTACTACCAGGGTGAATCGAATATCGTGATCTATGAGCCTCGCTCAAAATGTCTTCCTTAATGTCAGTTACTGGCGGTACATAAATTCTGTCCTCGAATCTCAGTATTCCTTCCTTATCCATCTTAAATCTTGGTTCAGTTCCTTCGGATATCTTCCTTATCACCTTTTTGCATTCATCGTCCTGAAGTTGAGCCTCCTTAACTTTATCTAGTAGGGTTGTACCAGATTGAATCTGAAACAGTTTCTCATCTATTTCCATAGGATAATTCAGTTCTAACTCCAAATTTTCCATTGCTGAAATCAATTCCTTCTGAGAGATCAACATCATCAACTTCTCCCGACCCTTTCTACTTAAGGTGTCGGCAACCCTGTTTGCCTTACCCGAATAGTATAAAATCTCACAATCGTAGTCCTTAATTAACTCCAACCACC